>CM062815.1:846094521-846694521 GCA_031772625.1 Pinus tabuliformis
TTATACAGCTGTATTTTTATGGGCTCATTTCTCTTCTTAATCTCAATGAACTGTTGCTTAATGCTCAGTTCTCCCTCTCTCTGCTGGCTAGAGGAGCTGACCTCTCCTCCCAATGTTCTGTCTTGTTCCTGCTGAAAGGAACTGGTGGATGCTTCTCTGCTCGGTGGGCCCATGCCTAATGACTGCCCCATTGCCATATCATCTTCAGAAAGAGCATTCAATCTTTGCCTTTTTTCTCCCTGATTTATAGATGATGTCAGGGGAGTTTCTTTGTCTCTTTTTCTGCTTACATCCTCCTTTTGTGGAGTCTGGAGGATGGATGCTTCAACTGATATTTCTTGCCTTGGAGGCATAGTTTGTTGTGGTTGTTGCTCAGTGGATTTTGGGGCTTCCACTATTTGTTCTGGATGTACAGGATGCTCCTACCTCTGTTCTTCCTGTTGTTGCTGCTGTTGTTGTTCTTCTTACTGCTGCACTTCTCCCTGCTGTTCCATTTATTTATCTGTCTGTTCTTCGGTCATGGGAGGTAGCTGTTCCTCCTCCACTTGCTTTTCTTTGCCCTTGCTGGATGCTTGTTGAGTGTCCATGGCAGCTTGCTGATGTGTTGTTGAAGATGAGGCAGCTGCTCCAAGTTGCCTTTGGTATGAGAAAGAAACCTGTCCACAAGTTTCTAAGTCAGCCTCCTTCTTTAGATTTCTAGCTTCAATTTCTAGCATCTGCTCTAGTAATTGGCTCTTCTAGGGTGCCTTCTCTCCAGCTCATGGTATTAGCATATTGCTCAATATGAGGCAGCTTTACATGTGCATATGTACCTAATTTGTATTTTATCCTCTTGAGGGAAATAAAGTGATTACGGTCATAAGGTGACCATTTGAAGCTGGTTTGTAATCTGAGGCCCTCTAGGATTCTGTCTGCCTCCCTCCATCCCTCTTCTCTTTTGTTATATAAGAAAGGGCCTAGCTGGCTCCTTACCTTCAGCCGCACCTTTTTGTTTTTGCTTTGGAAATGGATGTAGTCAGCATTTCCAAACTGCCTGAAATATTCTAAGGCAAAGAGCCTCATGGGGACATACCTTGGAAGCCTAAAAGGGTTCAACTCACAGCCATAAATTCTGATTACTGTATGATGTTGGTAGAAATACCAATCACCAATGCTGTAGGCCTTGGAGAGGTGGAGGACTCTTTGCATTTCATCAGTCAACCTTGGAGGAGGAACACCATGCAACAGGGTCATTGCTGGGTGAATGAACAGGTCTATGAACTCACAGTATGTGTAAGGTGAGTCAGAACAACAATGGAAAACTGAGGACCAAAAAACAACTGATCTTGGGACTCCCTGGGCATTTAGCTTCTTGAGGGGAATAGAGAAACTGTCTGGTTGATAGTATAGGAACAGATGGTAGATATATGAGGTGTATCTGAACACCCTCTCCCTTGGTAGATTCATTAGCTGTTCATGAATCTTTTCTGCAATATATGTGGCATAATCATAGTGTACAGCTGGTGGTTTTCCAGGAGAAAATATGGACAGCATTGCCATTATAGTATTATCAACATCTTCAATCCCCTTATACCCAAGGACATAGTTGATCAAATCCACTAACATTTTGCCCAAGTCATTTAGGTACTCATATCCAATAGGAGGATTCATCACAACTTCAGAACTTGGCCTCACAAATAGCTGATTGATCTTAACAATCTGGGCACTTGACAAGCTACTTCCCTTCTTTACTAAATCCAACATGGAAAGAGGGGTCAATGGCCTTGCAGAGTGGAAATGGAGCATCTCATTGATGGTTTCTGGAGTAATGAAGAACAAAACAGAGCCTGTGGGAGTGAGAACAGCTCTTTGGCATGGGTCATAACACTCCTGGCATTTGTGGATCAAATCTGGCATGGGATTGGTCTGAGGGAGGTTGTAAATAGGCAAGTTTGAATCCCAAATCCCTAAGATGTCAGCTCCATTGAAGTGTTGGGCTTTTAATTCATTGATCATATGAAGATTGAACTTGGAACCCATTGGAAACCAATCTAGCATTTGATAATCTACATCACCCAGGGGTTTCCAATCTATCTCCCTTTGAGGGGCATTCAGGGGCTGGATGTTTAGAGCTATTGGTGTCTCCATGGCTACAGAGGCTTTTGAATTATCTGTAAACTGGTTTCAATTGAGCAAAATGACAGAGAGGAGTGTTTCTTTGCAAGGGAGGTGAATTATAAGAAACAGAAAGCAAATTGAATAAACAGCAATTGAAATACTGTCTAAAGGATTGATGAAACAGTAGCAGGACTGACCAGGAGTATTTTCTGTGGTGAATTTGGTCAATTTGAGGTTTCTAGTTCACGACTGCGCGAACTAGCTGTGAATTCAACTCAATTTGTCAAATGCAGCTCTGTAGGAGGTTAATGGCTTCACTGGTTGGATATAGGTGCAGGTCACTGTGTGTTTGATGGTGAAAACAGTGTTTTACAGTCTGTTAACAGTTTACTTGAGGAATTATGGACAAAACCAGGCTCATGGGATGATTTTGAGGAATACCTGGTGAATTGGTCAGTAAGAGTTGCAAATACAGGTGCAATGGAGGCGCTGGCGGTCTCGGAATCGACTTTAGCAGGTTGGCGCTAGTTTGAACGTGAGCAGCATGCAGAAATAGCAAGAGTTTGTTTTGCCAAAAGTGGAAAAAACACGACATTTTGGCCCATATATGGATTTTTGGCAATATTGGCGCGTTTTTGGGATGACGTCAGCATGACGTCATTGGGTGGGGTCGGAGTCGGGTGACGTCAGCATGACATCACTGGGTGATGTGGCAGGTCCTGATTGGTCCACGGATGTGATGAAGTGGCGGACATATCAGCGAGGGGACGGACGAATGAGATGATGCGACGGCGGGGTGGCAGCGACGTGGCTCTGACGTGGGCATGACGCAGGCCGGCAAAACAGGTGGTAAGTGGAACAGCGGTAATAGTTTTCTCGTACCGCTTACAATATGGCGACGGTTTTGTTAGAGGCCGACCCGAGAAGCTGTGAGGGCGACGCGTGGTAGAGGCCTGACGTCACCCTCTGACAGTTTCTCAGGCGCTAAACGTCGGACCTCGGGCCCAACCCGATATGCTTAATAGCCGTCCGATCAAAAGTGCCCGATCGGACGGTTGACGGGTTGATGAAGTGATAGGTCGATAAGGACGCGGGCGGAGGATTAAAATATAATATTTTTGGAGTCTGCTCCCGGCGGAAAAATTTAGGATATGGTGTTTTGTAAAGTTTTTTCAATGTATTTTTCGGAATGAAATCATGCGGGCGGAAACTTTGGATAAATTGCAAAAAGTGGGTTTTTTCTGTGTAATTTGCAATTGAGGCGGATTATGGGTAAAAGGGGTGTTTTGTTAGGTTTTTCTTAGCAATTGAAGTTTTAATGGGTCAAATGAATTCAAATTAGAGGAGAGGGATAGGGCTTAGGTTTGTAAAAGTGACCAGATGTCATTTTGATCCCTGTTAGAGAACATATGGCTATAACGCCAAGGGGAGGGATATTTATATAATTTTTGGGGTTTAGACACCATGGTGTTAGTAATAATAGGGGAAGGGTAACATAGGGGAATTACATAGTAGAGTTAGGGGTTAGTATGTATGAAAGGGTGGATGAAGGGGGATACCACTAAGTTGTTTGAAACTCACTTAGTTTAGGGAGTAGATCAAAATGAAAAGAATTTTTACACAGGAAATGTGGCTTCTAAGAGAATGAGAACCAACATAAAACCACAATTTCTTGCATGAATCTCAACTGATGAGGGAATGTTAGAAATGAAATGGGAAAGGGGAAAAAGGGAGGTTAGACATGCTTCTTTGCTTTGCTGCAACCTGATGAAGAAGAACACCTTCTCAATTCACTGATTTTGCTTTGTGAACAAGTTTAACACACATGCAATTTGTAAGAAATGACCTTTCTGCAACCCCAACTGCCTACCCATCTAGTTTCCTAGCATTTTTTGTTTTCTTCTTGGAGGGTGCACTTAGGCTTGCAGACCCTTATTTGCCTTTTCTTTTCTTTGGCTTTTTCCTTTTGTTTCTCTATCTAATTCTACCTTTATTTCTTCCAAGGTCCCAGATTAAGCAGTTGGGAGCCTTACTTTTTCTACCTAAGCTACTTGTCTGCCAAGATTAAACAGTTTGGACAGACTTCTTTCTCTATTCTACAACTGTAAATTTAAACCTTGGCATGATCCAGATTAGGCTTTTGGACCACCCATCAAAAAATTGGGACACATCAAGCTATTTACACACCTTGTATTCCTTTGGAAATATGTGATCTTTGCATCATCAAAGCAGAGGATATTTGGAACTTTTATAGCCAATCATGAAATATGAAACCTATTGGTATAGGTAGCTAAGAGTGGCTCCACATGGGGATGGTTTTTCATTTGAAAGACCAAGAACAGCAGGTCAGAATGCCTTGGCCCTTGACTGCTTTTAGTAAATCTTGAAGTATGCTGCTTCGGAATACCAAAATTGTGCTCTTCCTTATTGGTAGATCTCTGAACCTATTTACCTTTTTCTGGTAGTTAAAAAGACTTGAAAAAATGCACTTTACATCTTAACAGAAAATAATATATACATCTGAATATGTACAAGGGAAACCCAGGCTGCACTTATGGGTAACAGTCAAAATAGTGTTTCAGCATCCTGCCATTCACAGGACCTTCATCCAAGTCAGTTTCATTAAGACTTTTGAGGAAATAAGTATTGTTTCCTTGCACTGCTTGGACAGCAAATGGTCCTCTCCATAAGGAATCAAATTTTCCAGGTTTTCCTTTATCTTCTCTTCTTGCATCCCACTTGAGGACTTTGTCTCCAACATTAAAATCTTCTGCCTTAGTTCTTCGGTCAAAGGCCTTCTTTAGCTTTTCTTGTAACACTTGAACTCTGCTGAAAACTTGGTCTCTGGTTTGCTGCAGACATATGATTTGATTGATCCTTCTTTGCATATTATTTGGTTCAGCTTGGCTTTCTTGAAGGAGTTTCATAACAGGAACTCCTAGTGATGAAGGAAATTTGGCTTCTAATCCATAAACCAACTCATATGGGCTGGTCCCAATTGATCTTTTGGTTGTTAGTCTATCTGCCCATAGGGCATTGACCAATTTCTTATGCCAATTCTTCTTGTTTTCTTCCAGCACTTTCTTTATAATGTTTACTAGGCTTTTGTTTGATGATTCAGCTAAGCCATTTCCTTGGGGATAATAAGTAGTAGAATGGCCCAAGGTAATGTGAAATTTGTGGCAGAAATTCACCATCTTTTTAGATCTGAAAGCAGCAGCATTGTCTGTGATTATTTTATCAGGGCAGCCAAATCTAGCCAATATGTTGTTCTCCAAGAACTGAATGATTATTGAATCATTTGCTTGTCTGCATGGGGCAGCTTCAATCCACTTGGTGAAATAGTCTGTTGCTGTTAGGATCCACCTGTGTTGTCCTGAGGATGAGGGATGAATTTCCCCAATGAAGTCTAGGCCCCATTGTTGAAAAGGTCTCTCTGTTGCAATAGGCCTTAAGGGAAGTGGTAGCAACTTTCTCTTACCCTAAAACACTTGGCATTTGTGACATGATGTGGTAAATTTTTTAACATCAGATAAAACAGTGGGCCAATAGTAACCAGCCCTCAATATTTTGTCTACAGTGGACTTCCAATACAAGTGTCCACCACAGTCTCCTGCATGAAATTCTTTCATGATATTGTCAGTTTCATTTTCAATTAAACAATGCAGCAATATTCCTTCATGGTTTTTCCAAAGAAAATTGCCATCCATCACACAAAATCTTGAGGTTTTCATTTTTAAGAACCTACACTTAGTTCTGGACAATCCTGGGGGAGCACACAGGTTTTGTAATACATAACATATATCAGAGTACCAGGGGGATTGTTCAAAGGCTACATTGATCTTTGGAGTCGCCAGCTCCGGTTCACTATCCAGCTGGTTGATGTCTAAGGCTTGGAAGTTTGCTTCTGTCATTAACTTGGCCAAACCTTGCCCTTTTATCAGTTTTGTATGTTTTATTTCAATATCAAATTCCAAGATGTTGGCAATCCATTTTCCTCTTCTGCCTTCTAGGTTTTCTTGAGTGAGTATGTCTTTTACAATAGGACTTGGCACATATGCTACAACATGGGAATAAAGGATGTAAATCCTAAAGTCTTTGATGGCTTTGACCAAAGCATAAGCTTGCTTTTCCATAATTTAGTATTTTAAAGGTGCATCTCTAAGAGCTCTGCTAAAGAAAGCAATTGGCTTCTCATTCCCTTGGTCATCTTTCTGTAACAAAACAGCAGCAATTGTATGCTGGGAGGCAAAAGAGAAGATTATAAATTCTCTGTCAAATTGAGGATTGGTCAAGACTGGGGTTTGGGTAAGGGCCAATTTTATACCTTCAAATGCTTTATTGGCTTCAACTGTCCACTTCACTTTTGAATCCTTCTTCAACATGTTATTTAGCAATCTGATTAGTTCTGCTAAGTTTGGGATAAACCTTCTTAAGAAGTTGATCTTTCCCAGGAATGCCTGCAGTTCTTTGATATTTCTTGGGTGGGGCATTTGTAAGATAGCTTGTATTCTACCTGGGTCAATTCTTATGCCATCCTTTGAAATGATGTGTCCTAAGAGCTTACCTTCTTCCAAACCAAATAAAGATTTCTTGGGATTCAAGGAAATTCCATATTTCCTACATGTTAAGAAAATCTGCCTTAAGTGTTTCAGATGTTCTTGGTCAGATTTTGAAAAAGGTGTGAGGTCATCTAAGTAAATAACTAAAAAGTCATGAATCTCCTTTGCAAAAGAAATGTCCATTGCTCTTTGGAATGTGGCCCCTGCATTTTTCAATCCAAAAGGCATTTTTACATATTTTAAAGTTCCCCATGGGGTTGTAAATGCGGTTTTATCTTGGTCATCAGGGTGTACCAGGATTTGATTAAAACCTGAGAATCCATCAAGTAGTGAGATCCTTGAGGCTCCCACCACTCTTTGGAGAATGTGATCCATCTTGGGTAAGGGGTAGTTGTCTTTGAGTGATACTTGATTTAGATTTCTTAGGTCCACACAAAGCCTTATTTCACCGGTTTTCTTTCTTGTAGGGACTAAGTTTGAAATCCAATCAGAGAACCTGATTGGTGCTATGATACCAGCTTTAAACATTTTTTGCAATTCCTTTTCAATTGAAGGAAGGAGCATGGGATTGATCCTTCTCAATTTTTGTTTGAATGGTTTTTTATTGGGCTTGAGAGGGATAGTGTGCTGGATAATAGAGGTGTCATAGGACTTTAGATCCTCATAGCCCCATGCAAAGACATCCTGAAATTCTTTGAAAAGGTCAATGTATTTAGGTTTTTGATCAGGAGGTAAGGATGCAGACAACTTTATTATTTTGGGCTTGTGAATGGTACCAATGTTACATTCTTCAATGGCTGCATTGATAGGCTGCATTTTTGGTTTTCTAGGAATATCATTTGAATCAAAGATGTCCTCTAATGGAGTGAGGCCTGTTGGAAGGAAATTGTCTTTCAGCTCTAGTATCTCAGCTTCAGCATTGGTCACTTCTTCACAACTGATTTGTTGAATTTTCTGAATGTTTTCCTTGTTGAAAATGGTTGGATGTAGTATTTGTTTTGCTGTTCTAGGTGATATTGTATGAACAACCTGTTGAAACTGTAGTTGTGATTGACTTGCTCTGTCAAGTATTAGTGATTGACTTGCTCTGTCAAGTATTTGTGATTGACTTGCTCTGTTAGTGTCAATATTTAATCCTGTAAATTCTTGTTGTAAAGTTAGAAAATTGTTTATTTGCATATCATCCTCAAATACTTGCCAATCTTTGACATTGTTTGGAATGGAGGGTCTGTGTTTTATCTTAGCTGTGAAACAATTGTTAGGTTGCAATGGTAATTTGCATGTACTAGCAAACGTGGCCAAACTATGAGCGTGAAGATTGTGGGTCCTGGAAATTTTGGTAATTTGGAATTCAGAGAAGGAGTTTAGTATTTCAGCCACAGCAGACCTATAAGACCTCAATCTTTTGTCATTGGTGACAAAATTTCCTTTTACTTGTTGAATGACTAAATCTGAATCTCCCATGATTGAAACCCTGACAGCTTGTAAGAACTTTACTAACTTGAGACCTAGTAAAAGAGCTTCATACTCTGCCATGTTATTAGTACATCTGAAGTTTAACCTATATGCTCTGCCTTCTGCATGACTGTTTTCTTTGTTGTGTACCCAAACTCCAGCTCCTGCCCCTAGTTTATTGACTGAGGCATCAAATTCAAGGAACCATAGAATATCTTTTTGTGAGGGAGATTTAATGATCTGTCCATGAGCTGGACTTGTAAGTTGAGCCTCTAGTTCTTCATCTGGTTTGTCTTCTAGAACAATCTCACCATTTGATTGGATATGTTTAACAACTAGAGTAGCATCAGTGTCTAGTGATTGATTGACTGTTGTTTCATGGGTGGTAGGAGCTTCCTTAGTGTTTTCCTCTTGTACGAGTATCTTGGCTTCAACATCATTTTTTGAGAGAGTTGTGCTATCATTGAAGAGAATGTATGAGTCTATGTTTGAATGGACAACATATATGGGGAAGTTTTGTGGCTTTTCTTCACTGCCGACCATGTATTTCATGAGTGTTTCTCTGTACAGTCTTTTTGGTTGTCCAAAAACAGAGATAGTGGCATATGACATGTCTAATTGTAGGGAGCCTTGGAGTTTAGCCCCCCATGATCTTGATAACAACATCCCATACTTAGGTGGGATATCAGCAACTACAACATCCATTAGAATTGTTTTGTTTGGGTATTGAACCAGAGACACACACAAATCTTTTATGAGACCTAAACACTTGACTTGACTGGAGTCAAAGGAAAACAGGTCCTTATATGGTCTTGGTATATCTAAATTCAATCTTTCCATGACTGCTTTTGGCATGAGGTTGTGAGAGGCACCTGAATCAAACATCGCATTATGTAATATTTTATCATGAATGTGTAAGCTGACATAAAAAGGTAATATCCCTGTAACTACCGTTTTTCCATCCACCTCTGGGCCAAACAGTAATTCTGGAGTGTCATCCAACACATTGAAATCATCTTTGCTGTTGGTAAGTTGAAGAGACTTCTTGATCTGTTGTTTATAAATGTCATGCTTGGCTAGTTCTGAGAGAGGAATTGCTATCTTTAATTTTCCAAGTTCAGTTTCTAGGTCAAAGGGTTTTTCAAACTGGGTCTTAGGGTTATGGATAACAGTCCTTTCCTTGTTCCCTAATTCTTCTTCTTGTTCCTTATCTTGGTTTTGGGGCTTGTCCTTTTTACTCATCTCTTGAAGAGTGAGACTTGGATTAGGGTGAAAGGCTGATGTTGCCACAGGCTGTTGTTTTGAGAAAGATGGTTCAGTGACTTCTTCAATAGTTACTTCTTCTGCAGGTGATTTTGTTTTATCATCAGGTTCTATCACTATGGCTCTTTTGGGTTGTTGGCTGTCTTTAGTCTTTTCAGGCTGAGTTACATTTACAGTTCTGCTCCTTAGCTTGTATTGCTTGTGGACTTCATAAACAGTTGTGTCATAGCCTTGTTTAAAGTCAAATGATTCACCTGATTTGGTTTGGAACAGTTTGATTTCATCATCCTCATGATCTTGTTGTGTTAAGAAAACTTGACTTTCACCATCCAAACCCATTAAGTTAATGTGAGGATCTTCATTGGGTTTAGCTGATGTAGAAGTCTCTGCATAATTTTCTTGAAAAGGAGGTCTTATGTCTGGATCAGCATTTGCCTTGCCCATGTTTGGGTTTTGAGTTCTCCTAAAATTTGGATTTCAGGTAGGGTTATTCTGTGGTGCTTCCCATGATGATTTTCTTTCAACTGATTCCACTCTATCACCCAGTCTCTTCATTCCATTAATTATTGCATCCAGCTTTTGATCAAAAGCTGAGGGTTCTTCTTTAAAGGTGGTTCTCTTTTCCAACCTAGCTCTGTTTCTCTTAGCAATTAGATTAGCTTCTACAGTGACAGCAACTTTTTGGGCATCTACAAGGGTTTCAGGAGCTCTTTCCTTCAACTGATAGGCCATGTCAGGGTCAAAACCATCAGGAAATTTGTATAAGGCCAAATCAGGAGGAGGTCTTAGATTTTGTGGTATTGCATTATATACATTGTTAAACCTGGCACAATACTCCAAAACTGTCTCTTGAGGACCTCTTCTAATTGTGTCATATTCTCCAAGTATGTGTAAGGGATCTTTCTTCTTCTCCCATCTATTAGTAAAGGCTTGGTAAAGTTCATCCCGAGTTGTGATGGAATTTGCATTCAGGGATCTAAACCAAGTTCTTACATCACCAGTCAGGCTTTGAACGAAAATTCTCATTCTCACACTATCATCATCTATTTCATAGTTCTCAAAATGGTCTTGCATCTTTCTGGCATGCTGAATGGCTGTGAAAGGGCCAGTGGAGTCAAAATATGAGATTTTGGATTGGTAGTCCTGAGGTAGAGCTGCAACATTAGCAGGTAATTGCAAAGGTGCATACCTATTGGCCATATTTACAGGGTTTAAGGGGTTGACAGGGATAAATGGGACAACAGGGATAATGGGTATTACCGGGTTGATGGGAGGGGTAGAAACTAGGATGTTAGTTAGAGGAGTATGTGCAGTGGATGAAGATGTGAGCGGAGGACTTTGAGATGTAGAAGGGGAACTAGGGGAGTCAAGGGTAGATCGAAATAGAACCTTGATTGGAGTTGGAACAAGGGTTGGATGAGTTGTCTCAGGACTGGAATCAGCAAGAGTTTGCTGTCCCTGCTGCTTCCTAATGATCCTAGGGATTATATTAGGATTTTCGAAAACAGCTGGTGGTTCTGGGTCAGGGTTTGACCTAGTGTGTCTAGTTTTCCTTTTAGGAGCCAGCTTCTAAACTTCTTTTTGGTATTTTTCAGGATATTATTGTGTCTACAGAGGCCAGACAAGATTTTGAACTTACTGTGTATTTTCCAAAGCTAACAACAAAGTAAATGACCAGTTTTCAAGAGATAAACAGAAATTAGAAAATCTTGAGGAACTCCCCAGTGGAGTCGCCAATTATGTTAACACCCAGGTTTTTCCCTTTGACTCCCAAGGGAATACGGCCGGGGTAACCACTAACCAATCTTTGGATTATAGTTTCTAGCCAAACTGTAATCAGAGAGGGCTCTCTCTTTATGATTTGTCTCTGTTTTATCAATGTTTCAGGCTAGCTATTATGCTCAGGTTTTGTTTTATATTTTGGTTGGAAGACTTTCTCTCAATGCTTAAGGTGTAATGTTCAAACAGTTATATTTCATTGGGCAATGGAGTCTGGAGGTGTGAAGTGCTTGGAATGCTTGAAATGGAATGTTTAGCCTGCAGGGCCTATTGGGTATCCAACAAAACAATTTAAACTTTAAGTGATGAAATATGATTAGCCCATGGAAAGCAGTTAAGAATTCTCCATTAAGCTGGTGATGTGAAAGTGAAATATGTTACCCAGGAGCAAAGTTGAATTCCTGAAAACTATGATCACTGTGAAAGATATATCCTGAAAGTGCAGCAATTAAGAATTACACTTATACAGATTATAGCTGAAGAAAACATTCATTAACAAACATAGATTGAGCCCAGGGTATTCAATGAATAAATCCTGAAGGCTATTCTTTTTCTTTGCTGTTAAACATTTAGAATTTCAGAAACATACATGGATTGCTAAAGATTTAAACACATAACGAAGAGAGTTACAGAAAAACTTATTGTATTGTGAGATGCACAGGGATCCTGCAGTATTCAACAAACACCAGAATGCATTCAAACGACTTCAGAACTTGAGAAATTCCATCACTTTCCTTTATTAACTCTGAAAAGATTACAGCAGAAGAAACTTCTTCAAGAGAAATAAACAACAACCAACCCCTGCAAGCTTGTGCGAGGGGCAAATATATACAAACAGTTTTACAAAATATCTAAAGCGTTGAGTCATCTGAGAAATAAATGCTACAACAACTTTGTACAGAACAACAGATAAGAAGTTATTGCTGCCTTTAATACAACATAAATGCTCTTTTCATACGTCAGAAGATATTTTGGCTTTTGGAAGCCAACGAGTCGGTTGGAGTAATCTGCATTAATGCTGGAAAATACGCTTTTAGAGCTGCTCTGCTGTAGCTTCTCGACCTGGACACCTGTGGCTTCTCATCTTGCTTTGTTGGCCATAAGTTCTGCTGAGTTGGCTCAGCTTTCATCTTCAATGCATGCTGATTATATTAAACTGTCCTGTGCATGACATTTCGTATTTTTATAAACAAAATTTGGTGAATGGCTTACTGTTTATAAAATCATCTATATTGCCTTGGTCCACCAGTCCTGTGTAGGTAATTGATGCTTGAGAATTGCATCCATAGTCTCCTCTGCCTCTGTATACTTATAAAAATTTGGAGCCACTTCAAACAAGTGTTTGATTTCATTCATTATAAAGAATAAACTTTCTACTTTGTTGTAGAGAGTCTGTCCTGTAGCTGGCCCTATTTCTTCTGAGGTGATGGGCTTCTCATTGATCTGACTTGTGGCAAAAGCATTTACCCTTTTGGCATACTGTTCATGTGTGAATAGTCTCCCTGCGCTGTTCAGTAAGCTAGGGAGCCCTCTGTTTTGTAACACCTGAAACTTGTCCATGAACTTGTTTACCTCAGTTTGCATGTCTTGGGTTCTTCTTTCTAATGTCTGCACCAAGTTTCTCAAGGTAAGAACCCTTTTGATTAATTGAATGGTCTCAGTTCTGTTAGAAATCCCCATGGTAGATAACTGAGAGCTTGTTCTATTGTTCAGCACATTAATCATCCTGGTGGAAACTTCAGGCATATTGCTCAGGGCATTCCTTGATCTATGAATTTCAGCCTGTGCCTTTGGAATGAGCTCTAATTGCTCGTGGATGGTTTCAATATACTGCCATTGGTCAGTAATGGACTGGCCAATATTAGCCCACAGCACTGTTCTAATCTCAGCCACAACCTTATCTAACTTGAGCTCATTTTCTAGCTCTTTGATCCTCTCCTTGAGGGCTTTTACTTCCCTGCCCTTTTCTGCCACAGCCTACTTTGATTTGTCATATCTATCATTGAATTTGGCTAATTTCTCCCTGGTCTCATTTAATTCTGTCATTTGAGCTTCTAGGGCTTGAATCTCAGTCCTTAGCTTTTGCATATCTAAGCTTGTAGCCTGCTCTGTTGTTGGTGGTGCTGAAGTAGAGGGTGCTGTTTCGTCAGTCTGTTGAGGAGGAGGAGCAGTCATGGGAGTAGCTTCCTCAAGATTAATGATTAGAGGAGGAGGTTGGGAGGTTTTCCCTTCTTCTCTTTGTTTCAAAGTTGCTTGTAATGCTGCCTGTGCAGCCTCTGATTCTCCCAGCTTTTCTTGAGTTTGAATGAGCTGCTTGTAGAGAGACACCAGCAAAGATGTGGCATCTTGATCATGCCTTTTTTGAGCTACTTCATCTGTCTGAGGGTGAATTGTGGCTGGGAGCTTGATCTTTCTCCTTAAGGCAGCCATATCAGCATCCCTCAATTTCAATATTTCCTGAATTCCCTTGATATCTTTGGGATCATGCCCAATCTTAATAATTATATCCTCTAAGGACCTTATTCTGTTGTCCTTTGCCTGAGATGATGCTCTTTCCAACTCCAGTTGAGAGGCTGTATTATTAAGGCTACTTTCTAGCCTGTAGTTATCCAATGTTTTGTCTGCCAAGGAGGCATACACCATTTCACCAGTTTGCTTGTGCAATTCAATCTTGTCCATTGGGTGTATGTCCTTGGCAAGGACCTCCAGATTGGTCCTTAGGTAATCAGAAGCGGACTGTGGATGCATAGTAGTTGGCATGAAATGGCTCATAATCATTTTGCCCTCCTGGACATCATATGCAGACATTAGTCGCTACTGGTTGGTGGGAGCCATTTTCAACAAATGGTTATACAACTGTATTTTTATGGGCTCATTTCTCTTCTTAATCTCAATGAACTGTTGCTTAATGCTCAGTTCTCCCTCTCTCTGCTGGCTAGAGGAGCTGACCTCTCCTCCCAATGTTCTGTCTTGTTCCTGCTGAAAGGAACTGGCGGATGCTTCTCTGCTCGGTGGGCCCATGCCTAATGACTGCCCCATTGCCATATCATCTTCAGAAAGAGCATTCAATCTTTGCCTTTTTTCTCCCTGATTTATAGATGATGTCAGGGGAGCTTCTCTGTCTCTTTTTCTACTTACATCCTCCTTTTGTGGAGTCTGGAGGATGGATGCTTCAACTGATATTTCTTGCCTTGGAGGCATAGTTTGCTATGGCTGTTGCTCAGTGGATTTTGGGGCTTCCACTGTTTGTTCTGGATGTACAGGATGCTCCTGCCTCTGTTCTTCCTGTTGTTGCTACTGTTGTTGTTCTTCTTGCTGCTGCACTTCTCCCTGCTGTTCCATTTCTTTATCTGTCTGTTCTTCGGTCATGGGAGGTAGCTGTTCCTCCTCCACTTGCTTTTCTTTGCCCTTGCTGGATGCTTGTTGAGTGTCCATGGCAGCTTGCTGATGTGTTGTTGAAGATGAGGCAGCTGCTCCAAGTTGCCTTTGGTATGAGAAAGAAACCTGTCCACAAGTTTATAAGTCAGCCTCCTTCTTTAGATTTCTAGCTTCAATTTCTAGCATCTGCTCTCTAGTAATTGGCTCTTCTAGGGTGCCTTCTCTCTAGCTCATGGTATTAGCATATTGCTCAATATGAGGCAGCTATACATGTGCATATGTACCTTATTTGTATTTTATCCTCCTGAGGGAAATAAAGTGATTACGGTCATAAGGTGACCATTTGAAGCTGGTTTGTAATCTGAGGCCCTCTAGGATTCTGTCTGCCTCCCTCCATCCCTCTTCTCTTTTGTTATATAAGAAAGGGCCTAGCTGGCTCCTTACCTTCAGCCGCACCTTTTTGTTTTTGCTTTGGAAATGGATGTAGTCAGCATTTCCAAACTGCCTGAAATATTCTAAGGCAAAGAGCCTCATGGGGACATACCTTGGAAGCCTAAAAGGGTTCAACTCACAGCCATAAATTCTGATTACTGTATGATGTTGGTAGAAATACCAATCACCAATGTTGTAGGCCTTGGAGAGGTGGAGGACTCTTTGCATTTCATCATTCAACCTTGGAGGAGGAACACCATGCAGCAGGGTCATTGCTGGGTGAATGAACAGGTCTATGAACTCACAGTATGTGTAAGGTGAGTCAGAACAACAATGGAAAACTGAGGACCAAAAAACAACTGATCTTGGGACTCCCTGGGCATTTAGCTTCTTGAGGGGAACAGAGAAACTGTCTGGTTGATAGTATAGGAACAGATGGTAGATATATGAGGTGTATCTGAACACCCTCTCCCTTGGCAGATTCATTAGCTGTTCATGAATCTTTTCTGCAATATATGTGGCATACTCATAGTGTACAGCTGGTGGTTTTCCAGGAGAAAATATGGACAGCATTGCCATTATAGTATTATCAACATCTTCAATCCCCTTATACCCAAGGACATAGCTGATCAAATCCACTAACATCCTGCCCAAGTCATTTAGGTACTCATATCCAATAGGAGGATTCATCACAACTTCAGAACTTGGCCTCACAAACAGCTGATTGATCTTAACAATCTGGGCACTTGACAAGCTACTTCCCTTCTTTACTAAATCCAACATGGAAAGAGGGGTCAATGGCCTTGCAGAGTGGAAATGGAGCATCTCATTGATGGTTTCTGGAGTAATGAAGAAAAAAACAGAGCCTGTGGGAGTGAGAACAGCTCTTTGGCATGGGTCATAACACTCCTGGCATTTGTGGATCAAATCTAGCATGGGATTGGTCTGAGGGAGGTTGTAAATAGGCAAGTTTGAATCCCAAATCCCTAAGATGTCAGCTCCATTGAAGTGTTGGGCTTTTAATTCATTGATCATATGAAGATTAAACTTGGAACCCATTGGAAACCAATCTAGCATTTGATAATCTACATCACCCAGGGGTTTCCAATCTATCTCCATTTGAGGGGCATTCAGGGGCTGGATGTTTAGAGCTATTGGTGTCTCCATGGCTACAGAGGCTTTTGAATTATCTGTAAACCGGTTTCAATTGAGCAAAATGACAGAGAGGAGTGTTTCTTTGCAAGGGAGGTGAATTATAAGAAACAGAAAGCAAATTGAATAAACAGCAATTGAAATACTGTCTAAAGGATTGATGAAACAGTAGCAGGACTGACCATGAGTATTTTCTGTGGTGAATTTGGTCAATTTGAGGTTTCTAGTTCACGACTGCGCGAACTAGTTGTGAATTCAACTCAATTTGTCAAATGCATCTCTGCAGGAGGTTAATGGCTTCACTAGTTGGATATAGGTGCAGGTCACTGTGTGTTTGACGGTGAAAACAGTGTTTTACAGTCTGTTAACAGTTTTCTTGAGGAATTATGGACAAAACCAGGCTCATGGGATGATTTTGAGGAATACCTGGTGAATTGGTCGACAAGAGTTGCAAATGCAGGTGCAATGGAGGCGTTGGCGGTCTCGGAATCGACTTTAGCAGGTTGGCGCTGGTTTGAACGTGAGCAACATGCAGAAATAGCAAGAGTTTGTTTTGCCAAAAGTGGAAAAAAAACACGACATTTTGGCCCATATATGGATTTTTGGCAATATTGGCGCGTTTTTGGGATGACGTCAGCATGACGTCATTGGGTGGGGTCGGAGTCGGGTGACGTCAGCATGACGTCACTGGGTGATGTGGCAGGTCCTGATTGGTCCACGGATGTGATGAAGTGGCGGACATATCAGCGAGGGGACGGACGAATGAGATGATGCGACGGCGGGGTGGCAGCGACGTGGCTCTGACGTGGGCATGACACAGGCCGACAAAACAGGTGGTAAGTGGAACAGCGGTAATGGTTTTCTCGTACCGCTTACAATACGGCGACGGTTTTGTCAGAGGCCGACCCGAGAAGCTGTGAGGGCGACGCGTGGTAGAGGCCTGACGTCACCCTCTGACAGTTTCTCGGGCGCTAAACGTCGGACCTCGGGCCCAACCCGATATGCTTAATAGCCGTCCGATCAAAAGTGCCCGATCGGACGGTTGACGGGTTGATGAAGTGATAGGTCGATAAGGACGCGGGCGGAGGATTAAAATATAATATTTTTGGAGTCTGCTCCCGGCGGAAAAATTTAGGATATGGTGTTTTGTAAAGTTTTTTCAATGTATTTTTCGGAATGAAATCATGCGGGCGGAAACTTTGGATAAATTGCAAAAAGTGGGTTTTTTCTGTGTAATTTGCAATTGAGGCGGATTATGGGTAAAAGGGGTGTTTTGTTAGGTTTTTCTTAGCAATTGAAGTTTTAATGGGTCAAATGAATTCAAATTAGAGGAGAGGGATAGGGCTTAGGTTTGTCAAAGTGACCAGATGTCATTTTGATCCCTGTTAGAGAACATATGGCTATAACGCCAAGGGGAGGGATATTTATATAATTTTTGGGGTTTAGACACCATGGTGTTAGTAATAATAGGGGAAGGGTAACATAGGGGAATTACATAGTAGAGTTAGGGGTTAGTATGTATGAAAGGGTGGATGAAGGGGGATACCACTAAGTTGTTTGAAACTCACTTAGTTTAGGGAGTAGATCAAAATGAAAAGAATTTTTACACAGGAAATGTGGCTTCTAAGAGAATGAGAACCAACATAAAACCACAATTTCTTGCATGAATCTCAACTGATGAGGGAATGTTAGAAATGAAATGGGAAAGGGGAAAAAGGGAGGTTAGACATGCTTCTTTGCTTTGCTGCAACCTGATGAAGAAGAACACCTTCTCAATTCACTGATTTTGCTTTGTGAACAAGTTTAACACACATGCAATTTGTAAGAAATGACCTTTCTGCAACCCTAACTGCCTACCCATCTAGTTTCCTAGCATTTTTTGTTTTCTTCTTGGAGGGTGCACTTAGGCTTGCAGACCCTTATTTGCCTTTTCTTTTCTTTGGCTTTTTCCTTTTGTTTCTCTATCTAATTCTACCTTTATTTCTTCCAAGGTCCTAGATTAAGCAGTTGGGAGCCTTACTTTTTCTACCTAAGCTACTTGTCTGCCAAGATTAAACAGTTTGGACAGACTTCTTTCTCTATTCTACAACTGTAAATTTAAACCTTGGCATGATCCAGATTAGGCTTTTGGACCACCCATCAAAAAATTGGGACACATCAAGCTATTTACACACCTTGTATTCCTTTGGAAATATGTGATCTTTGCATCATCAAAGCAGAGAATATTTGGAACTTTTATAGCCAATCATGAAATATGAAACCTATTGGTATAGGTAGCTAACAGGACTAACATAGAAAGATATTCACTATCTTCAACCATTTCTAAACCTTGGACACCGACTAATAATTTCCAACAGTCTTTTAAGTGGACATCTGATAGACTGATAGAATAGTCTGGATAAATGGTACCATACTGACAACCTGAAGACAGATTTCCTAATATGGTTCTGATATGAGCATGGTCATAGTTCTGGTGTCGGGTATCAAAAACTTCAGATATACATGGAGTATTAAGACCATGGCAAAATAGTGGGGCTAGTCCTATCCTTATCCCTCCAAAATGAAAATAAGAAATTTTTTTCTCTTGGACATATTTTTTGAATTTTTTGATTTCATCATTAGAAAATAAACTCAAACCAACTATTTGTACAGATAGACTAGAAATCTTAATCTTTAATTCAACTTCCTTAAGCCAATTTTTTCTTGATAAACTGAACAGAGATGGAACTGGATAAATTTCTTTTGAACTTAAAATAGGGGGGTTCCAATTTTCAGGATCCTCTACTTTCTCATGTTCAATAATATCACTTTCAATGAACTGAGAATTGACTTTAGAAACAGTTCGTCTATCTATATTAGAGAATTATCTTAAGAAATTGGACATGACTCAAATATAAACTAGACCAGAGATTGACTAAAGCAGCTTTTATCTAATCAGCAATTATATAACAAATGCTTTTCGAAGGCTTCCTGGCTAGTTTTAGACTTTGTCTGTAGTTTATAGACTTCAGACCTAAACGGGGCTCTGATGATAATGATGATTATGATTCTGACTAAAGTCCGAAAGGATACTCATAGAATCTTTGTACAAAAGAATATAGACTTAGCTAGCAATGTGATAATATAATCACATGTTGTAGCTGATGTAATTATTGTACTGGAAAGGTTGAGTAGACACCGTCGGTGAAATGAATACCGACAGGACCCTCAATTATTTCCCCTTTATGTCATGTCTTAGATAGGTTTAGATTCCCTAAGGAGGTTATAAAAGAAAGATCAATTGAAAGAAGCCCACAAGTTTGGATGGAGTGCTTCTTGATCTTGATCTCGTATTGTAATATTTCAAGCTTTGTAATTTTTCTCTTTGAATTAATATCGAAGCCTACTGGGCCGCTTGTCTGAGGATAGTTTTTTTCATCCCAAAGAACCTGGAACTATAAGGCGAAGGCGTTTGAAGACCCGTGGAGAGAGGTCATAATGCGTGCGCATTTTCGGTTGAGGAGAAGAAAACTCGTGTTTCAGATCTGCCGTTCAATAATCTTCGAATCGAATTTGAAGTAAGTCTTACTCTGCTTGAGTTCCCATATTTTGATCTTCACCTGCATGTTGGGCAAAGGATAGATTTTTTATCCCAGATATAATTCAAATTTCTGTATCCCATTAAATGTTGCTAAGGTTTCTTTTTCGGAAATATAATAATTTTTTTGACTAAGAGAGATTCACCTGATGCATATGGACAAAGTATTTCTTCTTCCCTTCCATCTTCATTCTTCCTTCTCTCAAAAGGAACAACTGCCCAAAAATTATCAGAAGCATCCGTTTGTAAAATCAGAAGGCCATCACCTGGTGGTTGAAGCTTTGGAAGCTGCTAACATTCTGATTTGAGTTCTTTAACTGCTGTAGTGGCTTCTGTTGACCATCCTTCTCAGAGATGTTTTCTAATCGAAGCTGTCTTTTCTGACAATTTGGGAATATATCTGTGCACATAATTCAAGACACCTAAAAATATCTAAATAGTTTTAGTGTCTTTTAATTCATCTAGAAACTGAGATAGTTTTCTAAGAATATGGGGCTACATTTGAATTTGCCCATTAACGACATTAATCCCCAAGAAATCTACATTGTCTTGAAATAAAACCATTTTCTTCTCCGAAAGGACTATACCATGCTTTTGAACTTCAGTCAGAAAAATTTCTAAATGCTTGAAATGTGTTTCAAGACCTGGACTATGTACAAGAATATCATCAATATTTGTTACAATAAAATCATACTTCCCAAAAATAAAATCCATTCGTCTCTAAAATAATGCAGGGGCATTTTTTAGGCCAAATGGAACCACCTTCTACTGATAAAAACCTACAGGGCATGTAAAGGTAGTTTTGTGTCTATACTCTTCTTGGATTTGTATTTGGTAGTATCCAGATTTACTGAATACTTTGCTATTTTGAATTTTTTGCATGATAGTTTCTGGCCTTGGTAAAGGGTAATGAAAGCCCTGAGTTATAACATTCAGAGGTTTATAATTGATTACCATTTTGGGCTTACCTCTGACTATTTCTAAGTGATTTCTAACTAGACTCCTATATCAATACAAGGGGGAGGAACTATTTCCATCCCTTCTACATCTTTATTTGGGTCTATTGCTAGCACATCCTTGTTTGGGTGTACTTCCATTCCGTTAACGAGTGGAAGCTCCCGAGAGCATGCATCCAGTTTTCGATTCTTCCCTTTTGGAATGCCCTATCAAGGTATTCCTTCAGTTCCATTAAGTGTACCATTGATTGCCTCCACGTCCATGATGAGTGGATCGACATATTTTTAGGGTTTCATTTTGGAAGTGTTCATATACCACATTCCAATCCGATAGTGGGGTCTATGCCTTTTCCTTTCATAGGTCAAGGTACTAATCCTTTTCAGAGTTGGACTAACCCTACGGTTAGTGGGATCAGAACTGGGAATCTATTTTTCAGCCAACAAGGGAATGTGCCATACTCCTTGGTCAATTCATTTCGAAGTTTTCCACCCTTAGCTAATGCTTGGAACCCTTACCAAGGGTTGTCCACTCCATATAATAATTCGTTAGGGGGAAACTTTACCAGTTACGGAGGTGTTTCGGCTGGAGTTGGTCAAACTCCGAGTTTTGCTGGACCACAAGGGTCACCTTTTGGTTCAGCAGGTTCTACTAGTTACTTCGGGCAACTTGGTGCCTTTCAAAATCTAGGTCATTCTTTTCAGACTTTTAGGAACCCCGCCCAATCTGGGTGGAATCCCCAAGGTCCTCCGAGACTTCCATTTCTGGCCACGCTCAATCTGCCAGACTTGACTAAGTTAATGAATGATCCAATCAAATACAATCTAGCTTGGCCTCCGGTCCCAACCAAACTTCCATCGGATATTCCAAAATTCGAAGGGAAGAGTGGGGAAGACCCAGGCGACCATGTAACCACATTCCATTTATGGTGCTCATCAAACTCCCTCATCGATGATTCGATTAGGTTGAGACTATTTCAACGCACCTTAACTGGAAATGTGGCTAAGTGGTATATAGAGTTGCCAAGGGGCACCTTTACATCTTTCATCGATTTAGCTAACATTTTCTTAAACCATTTTCATTTGCCTGTCTGTTACGAAGTCGGAACTGAACTTCTGGCCAATTTTCATCAAGACACGGCTACTCACATTTTTGATCATATTCAGGAATGGAGACGGAGAAAGAGGCTCATCAAAGCCGAAATTCCACCTGAATTCCGTCTCGAATGGTTTTTAAAATCATTATGACCCGAGATCTCCAAGGATGTTTCTATGTTCGGATTTTATTCCGAAGAGCAAGCTATCCTTCTCGCCCAGCAGTTAGAATTGATATATTCTTAGTCTAGGACCCTTCAGAAGATCTTGCCTGATGCTCTTATATCCACAGTTGATATAGCCAAACCGATGCTAGGCCCGCATGCTAACAGTATTGTTGGATTGATTGATGCAAATGCGGTGAACCTTCTGAGCCAATTGCAGTAGTTTCCTATACAAACTGCTTCTTCCAATAAAGCTACACCATCTACTACTCCACCTTCTCAACCTTCTTCCACAAACATTGTTCAGACTTTTAACCCCAAAGGAAATCAAAATTCCAAAGGGAAGAAGAATGGATGAGGTAAAAAGAAGAATCAAGATGGGAAGGGTAATGCGAATAAGCCCAGAAATAATGCTCGTGAGAGTGGAAAAGAGTCTAAGAAGAAAGTTAAGTTTCCATGCAAGCTATGTAGTGGAGACCATTTGATTCATCTCTACCCAAAAATTCAATATGCTCAGTGCTTGTTAGTGCAGCAAGGGTCTTCTAGCTCCCAATTTGTATTAACTAACCCTTTCCCCCAAGGGCAACAGTTGCTTGCTAGCACAAATTCAAACCTTGGTACCTCTCCAGGGGGCAACCAAGAGGGGGACAATTCCTCAAATGTTTTCATGATGGGTTCTCACGTCAATGTGGCCACATGGTCACATGATTATAGTAAATTTGAAACATCCAAGGATAGATCTATTCCCGAAACTATGGATCCACTTCAGATTGCGCAACCCTCTGTCGAGTCTATGCCTTGGATACCGAAAGGTTCCATCAAATGCGCGACTATCAATCCTAATTCTAGGGCAACCCAAAATTACTCCATTATTGAGGATATGGCTCAAATTCCATGTGCTATGTTTGCTTTAGAGGTACTCCAGTCATGTCTAGCTCAACGAAGTGCTTTGCTTTCAGTGATAGGGGCAGTTGATCCAAACAATTCTTTAGTGCTCACTTTTGACATGCTCAATGTCAAAAAGAGACTCCCTCATCATATGGCTTTTCAAATAAAGTCTACTTACCAGAAAACTAACATTTTTCGAACAGTTATAGATGAGGGAGCTTCCACGTGCATCATGTCAATGTCATGTTGGAAGGCCATTGGATCGCCTTCGGTTGTTCCTTCACCCACACTCTTGACAGCATTTGACAGTCATTCTCATAGGCCACACAGAATTATCCCGACCTTTCCTATATGTGTTGGAGGAAAGGTCGTTAATATCGAAGTAGAAATCATTGATGCCAACCTAGATTACAATCTCCTCTTAGGACGAAATTGGATTTATGAAATGGATGTCGTCGTTTCGACTCTATTTCGAGTCCTTTGTTTTCCTCATGAGGGGAAAATTGTTAAGGTTGATCAATTGGATTATTCTCCAGTTGACCCTCGTGCAAATTCGGATTCTACTATTCCGTTGGTGGATATCCCCCATCAACCTATAGAGAATGTAGGAGTTGGGATGTATTCTTCATTGATGGGTACATTTGATATTCCCACTCCTATAGCTAGAATAAATGTCATTTCATCTTCCAAAGAGTCTTCACAGGAAGAGTTCTTGCGGACTCGTTATTTTTTAGACCCTTGGACCTTGCCTTCACCTACTACCACATTAGATGAAGGACAAGTTGGTGGAATGGCATTCCCTATGTCTGCAGCAGAGCTTAGATATCAGTCTATCGTTAACTCTGCAGATGACCATCCTACTCCTTTTTCAGAGGAAGAGTTAGATGGTGATGTGGCCCCAGCTTGGACCCTTGACTCTACTTCTGCTATGGATTGCTTAGATATGGTTTTACCATCTGAGGAAGCAATCTTAGAAGCAATGATGGGTGTAGATCGACCTTGGGAAGACTTACACCATCGTTCATATTTTCTTCCCCCATTGCGAGAAGTCGAGTCCAGGTTCTCCAATCTGCTTACTAGCAATGTTTGTACGGTTTCAAACCCTTTGGCTCCAGCACACATCCATGCCAAAGGTAATATGTTGGTCATTTAAAAAACCATACTGATAAACATATCTAGGAACCCTAATGTGATAGAAAATGTCTTCATCAGAGCCGAGTGTTCCCCTGAAGAGATTAAAATTTACACCAACCTCTTTAAAGAGTTTCGAGATGTATTTGCTTTGTCTTATGAAGAAATGACTGGTATTGATCCATCCATCGTTCAACATGAGATCAAGACGTATGAAAATGCTAAGCCAATTTGTTAGAAGCTTTAGTCAGTAAATCCTAGGAAAGCAACAACTATCAGAGCTGAAGTAGAAAAGCTACTCAAGGCAGGTTTTATATACCCCATTCCTCTAATGGATTGGGTTTCTAATCCAGTCCTGGTTGATAAAAGACAAGGAAAAATCCATGTATGCATTAACTTTAGGGATTTGAACAAAGCTTGCATGAAAGATAATTACCCCACACCGTTTATTGATCAGATCATTGATGAATGTGTGGGTAATGAGATTTTTTCCTTCATGGATGGATTCTCCAGTTATAATCAGATATCTATCCATCCAAAAGACTAGCATAAGACAACTTTCATATGTCCCTGGGGTACCTTTGCATACAAAAAGATGCCTTTTGTTCTTAAAAATGCTAGAGCCAAGTTTCAGCAGGCCATGTCATATGCTTTCCACAACATCAAGCATGTCATCGAAGCATACTTGGATGATTTAGCTCCTCGTTCTTGAAAGAGAATCGATCATCTTGGTCACCTTTGGTTGGTTTTTGAGAGATGTCAATTTTACAAGATCTGGTTGAAGCCAAATAAATGTGTTTTCACGGTTACATCTGGTTGGTTGTTAAGTTTCATTGTGTCAAATGAAGGGATTCGAGTTGATCCCTTTAAGGTGGAGGCAATAGTTCAGTTGCTTCCCTCGTTTTCCATCCAACAACTTCAAATTCTTCAGGAGAAGGCAAATTTCTTGAGACGATTTATAGTGAACTATGCTGAGATAACTAAAGGGTTTATGTGTTTGCTCAGGAAAGGAGTTCCATTTTTATGGGACGACTTTGCCCTACGATCTTTTGATGCCTTGAAGCAGGCGTTAATCTTTGCCTCACTTTTGAGTCCACTGGATTATGGTAGAGATTTCCTTTTATATCTTATAGCTGCAGAATCAACCATAGCTATGGTTCTGGTTGAGGAAGATGATGCTTTCGCAGAGCATGTCATTTACCATTTGAGTCAAGGCTTGGTAGACCCTGAACTACACTATTCTTCGGTTGAGAAATTAGCCTTGGCAGCTGTCCATGCTGTCGAGAGGCTTCGCATTATATTCTACTACGCAAAACATTTGTCTTAGCGATGGTCAATCCTTTTCAATTTGTCCTCACTAGGTGAGTGATCGGGGGCAAATACAATCAATGGATTGTTATTTTACAAGAATTCAATCTCGAGTTCTTGTCGGCTAAGTCTAAGAAATCATTAGTTTTTGCGGAATTGATTTCCGAGCTGCCTTGTGAAGAAGATACTGTTTATGAGGAAAGTTTTCCCGATGAACATTTGTTCCTCATCTCTTCACAAGATCCCTGGTATGGGGATATCATAATATATCTCCAGACTTCGAAGTTCCCTCCTGCTAGCTTCGAGGATGAACGTCGAAAATTGCGTCACCTAGCTAAGAACTACGTCATCATTGGTGATACATTATATCACCAAGGGGTTGATTCAACCATTAGGCATTGTTTAACCTTAGAGGAAGCAGAGTTTGTGATTAATGATTACCACAGTGGAGCTTGTGGTGGTCATCTTTCAGGGCTTGCTACAACCCAGAAAATATTGCATGTTGGCTACTTTTGGCCTTCGCTTTTCAAAGATTGTATTGAAGCGGTCAAACATTGCCACCCTTGTCAAGTCTATACTTGGAAGATGTGTGCGCATCCAGCTCCTCTTTTCCCTATTATCACTGTTGGTCCTTTTACAAAGTGGGGTATTGACTTTACTACTTGTAATCCACCTTCAACAGTGAATCACAAGTACATTATTATGGCCGTAGACTACTTTACGAAGTGGGCTAAGGCCATGCCCACTTATAAGAACGATAGCGAAACAACGACATTGTTCCTCTTCAATCAGATTATTTAACGGTTCGGTATCCCAAGAGAGATTGTCACTGACCATGGCAGTCATTTCCAAAACCAACTGATGTTTGAATTGGCTCTTAAATTGGGCTTCCAGTAGGAGCATTCGTCTCCATATTATCCTCAGGCCAATGGCCAAGTAGAAGCTGTGAATAAGTCCCTCAAGACGATCCTGCAAAGGACAATTGACAAAAATCACTCCAATTGGCATCTCATGTTGTATCCGGCTCTCTAGGTGTACCAAACCTCGGTAAAGACTGCCACCGGTTTTACACCTTTTCAATTAGTTTACAGGATGGAATCTATCTTTCCTGTTGAATGTGAAATTCCATCTCTTAAGCTAGCTGTTGAGCTCCTTCCAGAGACCTCTAGTCTCAAAGAGCGCCTCCTTCATTTGGAACATCTCGATGAGCAGCGTCGAGATGCCACTGCAATCAATGAGGCTCATAAAAAAATGGTTAAAACTCAGTATGATAGAGTTGTCCATCCTCGAGTCTTTTCTGAAGGTGACCTTGTCCTGGTCTATGACTAAGATAAAGATGCCTCGGGGGTAGGAAAATTCAAGTCTATGTGGTATAGTCCCTTTCTAGTGAAACGAGTTTTAGAAAAAGGGGCTGATGAATTAGTCGATTTTGAAGGGAAAAAGTTGGGGGAGCCCCGAAATGGGCTCTACCTCAAGAAGTACTTTGTCTAGGTTACAGCTAAGCAATGGCTTCTTTGTATATTTTTGTATTTTTTTACATATCTTATCGGGAGTTTTGTGATATCGACACTTTTTTTATCTGCTTTGGAAGGTGTTGATGGATGACTTGGTCTATTTCAGATTTGTCGATGGTGCTATTTGGTACACTCAGAACCTCGCTTCCGTAGCTTGGGTGATTTATTATCCAACTGGTTAGTTGATGGTATCAAGGGGAGTATGTATTGGTCCTGCGTCAAATAATATGGCCGAGTATACTGTCATCATTAATTTACTATCCGAAGCTACTTCTTATGGAATCGATTTGTTAGTAGTCTATCTTGATTCACAACTGGTAGTGTCACAATTGAATAACATCTATCGGGTTCAGGATCCTTGTTTGTATCGCCAGTATTTGAGAGTGAGGGTGTTGTAAAGATCATTTGTTTATATTACTTATTTGCACATTCCACGATCTAATAATTCATTAGCAGATTCTATCACTAATCAAGCTTTAAATTTTCATATCATTCATTCATCAAGATAAAATCAAACATAAAAAATTTGGAACTATATATATATATATATATATATATATATATATATATATATATATATATATATATATCATAAAATCTCCTGTGTGTACATAAAGTGTTTTAAAAAATAATATACAAAATTGGAACTAAAATGCCCATAATCATATCCAGTACATCTAATGGCCTTGCTCAGGATGAGTGCCTAAGTAGGTGACCATTGCTTTGGCCACACGTCGAAAAAGGTGAACCTAGTCACATGGCACTCCTACCACGCAGCGTTGCATATCCTCTGGTAGATCTTCTACGACCTTCGTCGGTAACCGGTGGGTTAACCTCACCAAGCTTCGCTTGACTGCATATAAGACTCTATCAGTCTCTGTAGCCGCCTCTTTGGTACCTCTTCCGTGACGCCTGTTCCGCGAAAATCTACCTGGTCGTACCAGACCCACATCTAGAACATGATCATTATATTAGTCATTTAATCCCATTAAAAATATCTTTAAGTTCATTTTCATATTTGAAAAACATAAAAAATCATAAAAATTAACAAAACTTAAAATTAAAGGTTACCTATCTCCCCCCATGCTACGTCTGATGGCAGCACTAGATCCAGATCTCCCCTAAAATCCATGCCAGCATAGGGATAGTCGTCCACAGCAATGATTTGCTTCTCCCACCAGGATAAAAAATCATCATCAAAAGAAGTCCTCGATACGTCTCTGCCTCCAAGGCATTTCATTAGGTCAGTCCACCTACCCATCCGACGATCTGTTGAGGCCCAGAAAATCGGGTCGACAGTAAGGGGGATACCCACCCAGTCCGGACCTTGGTTGGCAGCTCCTTATACGTTTGGTATAGTGAGTCCGACTGGGGATAATGGGACCAGTTTCCCAATCTAAGGGTGTGTGTGTGTACAGAGTTGGATGATGCTGATCTAAGAGTACTTAAAGCTAATTTAATTCAAACTTTTAAACTAACTATATACTATTGTAATCTAATGAGAAACAACACATCTAATCTATGCTAACCCGAGGTGTATTTATTCTATTATGCGATCTAAAGAGATTTCAAACAATAACTGGTAATAAAGATCATTCAGCTATCATAAGAATAGAAATCAATTAAGATAAACCACTTTGCATAAAAAGTTAGGCAAAACAGTTGTGAACAACATATCGCATAATAAGTTATTCATATATCAAACATAAATAAATGGATCCACCGTACAAAAGTGCCAAATGGTAACTCACACATTCATGCAATAACATATAAAAAACTAAAACTGTATATCACTTTAAGAATATAAGCATAAATGGTCAAGAGATAAAAGTACCATTTATGACTAGTTCCACTCATAAGCTTCAAGCAACAATGATTTATCTCTCCTTGCTCTAACATCTACTAAGAGTACAGAAGTGCAACATTAGTAGCAGATATCAAATGCAAACATTAATAAACCTTGATCCATCCATTCATCAAAACCCCCTCCGAGGGTGCAAAAGTGCATGTTCTGAGGACAAGTTTTTATACAAATTTCTGGACCCTTCTCCAAATGCATGAGAAGGGTTTAAATACTGTTAACTAAATAACTTAATTACATAAATTTAGGATACGGTTTTAAATTACCGCCCTTCTTCTAAAGCAAAACTATTTCTAAAAATTGAATCTAATTCCTAACTATTTATGTATTTGCTCCTCAGTGTTGCAAGCATGCAGCATTCGCCTGGGAAGAGTCGGCTGGTCGTCTTCTGCTTTTTTTTGAGCTACGAAAATAGAAATGGCAAGCGCTGGCACCACTTTCTGGTAAACTAGAAGATATTTTCGAGAATCTTCCTCTGGCTAGGTGGATTCACTGCGTGTATACTTGGTAATAACCGAAATTTCTCTCAAACTACTTCTGCTTTTGCTATTTCGGTTTCCGGCCTTGCGAATGACTAAACAAGTTAGGGACTTTGCTCTCTAAACAATTTTCTTAGCGATTCGCGATTAGCGCTGTGCTAATCGCACATCGAAAACTGCCTCCGTTCTTTTTTCCGGGCTTTTCTGGTGCATTTTCCTTTTTTAGCGCCTTTTTTCCTTTACCGAGCATAAGCTTCAGGATCTTTTGTAAACATGCTGCTTTTGTGTGCTTTTGACTCTGAGCGTTGAATGGCCTATTGACATCAGCATCTATTGAGTGATACTCTGGAATCTGTGGTCTTGTTGCATGCGGCATCCATTTATGAAGGCATCTCTTCTCTATTCTCCGAGCATTGACGCTTTCCCCTTTTCCTTAGATGTTTCTTGCACATTGCTTCATGTTATTTCCTGTCTTTCAGTTTACGCAAAGGAAAAGAGTAATGATAATAAAGATTGACATGAAAGCTTTAAGCTCTTATGAATGTATAAAATCATGACACCCATAGGGAACTGACTCTTCGAACAACAAAAAACTGTCCTTCTTGAATACTTTGGCGTACATTCATTAATTTCTTTTAAAGCATGCGCCCAATTTTGGTTTACGGACAGCTTTCCTTGAATATTGCGCCGAGGAAAATTTGCGATGGGTGATTTCTGTGACTCACATCGCAGCATCGCGGATCGCGTCGTCAAGATGTGTCATCGCAGAAATTCATGATCAGCTTAGCGCAGATCGCAACATCGCGGATCACAGCATCACATTTAGTCATTCAATCATTGTGTGCTGCTTATGCGATGAATTTCGCGTCGCTTCTTCACAGTTTATTATGCTCATAAGAAAATGATTTATTCTCTTCTCGCGATGCGATACAGTTTTAAGGAGTTAAATTAAAAAAATTTCATAAAATGTTTTTTGGATTTTTTATTAAGGGTCCCCATTTGCTTAGTGTTATTGCTAATACTAAACAAAGAGGGAGGTTGTTGGTGGCCACAAAAATGGCGATTCACTGGGAAGAACTAGTTATCTCTGCTTTTCTATTGAATCTTAACTTTCAAAACAGAAAAATTTTCATAAGTCTAAATTTTGTTATGGACAGATAGAGTACATTATGCCTTATCCTATCAATGATATTTTGTTTCAACCTTTTTCTATTCCAATTGTTTGCTTCCTCAGGCTTTGTCCTTATATTTATATCAGCCATTACTTGGTCTTTTAAAGATAAAATAAAGTCTTCTCTGTGTGCTGGCTTTAAAATATGCTCATTTGTCATAGGTAGAGCCTCTACTGCCAGTAGGCGTCCATAGCCTCGACAGGGTTACCTGTTACCCAACAATGATCCTTTATCCTACTTAAGGCTATTTACAACTTTTGAGAGAAAAACCCATTTTGACACATTTTCCTTTTTTATTCTCTAAAGAACAATGTCTTGGTTTGGTGGCCAAATTATGACACAGTCATTCACTTGATTTACACTTTTGTTGAACAAGCTGGCTCGTGATGAGACCCCTTGTCTTTTTATTGCAACAATCTTGAGTCATTGCCCTGTTTTGGTGGACAGTATTGGCAAAGTCAGCAAGTTATAATATCTGTGATCATGATAAGCCGGCTCGTGATGAGACCTCTTATTCTTTGAGATATAGTGTTTTCTCGGATTGTTCCTCTGAATGATGCGATTTTATTTAGCAGGGAGGAAATCATTGTTCTTCCTTAAGAAAGCTCTGGACGACAATAATAGAGTTTGAAAACAGCAGTTTTACAGAGAATCTTTATTTTATTATTGATACCTTTTATTGTGCTGATATAAAACAATTTTTCGCCAAAGGTTGCTTTCATCAAATTTTTTGAAGTTGAAACTAGTATCATATCTAGGCTAAAGTTTTTAACTCTATCTGTCAATAATAAAGATCAGATTTTCAAAAATTTTGCTACTTGTACAAGCGAAAAAGCTCAAAATCTGATAGAGAATTGGTGTCTTTTTCGTGAACACCTGTAGTAACCATCTACAACTGGTTTTATTTATAAGAAAGAAAAGAAAAACTAAAACTATCCTACAAAATAGAAGAATAATCTTCTATGGAAAATATATTTTAAGGATTTGTCCATTAACAGGCAAAGAATCCCTTCTACCTGCTAAATCCTGCAACACAAATGTTGATGGGCCTATGACTTCAACAATCTGAAAAGGACCAAGCCACATCTTTTGAAATTTTGTATGTTTGCCCTTTTCTTCATGAGCCTTATCCCATTTCAAAACTAAATCTCCCATCTGAAAAATTTTTCTGGTCATTATGCTTGAATCAAAAGAGGATTTTATTAGCGCTTGGTGATGAGCATGGGTTTTCTTAGATTGTTCTCGTTGTTCTTCTAATTTAATTATTTCCATTTGTCTTAGTTGTAAGGAGGAAGTAGATACTTCATCGATGTATTGTACTAAAGACAAGGAGGGGATCACTAAGTGAGTTGGGAGAACCACTTCCTTCCCATAAACTAAATTAAAGGGAGAAGTGCCGATTGAAGCTTTCTTCGTTATTCTATCTGCCCATAAAGCATTTACCAAAGCTTTGTGCCAATTCTTTTGGTTCTGGTCAACTGTTCTTTTAATAATCCTGATTAGGTTTTTATTTTTTGACTCAGCCAACCCATTACCTTGCGGATAGTAGTTGGCCGAATATTTCAGTTTGAACCCTCTTTTAAGTGCAAACTCAGTCATTGCATTCCCAGAAAAGTATGATGCATTATCAAACATTAAAGTCGTTGGCAATCCAAACCTAGGGATTATAAATTGATCTATGAATTTAATGATGTTTTCAGAATTAGTTGTCTTGAGAGGAACTGCTTCTACCCATTTAGTAAAATAATCTGTTGCCGTGAGGATGTATCTATGTTGTTTAGAAGAGTGAGGAACGATCTCATCTATTATGTCCAAGCCCCACTGACTGAATGGTTGCTCGATGTTTACCAGCTGTAGTGGCATGGATAGTTTCTTTTGTCTCCCAGCAGTTGTTTGGTAGACTTGACATTTCCTCACGTAACTGTGTGAGTCTCTGAACAGCGTAGGCCAGTAATATCCTGCACGTAAGATTTTATGTGCAGTAGCATCTCCAGCATAGTGTCCGCCTGCTGGTCCATCATGGAGTTCCTGCAAAACCTTTTCGGCTTCAGTTTTCTCAAGACACCTAAGAAGAACAAAATCGTAATTCTTTTTAAACAGAACATCATTTATGAGTTGATATTGTTTAGCTCTCAATCTCAGAGTTCTTTTCTTAGTGTGATCCAGGTGTGATGGAGCATACCTATTCTTAAGATAATAAATGATGTTAGCATATAATGATTCTGCATCGTTTAGGCTTACCTCATACATTTGTACCTCTTCAGATGAATTTTCAGGAATTTGCGATGCTCTAGCCAACATTTTGCAGAAGCCTTGACCTCTTACAATGTTTGTTGGCTTGATCTCAAGGGCGTATTCCTGTAAAGCAGTGATCCAATTTGCTCTTTTCTCACCCACATCCTTCTGTACTATAAGATTTCTTACCGCTGGAAACGGTACTATGACCTTAGTATGGGTTTTAAGTAAGAAAGGCCTGAAATATTTGACCGCTTTGAAAACAACATATGCCTATTTCTCCACATCTGAATAGTTGAGTTCAACACCTTGTAAATTCGAGCTAAAAAATGCGATTGGAGCTTCCACTTTTTCTTGATTTGCTTGAGTTAGAATCGCAGCATATGATTTCTCTGAGGAAAATGTGTATAAGATAAAAGATTCTGAAAAATTCGGGGTTGCTAAAGATGGAGCATTAATGATAGCTTGTTTGATAAGGTTGAATGCTTCTTGTTCATCTTGACCCCATTTAAAATTTGAATTCTTTTTAATCATGGTTTGCAAAGGAGAAACAATTCGCGAAAAATATGGGACAAATCTCTTTACAAAATTGATTTGACCAAGGAAAGATTGCATAGCTTTTTTATTATGAGGTAGGGATATTTTAGAAATTTCTTTGATTCTGTCAGGCTCAATGTGAATACTAGATTTTGACACTATGAATCCTAGAAGTTTTCCTTCACTTAATGCGAAAAAAGATTTCTTTGGGTTAAGTGAAATCCCATACCTTAAACATCATTGAAATATTTGTTTCAAGTCTTTGAGATGGTTGATTCGCTTCTTGGAGTACACTGTTATATCATCCAAATAAATTACTACAAATTTATTGACTAAACCCTTGAATGTGATGTCCATGGCTCTCTGAAATGTAGCCCCGGCATTGATCAAACCAAATGGCATCTTCCGATATGCGTATGTGCCCCATTTAGTTCTGAATGTGGTTTTTAACTGATCATCGGGATGTACCAGCACTTGATTGTATCCTGAAAATCCATCCAAAAAGGACATCAGTTTTGGGCCTGCTACTGCCTGTAATATCTGCTCCATAGGTGGGAGGGGAAAATTGTCTTTTTGACAGGCTTTGTTGAGATTCCGAAAATTGATGCAGATTCTAATATCTCCGTTTTTCTTTCTAACGGGTACCATATTGGAGACCCATTTGGAATGTCTGACGAGGAAAATTATTCTGGCTTTTAATAACTTATTTAGCTCAGTTTTTATCTGATTTTCTAAATTGGGGTGGATTTTTCTGAGTTTCTGTTGGACAAGTTTTTCGTTGTCAATCATAGGAATAGTATGCTGAATGATAGAAGTGTCGTATGTCTTCAACTTATCGTAATTCTAGGAAAAAACATTTTTTTATTGTCTCAAAAGACGAATATACGCTAGTTTTTCTTTAGGGGCTAGGCCGAGGCCTAGATTAACGTTTTGTGGTTTATCATCAGTTCCTAGGTTTAATAATTCGTAGTTCAGAGTTGAACTGTAGAGCTTAGAATTGGTAGACCTTTTAAACCGACTTTTCAAATCGTATAAGTCTTCCAACTCAACCACTGATTTAGGTATAGCATTATCAGTTCTATCTTGTTGTATTTGTCGATCGTGATGGTCTTCGTCAATTATCTGATTGGAGTAGGATCCTTCAGAAGTGAGGAAATTTACAATATCAGGATCGTCATTGAATACTCTCCAATTTGTAATGTTGTTAGGGATGGACGGTCTAAAGATTAATTCTATTGAGAATCTATCTGGACTAAAATCTTCGGAGGGAATAAGTATAGAGGCTACGTTAGCTAAAAGGTCTACGCTCACGTTTTGGAGTCTTGGGATTGACGAAATATTGAATGCTATGAAATGCTCAGTCAGATCTTGTACTAAAGATTGATAGTGTTTCAAATTACCTAATAGGCAATGTATGGTGTTACGTACCTATTTGACGACAATCTCAGAGTCTCCGAAGACTTGAAGATACTTGACGTTCAACCCGATTGCTTTGTATAGGCCTTGCACCAAGGCCTCATATTCTGCTGTATTGTTTGTGCAATAAAATTCGAGTCTGCACATAAGCATGGTCTTATTTCCTTTTGGACTAATCAGAATGCATCCTGCTCCTGCTCCTTCGTTAGATTTAGAGCCATCAAAATATAATTTCCAAAACAAAGATGTATTTACAGGTTTATCTACAAAATTAACACACTTTGAATTATCAGTTTGGGAAAAATTTTCGACTTGGGACAAAACTGAATTTTCTAAGTAAGGTGATGTATGAGCATTGAAATTGTCGAGAAAAGAATCTACCGAGTAATTGCCTATGATACTGATGTATACGCTATTGCTTCATTTTCTCCCTCCAATTCCGTTACTATGTACTTCTGGTGTAACTCTCGTTCAACCTTTATTTGATTCGATTTACCATTGTAGGGTAACCACATGTGCAACCAGTTGGTTGAGAAGTATCCATGGAGTTTCTCGGACCAATCCCTGCTAAGAATCAAGCCATAGAATTCTGGGATATCAGCTACTAGAATGTCAATAACTTGACATACCTTCGGGTTGGATGACAATCTTATGGTTACTTGATTAAGTTCACAAATAACTTCGACTTGAGATCGATCAAGCTGAACTATGCGCACTGCGGATTTTTGTGGTTGAACATTTAACTTGGCACATATTGATCTGGGTAAAATATTCGTTGAAGCACCAGAATCTACCAAACAATTGTGCACATTTTTATTGAAAATTTCATAAGTGAGAAGAAAAGGGGGAGTGTGAGACCTTGATCTTCCTCCAATCAAGGCGATGTCATTTGGATCAATCTTATTGATCGTGTTGGTTGGAGGTCTTCCCATGTTGTGGGAAGCTACAACTGTAGGAAAAGATGTAGTAGGCACGGCATGTAATTCTTTCATCATTATCTTCTGTTGATGTTTCAATTTGCTCAATTCATAAAGAGTGATATTAGCCCTAGTCTTTTTCATGTCGTCAATAATATTGTATTCCATTTCATCCGACACTATCAGTGTTCTTGATGGAGTTGTTTTATCTGGTTGGATTGGGCTAGATTGAGTCGCTTTAGCAGTCGTTTTCTTTGTTGCGACTTTATCTTTTGCTGCAGGGCTTGCACCCTTCTGCTTAGGGGTAGTTTGGGGAGGATCAAGTTGATTTTTGCTTCGTGTGCTAACCGGAAGTGCTTCTTGATCTTCTTCTTGTGGGAGGATGAAATCCCACATTCCTTGTAATTCCACAACTTCTTCGTCATCAGTCTGCCCTTCAGTGGTACTCTCTTCTTCTTCCTCTTCTTCAGATTCGACATTTGAAATAGCGTTGAGTGGTTTCACATCCATTGAAGGGCCTCTTTTAAAAGCTCTGTAGGGATTTTTTGAAGAAGTTTATGCTACTTGTTTTTTTATGTCAATCATCTCATTGGACATGGTCTTTAATACTTTTTGCAATCCTTCCAAATCGAAAGGGTCTTTCATTTGTTTCTTCTTGGAGTCTTCCTTGAAGGTGACTTTTTTAGATTTGCGTTCCTCTTTCGTAGATCTCTTTTCCAGGGCTACTATGCATTTCTCTACTGCTATCGCCTCTGTCAAGTTTTCAACTAAGGTTTTTTTATTTGCCCTATCCACGAAGATTGCTAAGTTTGATGGTAAGGCCATAATATACCATTCACATCGTACTTCTTCGCTGGGTTGGGAAGTAGTGGGAATTTTGTTGAGCATCTTATTGAACCGTAAATTGAAATCTTTGATGGGTTCTCTAGCCTCGGCTTTAAGATTGGATAGGTCATTGATTAATGTTGCCGTTGATCTGTCATCACCAAACTTGGTAAGGAATTGACTTTGAAAAATGTCCCAACTTGTGATAGACCTGGAGGGTAATGAAAAGTACCATGACCCGGCTGTTCCTTGCATTGTATAGGGAAAAAGCCGAACAATAGCATCCTCGTTAGTAACCCCGTTGAGATTGACGGAAATCATGAAATTGTTAATGTGCTCTTCAGCTAGCATGCCTGCTTCTAGATTGAATTTGGGTAGCCATTTCTCAGGATGGGCCGGTATTTGACTCAGGGGTGGAGGCATTAAAACTGCCCCAGGATTGTTCCATGGAGACTGGGCCATCGTTGAGCTGTTAGTCAATGAAAGTGCAGAGGATGATCCCTGTGGCTGGGAAGATGAAGATACTATGATCGTAGATGATTGAAGAAGAGGGGTTGTGGAAGATGGATTGGTGATTTGGAATGAAGATGTGTCTGGCTGACTTTGCGGTGAGGGAGTTGAAATGGACGATGTAGATGAAAGAGTCTCACTGTCGGACTCTTGTGGTGTTTTCCTTGCTCTTTTCCTGGTGGGGAGGGGAATTCAGTTGGCTGGATGCCAAATTTTTCACTCTTTCATCTGGTCAGGGGATGAGCAGGATTGTACTGCGAAGTCACGCTGCTTTGAGATTTATCAGACCTCTGAGTAGAAATAGAAAATCCCTGGAGTTTGTGAATCAGAGTTTGAACTTCAGGGGGTTCAATGGTAGATTGGTCTGAAATATTAGGGCGTGTAGTAGCGTTTAATACTCGAGCGACTTCTGACTCTGGATTTAAACGCACTGGGGAAGTCGGGGGAGTTGATGAGGGCGATTTACTCTCAGAATGGTATTTAGATTTTGATTTAGGTGCCATTCATAGTTCGGGCCCTCCTTCTAGCGCCAAATATGTTGAGGCCCAGAAAATCGGGTCGACAACAAGGGGGATACCCACCCGGTCAGGACCTTGGTTGGTAGCTCCTTATCCATTTGGTATAGTGAGTCTGACTGGGGATAATGGGACCAGTTTCCCAATCTGAGGGTGTGTGTGTGTGTACAAAGTTGGATGATGTTGATCTAAGAGTACTTAAAGCTAATTTAATTCAAACTTTTAAACTAACTCTATACTATTGTAATCTAATGCGAAACAACACATCTAATCTATGCTAACCTGGGGTGTATTTCTTCTATTATGCGATCTAAAGAGATTTCAAAAAATAACTGGTAATAAATATCATTCAACTATCATAAGAATAGAAATCAATTAAGATAAACCACTTTGCATAAAAAGTTAGGCAAACAGTTGTGAATAGCATATCGCATAATAAGTTATTCATATATCAAACATAAATAAATGGCTCCACCGTACAAAAGTGCCAAATGGTAACTCACACATTCATGCAATAACATATAAAAAACTAAAACTGTATATCACTTTAAGAATATAAGCAGAAATGGTCAAGAGATAAAAGTACCATTTATGACTGGTTCCACTCATAAGCTTCAAGCAACAATGATTTATCTCTCCTTTCTCTAACATCTACTAAGAGTACAGAAGTGCAACATCAGTAGCAGATATCAAATGCAAACATTAATAAACCTTGATCCATCCATTCATCAAAACCCCCTCCGAGGGTGCAAAAGTGCATGTTCTGAGGACAAGTTTTTTGACAGATTTCTGGACCCTTCTCCAAATGCATGAGAAGGGTTTAAATACTGTTAACTAATTAACTTAATTACATAAATTTAGGATACGGTTTTAAATGACTGCCCTTCTTCTAAAGCAAAACTATTTCTAAAAATTGAATCTAATTCCTAACTATTTCTGTATTTGCTCCTCAGTGTTGCAAGCATGCAACATTCGCCTGGGAAGAGTTGGCTGGTCATCTTCTGCTTTTGTTTAAGCTACGAAAATAGAAATGGCAAGCGCTGGCACCACATTTTGGTAAACTAGAAGATATTTTCGAGAATCTTCCTCTGGCTGGGTGGATTCACTGCGTGTATACTTGGCAATAACCCAAATTTCTCTCAAACTGCTTCTGCTTTTGCTATTTCGGTTTTCGGCCTTGCGAATGACTAAACAAGTTAGGGACTTTGCTCTCTGAACAATTTTTTTAGCGATGCGCGATTAGCACTAGGCGCTAATCGCGCATTGAAAACTGCCTCCGTTCTTTGTTCCGGGCTTTTCTGGTGCGTTTTCCTTTTTTAGCGCCTTTTTTCCTTTACCGGGCATAAGCTTCAGGATCTTTTGTAAACATGCTGCTTTTGTGCGCTTTTGACTCTGAGTGTTGAATGGCCTATTGACATCAACATCTGTTGAGTGATACTCTGGAATCTGTGGTCCTGTTGCATTGCGGCATCCGTTTATGAAGGCATCTCTTCTCTGTTCTCCGAGCATTAACGCTTTCCCCTTTTCCTTAGATGTTTCCTGCACATTGCTTCATGTTATTTCCTGTATTTCAGTTTATGCAAAGGAAAAGAGTAATGATAATAAAGATTGACATGAAAGCTTTAAGCTCTTATGAATGTATAAAATCATGACACCCATAACGAACTGACTCTTCGAACAACACAAAACTGTCCTTCTTGAATACTTTGGCGTACATTCATTAATTTCTTTTAAGGCGCACGCCCAATTTTGGTTTACGGAAAACTTTCCTTGAATATTGCGCCGAGGAAAATTTGCGATGGGTGATTTCTGTGACTCGCATCGCAGCATCGTGGATCGCGTCATCAAGATGTGTCATCGCAGAAATTCATGATCAGCTTAGCATAGATCGCAGCATCACAGATCGCATTCATCGCAGCATCGCGGATCGCAGCATCGCGTTTAGTCATTCAATCATTTTGTGCTGCTTATGCGACGTTGCGATATGCGACATCGCATATCGGCCGTCGGAGATTTCTTAAGATTTTCATTTAAGAGCGCTTCATAATGTATGCGATGCGATGAATTTCGCGTCGCTTCTTCACAGTTTATTATGCTCATAAGAAAATGCTTTATTCTCTTCTCGCGATGCGATATAGTTTTAAGGAGTTAAATACAAAAATTTTCATAAAATGTTTTTTGGATTTTTTATTAAGGGTCCCCATTTGCTTAGTGTTATTGCTAATACTAAACAAAGAGGGGGGTTGTTGGTGGCCACAACAGGATCTCAGGGGCTACTAATAGGAACTGATACTCTAGGACGTAACCCTAGAACCTTCTCGAAGAAGAAGGAGCACAAAATGGTCCCATATCTGAAGTTCTTGGTCTGTCCTTCCCGAATGGAGGATAAATGACTCTTCATATTGGTCAGAAGAGGTGTACACTAGTCAAACACAGTAGTGAGACAATCTACAGGCAAGCTCATGGATAGTCGTGATGGTTGGTGCAATGAGGCTGATCTGTTTACCCTAGCTATGGTGAATAGTATGATCCTCAAGGACAAACTCTCTACATATTTGATTGGAATTTGGCTTCCAATCTTCTTCGGATGCCTCGGGCAGGATATATGCACGTAGTCTTCCACTGAAATACTACCTCGTGATCGACCTGTCGAATGCACCACTTTTCCTCTCCAGGAGAATCCATTGATAAAGTAAACATCTTCTACCTCTATCCTTAAAGGCATTTGATCTATCGTGAACACATCATCTTCGATACTCCAATAGTGGATTAACATTTCAAGCAAGCAGGTGTTTGCCTTCATATTTGGCATTTTGAATTTTTTTAATAAACCACATCCCCTCAATGCATCCAAGGCCTGTTGATCATTCATAACCTCATCATCAACAGTAGCATGCTCCCTTTCCCTCCAAGTGATTGTCATCCTGAAAGAAAATCAAGTTTAACCGTTAAATTTTTATGTTTTAATTTCAAATGATGTATACACGGGTCCATTTCATACATAGTCGCATGTAGGGCCTGCGTATACGTGGGTTTCTCATAACCAACCTATGTATATGCCGCATTGAGATTTTTAACATAATTTCCAACAGTAAAACCTCAATTAAAATTTCTAAAAACAATCACAAATTGATGCAAGCTAGATTTGGGGGTTACCTGGTGATTTTAAGTCAATTTAATGGTCGAATTATTTGAGGGCAAGTTTCCTTATTTTTATCCACAGCTTTTGCTCTCAATACAAATGGTAAAAATAGTGAGTCAAAATTCATTTTATAAGCTTTGAAAATGTCAAATTTTTTCAAAACTTGATTTTGTTTCGTCTCATGAATCTTTTAACTTGGGAGCTTGGATTGTCGAGAATAGATTGTTCTTCAGGACAAAGTCGATTCGATGACTGCTGACCCGTCATGGCAGGTATCATTTACTCACTGGCATATAGGTTAGGGAAACCATTTTTTCCGTTGCATTTTTCATACTAGCCTCCATTAGTCGATACACTTTCCATAGGGTTGATCGCATCGTGTTATGGTTCGTAAACCATCTTCACTCGCCGAATTTTTAAATCATGACATGATGGTAGAGCCATCATTTTCATGGGCATCATAGTTAGCACCTCACTGACATTGGTTGCCCATGTTGCTTCATTGAGTAGGCTCAGGAGTCCTCTTTAGTCCTGCCATGACTTGTGCGTTGAAGACTCATTCCTTTTTGCTTCTTTGCTTTGTTCTGGCCTTATACCCTAGAAGCTCCTTTGTGTTGAGTTGTACTACTGCATTTCATTTTGACCATTTGCACCTTTTAGCCTTGAGCCGGCTTCACTTGGACTCGTGTTTAAGCCACTTTTTGACCATGTCTTATACAAAAATCAAACTTGCAATCCCTTAGCTTCTGCAACTTGACACACCTTTAGACTCATGGAAGGAACATCCCCTTGAGTGTCCTTGACCAGTTTCACCTCCCTACATTAAGCATAGGAATGTTCCCATCCCAAGAAATAGATCATCTGTTTCACTGACACTCGTTCTTTCCACTGTACTATAGCATTCATTTATTCTTTTTCTAGCTTAAAGAAAAAGACAAAAAAATTACATATTCCAAAAAAGGAGTGGGAACAAGACAATATTTCCATATATTGTTGGCATCTAGAGTCATTTGTGTCACCCTTGAACAAATCACTCAAAAGAAAGTCTCTCCTCCATTTGGGCGGGATTTAGTTTGAATTAGGTATGCCTTAACTTTGTTATTGAGTTAGTTCTCCTTCGATTGGTTATCTCTTCCAATCATATGGAGAGTTTGTTCATGCCTCCTGCATGACGAACTTATATAGAGTCATCATATGCTGCCACATGGTCATCATTGAGTCGTGCTTTTTTTCAAGGGAAGTAAGCCTGATTCGGCCTCTCTGCAGTATTCCTTGACCTATTTTTCAATCGACCATCCCTAGTTGTCAGTGTCTTGTCTATCATCACATCATTATATTGGTCCTTTACTTGTGCCGGCTTGAGAAGGTCTCCATTGACTTCTTGTCAGCGGGTCTTGTCCTTATCGACACATCTTGCTCTGAGGACAGGCCTAGAGCCACACCCTGGCCCTATTTTCATTATTGATAGGTCACCTTGCGCTCAACATCAATAAATATCATGGGTCTTTGACTGAGTGGTTTCCCTTGTGTTCGACATCAGCTTTCATTATCACATATTGGGATTCGTGTAGTGCCTTGGTTTCCATTTGACCCTATTGGTGGATTCCTTGCCTTTGTGTCAGCTTTCATTATTGGTTGGTTCAGCGGGTTTCTATTGTGCGCTAGCTACATCTTGTGTATGTAGGAAATGTGCTTCGGTCGAGTTACTACATCTTTTTCGTCAGATTCTTTCCACATTATTGGCCTACGGGTTACACTTGCGCTAGATTGATGAAGGATGCCTTAATGCCTTCCTTCTAGCAGATCTTTCCCTATCAACTATGACTTATTACTGTGGGGAAAAGGTCTAGAGTCCATTTGGCAGTACCTTGGGGTTTGTAGTTATTAGTGGTAGATCATTTGCTATCGATAGTGGTAAACCATCATTGTCTCCTAATTGATAGATTCTTACAGGTGTTTGACTTCAGCTCATCTATTCACACTTGTTAGATTGTACTGGGTACCTTGACTCTCATTATCATTATCGGTGAGTAGTCTTGCATTTGTTAATGGTCATCAATGACCGATAATCAAATGATTTCTCACATGGTCGACTTCAGATCATTTATTCCCATTGTATAGAAATGTACCACGGTGGTCGGTGAAGACCTCGGGCTGCATGAGCATTCTTTGGTTCACTTGTCAATTGCTCCTGTTGCTGCTAGTTGACACCATTCCACATTATATCTTGCAGTCCTTCATGGCGACATCCTATATGCTGGCATCCGAGTTGTGATGTAGTACCATCTTATTCCATCATGTTCATTTGGTACTATTGGGATTAGTTTTTGACATCAGTGATCAACTTCATCTTTCAGCTTCATTGATCATCTTCTTATATGTGATATTCAGACATGTACTTGTTCGATCATGATCAGATGATCCATTATGTACTTTCAGTTCTTTATACTTGTATACATAGTGGATCCACTTGTACTTGATATGCGGACATGCTTTACTTTCTCTGAGCATAGGTATGCTCGCCTCAGATAGTTGTTTCTTTCTGATCTTCTTTTGTTGGCTTGGCAGGCTGAAATCTGGTGAAGTCCATCTCAGTTTTTGACAGGTTTCCTTTCCATATACTTAATACATTTTGGCCATCATGTTCCCCTTTTGACCTCATATATTAGGGGACATCTATTATAGCTCCAAATATCACCTTATTTATTTTTGATGCTTGGTTTATGGCCTAGGGCAACCCTTCCTTCCAGACTTGGTCCAAATATTAGAAAACCAGTGTTTTACTCCCTGTATTCGACTTTTCCCTGTATTAAACACATGTACACATGGGTCAGTGTATACCCAACCCACGTATATGTTTTAAAACACTTAAAAGAATTAAATTTCTTTAACTATGGGCGGAGATCACGGGTTTTACTCGTTGATTACCTATTAGTTCCTGTGGCCCAACTGTTCCCAACTGTTTCCCAACTAAAAAACTACTTTGGGAGAAGTATAAAAAGACTTCAATGGGAAAGCCTTAAGGAGGAGAGAAAAAGAGAGAATTACTCTACTGAGATTATCCCCTGATCAAGTCTGAAGATCCTTGTGCTTCAAGCACTTCCCCAAGTTCAGGAGACCCTTGTTTCCTTCAGAGTTGATATCCTTTCACTTGTGGGAGATATCCTTGTGTTGGTTATGGAAGGATCATTTTGAAGACCGGGACTGGACAGACCTGGAGGACGGTTCCGCTTGGAGCCGGAAGAGGAAGACTCAGGTGAACTCTTTCTATGTTTTTATTATAGTTATCTGCAATAAAAGAAACATTGTCTTGTTCCTGATATCAACTTTGTTCATGCATCTAATGTTATTGTTATGGTTTATGTGTGAATGACTATTTCAATGTATAACTAACCATCTACTTATATGTTATAAAGTTGATTTCACTATAATGCTTTATCTATATGTTACTGTGTGTCTTTGAATTTTTTGTTTTGCAGGTTCAAAGATCATGAGGAGTTGTAGAGGGTTTGAATCCCTGTTATAGACATATTTGGGAACTTCAACCCCAGTCACATATGTCAATAAACCAAGGTCTCTTTAGCCCCTAAAAGTGTTTTTTCATACCCTAAAGGATCATGGTAAACTGATTACATCATTTCCCAGAAGTTCCACTTGAAAAACCACTCAGAACTGGCCAAAACTGGACCATACTGACTACTCCATCGTCAGGGTGCGATGCATCTCACCTTATACACACAGGGGGTGCGATGCATACTGAAAAGGCCTTCTATAGGGTGTGATGAGTGAGGATGGACAAATGTCCGAGATAGTTTGCTAAGTGGATGATCATGGAATCTTCCAGAAACTTCTCATATGACACTTGCCTCTCTGAGTTTGCCTAGGGATGAGTAAGAGATCCAAGAGATCTCCAAGTGGAACCAAGAACAACAAGTGGAATGACACTAATCAAAAACCCAGAGATGACTCACACCCTTACAAACATCTATAAATGGATCCCTCATCTGAGAGATCTGCAAGCTGGAATTTTGTATTTTGTAAGGAAGTGTTGTTGGTTTATCTGTGAGAAGAGACATTGTATTGTTGGGTGATCTTTCTTTTCATGAGGTGAAGAGGGATTTGATGCTGGGAGGATGATGCTAGATCAGAAAAATGGGTTGTAATCCTCTCTTCTACTATTAATAAAGTTATTTTAGTTTTCCTCCATATAATTGTGTATTTGTGAATCTTGTTGTTTATGAATGCAATTGTATGGTCAATGTACTTCTGATTTTGCATTGTTTATGATATTATAGATCGAGATTCTTTGATGGTGTTTTATTACTTTGACTCTATAGGTATTCTCTGAAGTGAGACAAGTAGGAGAAGAGTGGCAAGCTCTACCAAAGGAGAGAGAAATCAAGCAAGGAGCCAAGAGGAAGATCCAAGTTGGTCCTCTTTGCTTCTCTCTTATCTGTCATACATAAAGGAAATCACAAATTGCTTTGATTGTTTGTTTCTAAGATAGCTACCCGTCTTAGTGGGACTAGCAGATAAAAAATACACTATTTTTCCTATAAACAAAATGGAGACTCCACTAGGGAGCGAATAGTTTGTTTGTTTCTTATTATTGTTTGCATTATAAACTACAGACAGAGCCTGAAGTTAGCCAAATAGCCTTCGAACCGCCTTTGCTATGCAATTGCGAAGTAGATGAATGCTGCTTCAGTCAATCTTTGGGTTGGTTTATGAACTGAACATCTAACTATTGAGGGCCCTGAAATTGGGTCAACAACAATGGGGATACCCACCCGGTCAGGAACCTGGTTGGCGGCTCCGTGCCCGTTTGGTGTAGCGGGTCCGACTGGGGATAATGGGACCAACTTCCCAATCTAAGGGGTGTGTGTGTGTAGAGTGGGATGATGCTAAATCTGGATATATTTCTAAGCTAATTTAATTCTAAACTCTAAGCTAACTCTATACTACTATAATCTAACGAAAACAACACATCTAATCTACGCTAACCCGGGGTAGAACTTTTTCCATTATGCGATCTAAAAAGATTTCATACAATAACTGATAATAAAGATCATTCAGCTATCATAAGAATATAAATCAATTAAGATGAACCATCCTGCATAAAAAGTTAAGCAAAACAGTTGTGAACAGCATATCGCATAATCAGTTATTCATATGTCAAGCACAAATAAATGACTCCACCGTACAAAAGTGCCAAATGGTAACCCACACATTCATACATTAACATATAAGCAACATCAGCTGTATATTACTCTAAGAATGCAAGCAGAAATTCGTCAAGAGATAAAAGTACCATTTATGACTGATTTTTACTCACAAACTTCAAGCAATAACGATCTATTTCTACTTACTTCTAATGCCTACTAAGAGTACAGAAGTGCAACATCAGTAGCAGACATTAAGATGCATACATAAATAAATCTTGATCCGTCCATTCATCAAAAACCCCCTCCGAGGGTGCAAAAGTGCATGTTTTGAGGACACGTTTTTTGACAAATTTCTGGACCCTTCTCCAAATGCCATGAGAAGGGTTAAATACTACTAACTAACTAATATTAATTACACAAATTTAGGGAACGGCTTCAAATGACCGCCCTTTTACTAAAACAAATTTATTTCTAAAAATTGAATTTAATTTCTAACCGTTTCTGTATCTGCTCCTTAGTGTTGTAAGCAATGCGTTGTTCGCCTGGAAAGAGTCGGCTGATTGTCCTTTCCTTTTGTTCGAGCTTGAAAATTAGAAATAACAAGAGCTGGCACCTCTTTCTGACAAACAAGAAGATATTTTTGGAAGTCTTCTTCTGGAGGAGTGTCTTCACGGCGTGTATACTTAGTACAACTCAGATTTCTTTCAAACTGATTGTGCTGTTGCTATTTCGGTTTCCGGCCGTGTGAATGACTCAATGAGTTAGGGACTTTGTTGCCCGAACAATTTTCTGAATTGAAACTTGTTTCTGTTCTTTGTTCCAGGATTTTCTGAGACGTCTTCCCTCTTAAGCATTTTTCTTTTTGCTTTACCCAATTTGGGCTTCAAGATCTTTCATAAACACTTTGCTTTTGTGCGCCTTTGACTCTGAGTCCTGGATAGTCTATTTCCATTAGTATTTGTTGAGTGATACTCTGGAATCCGCGGTCCTGCTGCATGCGGTATCCATTTGCGAAGTCATCTCCTCTCTGTTCTTCTAGCTTTGGCGCTTTTCCTTTTCCTTAGATGTTTCCTGCATATAGATTTATATTAGTTGCTGCCTTATAGTTCACGCAAAGGAAAAGAGACACGACGAAAAAATTGACATGAAAGCATTAAGTTCTAATGAATGCATAATCATGACACCCATTATGACTTGACTCTTCGAAAAACGCAACGCAATCAACTTTGGATACACAGGCGTACAATCATTAATTTCCCGTAAGGTGCGCGTTCAATTTTGGGCTTACAGATCATGCCAATGAATATTTGCGATGAATGGTTTCTGCGATTCGTATCGCAGCGTTGAAGATTGCGATGTTAAGAAGTGTCATCGCAGCAATTGATAGTCTCATTTGTCGCAAATCGCAAATCGCAGATCGCAAGATCGCAAGGTTTTCGTTTTATCATTTTGTGCTGCTTATGCGACATTGCGACGTGCGACGTCGCATATCGGCCGTCGGCGATTCCTTAGGTTTTCCCTTTTTGAGCGCTTTTAATGCATGCGATGTGATGGGTTTTCGCGTCACTCCTTTGCAGCGTATTTATGCGCTTTGGGAAAACGCTTCTCTCTATTTTTGCGATGCGATATAGCTCTTAGGGAGTTAAATACAAAATATTTTTTAACAAAATATTTTTGGGATTTTTTGGTTAAGGGTCCCCCTTTGCTTGATGTTATTGCTAATATCAAACAAAGAGGGGGGTTGTTGGTGACCACAACAATGGAGATTCACTGTGAAGAACCAGTTATCTCTGCTTTTCTATTGATCGTTCACTTCCGAAACAGCAAAATTTTCACATGTCTAAATTTTGTTATGGACAGATAGAGTAGATTACCCCTTACCCTGTCAACGATACTTTGTCTCAACCCTTTTTATATCCCAATTGTTTGCTTCCTCAGGCTTTTTTCTTGCATTCACACCAGACATTACTCGGTCTTTGTTAAAGATAAAATAAGGTCTTCTCTGCGTACTGGCTTTAAAGTATGCTCATTTGTCATAGGTAGAGCCTTTGTTGCCCGCAAGCGTCCATAGCCTCGACAGGGTTACCATGTTATCCAGCAATGATCCCTTTTCCTGCTTGAGGTTACTCGCAACATTCCAGAGAAAAATCGTTTTTGACACTTTTTCCTTTTTTATTCTCTAAAGAACAATATCTTGGTTTGGTGGCCAAATTATGACATAGTCATTCACTTGATTTACACTTTTTCTGAACAAGTCGGCTCGTGATGAGACCTCTTGTCTTTTGATTGCAACAATCTTAAGTCGTTGCCCTGTTTTGATAGACAGTATTGGCAAAGTCAGCAAGTTATAATATCTGTGATCATGATAAGCTGACTCGTGATGAGACCTCTTATTCTTTGAGATATAGTGTTTCCTTGGATCGTTTCTCTGAACGTTGTGATTTCCTTTTAGCAGGGAGGAAGTCATTGTTTTTCCTTAAGAAAGCTCTGGACGACAATAATAGAGTTTTTTGAAAACAGCAGTTTTGCAGAGAATATTTATTTTATTATTGATGATACCTTTCATTGTGCTGATACAAAACAATTCTTTACCAAAGGTTGCTTTTGTCAAAGTTTTTTGAGGTTGAAAATAATATCGTAATCGGGGTAAAGTTAACTCTATTTGTCAATAATAAAAATCAGATTTTTCAAAAATTTTGCTATTTGTACAAGCGAAATCAAAATCTGATAGAGAATTGGTGCGCTCTTTCATGAATCCTTTTAAATGATCATTTACAACTGGTTTTATTCATAAAAAAGAGAAAAAAAAAAAAAAAACTAAAACTAACCTACAAAAAATAGAAGAATGCTCTTCTATGGAAAATATATTTTAAGAATCTGTCCATTGACAGGTAAAGAATCTCTTCTACCTGCCAAATCCTGCAACACAAATGTAGACAGGCCTACGACTTCTACAATCTGAAAAGGGCCAAGCCACAGCTTCTGAAATTTCGTATGTTTGCCCTTTCCTTCATGAGCCTTATCCCATTTCAAAACTAAATCTCCCATCTGAAAGTTTTTTCTGGTTATGATGCTTGAGTCAAAAGAGGATTTTATTAGCACTTGGTGATGAGCATGGGTTTTCCTAGCTTGTTCTCTTTGTTCTTCTAGTTTGATTATTTCCATTTGTCTTATTTGTAAAGAGGAAGTAGATACTTCATCGATGTATTGTACTAAAGACAAAGAGGGAATGACTAGGTGAGTCGTAAGAACCACTTCTTTCCCATAAACCAAATTAAAGGGAGAAGTGCCGATTGAAGCTTTCTTTGTGATTCTGTCAGCCCATAAAGCATTTACCAGCGCTTTGTGCCAATTCTTTTGGTTTTGGTCAACTGTTCTTTTGATAATTCTAATTAGGTTCTTGTTTGTTGATTCAGCCAATCCATTACCTTGCGGATAGTAGTTGGCAGAATATTTCAGTTTGAACCCTCTTTTAAGTGCAAACTCAGTCATGGTATTTCCAGAAAAATATGAGGCATTATCAAACATTAAGGCCGTTGGCAATCCAAACCTAGTAATGATAAATTGATCTATGAATTCAATAATGTTTTCAGAATTGACTGTCTTGAGAGGAACTGCTTCTACCCATTTAGTAAAATAATCAGTTGCCGTGAGGATATACCTATGCTGCTTAGAAGAGTGAGGAACGATCTCACCTATTATGTCCAAGCCCCATTGGCTGAATGGTTGCTCGATGTTGACCGGTTGTAGCGGCATGGACGATTTCCTTTGTTTTCCTGCAGCAGTCTGGCAGACTTGGCATTTCCTTACGTGATTGTATGAGTCTTTGAACAGCGTGGGCCAATAATATCCTGCACGCAAGATTTTATGTGCAGTCGCATCTCCGGCATAGTGTCCACCTGCTGGTCCATCGTGGAGTTCCTGCAAAACCTTTTCGGCTTCAATTTTCTCAAGACACCTAAGAAGTACAGAATCGTAATTCCTTTTAAACAGAACATCATTTATGAGCTGGTATTGTTTAGCTTTTAATCTCAGAGCTCTTTTCTTGGTGTGATCCAGGCGTGATGGAGCATACCCGTTCTTAAGAAAATAAATGGTGTCAGCATATAATGATTCTACGTCGTTTAGGCTTACCTCATACGTATGTACCTCTTCAGATGAGTTCTCAGGAATTTGCGATGCTCCAGCTAACATTTTGCAGAAGCCTTGACCTCTTACGATGTTTGCTGGTTTGATCTCAAGATCGTATTCTTGTAAAGCGGTAATCCAATTAGCTCTCTTTTCGCCCACGTCCTTCTGTACCAGAAGGTTTCTTACCGCTGGAAATGGTACTACGACTTTGGTGTGGGCTTTAAGTAGAAAAGGTCTGAAATATTTGATCGCTTTGAAAACGGCATATTCCTATTTCTCCACGTCTGAGTAATTAAGTTCAGCACCTTGTAAGTTCGAGCTAAAGAATGCGATTGGAGCTTCCGCCTTTTCTTGATTTGCTTGGGTCAAAATCGCGGCATAAGATTTCTCTGAGAAAAAAGTGTATAAGATAAAAGACTCAGAAAAATTTGGGGTGGCCAAAGATGGAGCATTAATGATAGCTTGTTTGCTCAAGTTGAATGCTTCGTGCTCATCTAGATCCCATTCGAAATTTGAATTCTTTTTTATCATATTTTGTAAGGGAGAAATAATGCGTGAAAAATCAGGGACAAACCTTTTCACAAAATTGATCTGTCCAAGGAAAGATTGCATGGCTTTCTTGTTATGGGGTATGGATATTTCGGAAATTTCCTTGATTCTGTCAGGTTCAATGTGAATACCAGATTTCGACACTATGAATCCTAGCAATTTCCCTTCACTTAAGGCGAAGAAAGACTTCTTTGGGTTAAGCGAAATCCCATACCTTAAACATCTTTGAAATATTTGCTTCAAGTCTTTGAGATGGTCGCTTCGTTTTTTGGAGTACACTGTTATATCATCCAGGTAAATCACTACTGATTTATTGACTAACCCTTTAAACGCGATGTCCATGGCTCTTTGAAAGGTAGCTCCGGCATTGATCAGACCAAATGGCATCTTCCGATATGCATATGTGCCCCATTTGGTTCGGAATGTAGTCTTCAACTGATCATCGGGATGCACCAGTGCTTGATTGTATCCTGAAAATCCATCGAGGAAAGACATTAATTCTAAGCCTGCTACTATCTGTAATATTTGCTCCATAGGTGGGAGGGGAAAGTTGTCTTTCTGACAGTCTTTGTTGAGATTTCGGAAATCGATACAGATTGTAATGTCTCCGTTTTTCTTTCTAACGAGCACCATATTGGATACCCATTTGGAATGTCTGACAGGGAAAATTATCCTGGCTCTCAACAACTTATTTAGCTCATTTTATCTGATTTTCTAAGTTAGGGTGTATTTTTCTGAGCTTCTGCTGAACAGGTTTTTCATTGTCAATCATAGGGATAACGTGTTGAATGATAGAAGTATTGTATGTCTTTAGCTCATCGTAATTCCAGGCGAAAACGTTTTTGTATTGTCTCAGAAGACGGATATATGCTGATTTTTCTTCAGGTGCTAGGCCATGGCCTAGATTAACGTTTTGTGGCTTCTGATCGGTACCTAGGTTTACTAATTCATAGTTCAGAGTATAACTGTAGAGTTTAGCATTGGCGGACCTTTTAAACCGACTCTTCAAATCATATAAATCTTCTAACTTGACCACTGATTTCGGTATAGCATTGTCAGTGCCGTTATGTTGTATTTTGTGGTCATGATGGTCTTCGTCAATTATTTGATTTGAGTCGGATCCTTCAGAAGTGAGGAAATTTACGATGTCAGGATCGTCGTTGAATACTCTCCAATTGGTGATGTTGTCAGGGATGGATGGTCTAAAGATTAATTCTATCGAAAACCTATCAGGACTAAAATCTTCGGAGGGAATAAGTCTAGAGGCTACGTTAGCTAACAGGTCCGCGCTCGCGTTTTGAAGTCTTGGGATTGACTAAATATTGAATGCTATGAAATGTGTAGTGAGATCTTGAACTAAAGATTGATAGTTCTTTAAATGACTTGACAGGAAATGTATGGTGTTACGTACCTGTTTGACGATGATCTCAGAATCTCCAAAGACTTGAAGATACTTAACATTCAATCCGATTGCTTTGTATAGGCCTTGGACCAAGGCTTCGTATTCCACTGTATTGTTTGTGCAATCGAACTCAAGTCTGCATGTAAGCATAATCTTATTCCCGTCTAGGCTAATCAGAACGCATCCTGCTCCTGCTCCCTCGTTAGATTTAGAGCCATCAAAATATAATTTCCAAAACAAAGATGTATTTACAGAATTATCTAAAAAACTAAAACATTTTGAGTCATCAGTTTGGGAAAAATTTTCAACTTGGGACAAAACTGAATTCTCTAAGTAAGGTGAGATATGAGCATTGAAATTTCCGAGGAAAGAATCTACTGAGTAATTTCCTATGATGCTGCTATTGTATGTTATTGCTTCATTTTCTCCTTCCAATTCTGTCACTATGTACTTTTGGTGCAACTCTCGTTCAACCTTTATCTGATTTGGTTTACCGTTGTATGGTAACCACATGTGCGACCAGTCGGTTGAGAAATATCCGTGGAGTTTCTCCGACCAATCCCTGCTAAGAATCAAACCATAGAATTCAGGGATATCAGCTACGAGAATGTCGATAACCTGACACACTTTTGGGTTAGATGACAATCTTATGGTCACTTTATTAAGTTCACCAATCACTTCGACTTGGGATCGATCAAGTTGAACTATACGTACTGCGGATTTCTGAAGTTGAACATTCAATTTGGCACATATTGATCTGGGTAAAATATTCGTTGAAGCACCAGAATCAACCAAGCAATTATGCACGTTTTTATTGAAGATTTCATAGGTGAGAAGGAAAGGAGGAGTATGAGATCTTGATCTTCCTCCAATCAAGGTGATGTCATTTGGATCAATCTTATTGATCGCGTTGGTTGGAGGTCTTCCCATGTTGTGGGAAGCTACAGCTGTAGGTAAAGATGTAGTAGGCACAACATGTAATTCTTTCATCATTATTTTTTGTTGATGTTTCAATTTGCTCAACTCATAAAGAGTAATATTAGCCCTAGTCTTTTTCATGTCATCGATGATGTTATACTCCATTTCATCCGACACTATCAGTGTTCTTGATGGAGGTGCTTGATCTGATTGGAATGGGCTAAACTGGGTCGCTTTAGCAGTTGTCTTCTTTGTTGCGACCTTATCTTTTGTTGCAGGGCTTGCGCCCTTCTGTTTAGGGGTAGTTTGGGGAGGATCAAGTTGATTTTTGCTTCTTGTGCTAACCGGAAATGCTTCTTGATCTTCTTCTTGTGGGAGGATGAAGTCCCACATTCCTTGTAGTTCCACAACTTCTTCATCATCGGTCTGCCCTTCGGTGGTATTCTATTCTTCTTCTTCTTCTTCAGATTCGACGTTTGAGACAGCATTGGGTGGTTTCACCTCCATGGGAGGAATTCTTTTAAAAGTTCTGTAGGGCTTTTTCGAAGAAGTCTCTGCTACTTGTTTTCTTATGTCAATCATCTCATTGGACATGGCCTTTAACACTTTTTGTAATCCTTCCAAATCGAAAGGATATTTCGTTTGCTTCTTCTTGGTGTCTTCTTTGAAAGAGATTTTCTTAGATTTGCGTTCTTCTATAGCAGATCTCTTTTCTAGGGCTACCACGCGTTTTTCCACTGCTAACGCCTCTGTCAAGTTGTCAACTAAGGTGGTCTTGTTTTCCCTATCTACGAAGATAGCCAAGTTTGATGGTAAAGCCGTGATGTACCATTCACATCTTACTTCCTCGCTGGGTTGTGAGGCAGCGGGGATTTTGTTGAGGATCTTATTGAACCGTAAGTTGAAATCTTTAATGGGTTCTCTAGCCTCAGCTTTAAGATTAGATAGGTCATTGATCAATGTCGTCGTGGATCTGTCATCACCAAACTTGGTGAGGAACTGACTTTGAAAAATGTCCCAACTTGTGATGGATCCGGAAGGTAACGAAAAGTACCATGACCCGGTTGTTCCTTGCATTGTATAGGGGAAAAGCCGGACAACAGTGTCTTCGTTAGTAACTCCGTTGAGATTAACAGAAAGAATGAAATTATTGATATGTTCTTCGGCTAGCATGCCTGCTTCTTGATTGAATTTAGGTAGCCATTTCTCAGGATGGGCCAGTATTGGGCTCAGGGGTGGAGGCATTAAAACCGCCCCAGGATTGTTCCATGGAGACTGGGCCATCGTTGAGGTGCTAGTTATTGAAAGTGCAGAAGATGATCCCTGATGCTGAGAAGATGAAGATATTAAGATCTTTGATGTTTGAAGAGGAAGGATCGTGGAAGATGGGTGAGTGAGTTGGAATGAAGATGTGGGTGGTTGACTTCACGATGAGGGAGTTGAAATGGACGAAGTGGATGAAAGAGTCTTACTGTCAGACTCTGGTGGTGTTTTCCTTGCTCTTTTCCTGGTGGGGAGAGGTAGGTCACTTGGTTGTATGCCAAATTTTTCACTCTTTAATCTGGTAAGGGGATGAGCAGGGTTGTACTGCGAAGTCACGTTGTTTTGAGATTTATCAGACCTCTGAGTAAAAATATAGAATCCCTGGAGTTTATGAATCAAAGTTTGAATTTCAGGGGATTCAATGATAGATTGGTCTAATATATTCGAGTATGTAGCAACGATGGATACTCAAGCGACTTCAAATTCCGGGTTTAACTGTGTTGGAGAAGTCGAGGGAGTTGATGACAGTGTATTACTCTCAGAATGGTATTTAGATATTGCTTTAGGTGCGATTCATAGTTCGTGCCCTCCTTCTAGCGCCAAATATGTTGAGGGCCTTGAAATCGGGTCAACAACAAGGGGGATACCCAGCCGGTCGGGAACCTGGTTGGCGGCTCCGTGCCCGTTTGGTGTAGCGGGTCCGACTGGGGATAATGGGACCAGCTTCCCAATCTAAGGGGTGTGTGTGTGTAGAGTTTGATGATGTGTGTGTGTGTAGAGTGTGATGATGCTAAATCTGGAGATATTTCTAAGCTAATTTAATTCTAAACTCTAAGCTAACTCTATGCTACTATAATCTAACGAAAACAACACATCTAATCTACGCTAATCCGGGGTAGAACTTTTTCCATTATGCGATCTAAAAGGATTTCATACAATAACTGATAATAAAGATCATTCAGCTATCATAAGAATATAAATCAATTAAGATGAACCATCCTGTGTAAAAAGTTAAGCAAAACAGTTGTGAACAGCATATCAGTTATTCATATGTCAAGCACAAATAAATGACTCCACCGTACAAAAGTGCCAAATGGTAACCGACACATTCATACATTAACATATAAGCAACATCAGCTGTATATTACTCTAAGAATGAAAGCAGAAATTCGTCAAGAGATAAAAGTACCATTTATGACTGATTTTTACTCACAAACTTCAAGCAATAACGATCTATTTCTACTTACTTCTAATGCCTACTAAGAGTACAGAAGTGCAACATCAGTAGCAGACATTAAGATGCAAACATAAATAAATCTCAATCCGTCCATTCATCAAAAACCCCCTCCGAGGGTGCAAAAGTGCATGTTCTGAGGACAATTTTTTTGACAAATTTCCGGACCCTTCTCCAAATGCCATGAGAAGGGTTAAATACTACTAACTGACTAATCTTAATTACACAAATTTAGGGAACGACTTCAAATGATCGCCCTTTTACTAAAACAAATTTATTTCTAAAAACTGAATTTAATTTCTAACCGTTTCTGTATCTGCTCCTTAGTGCTATAAGTAATGTGCTGTTCGCCTAGAAGGAGTCGGCTGATTGTCCTTTCCTTTTGTTTGAGCTTGAAAATTAGAAATAACAAGAGCTGGCACCTCTTTCTGACAAACTAGAAGATATTTTTGAAAGTCTTCTTCTGGAGGAGTGTCTTCACGGCGTGTATACTTAGTACAACTCAGATTTCTTTCAAATTGATTGTGCTGTTGCTATTTCGGTTTCGGACCGTGTGAATGACTCAATGAGTTAGGGACTTTGTTTCCCGAATAATTTTCTGAATTGAAACTTGTTTCCATTCTTTGTTCCAGGCTTTTCTGAGACGTCTTCCCTCTTAAGCGTTTTTCTTTTTGCTTTACCCAATATGGGCTTCAGGATCTTTCATAAACGCTTTGCTTTTGTGCGCCTTTGACTCTGAGTCCTGGATAGTCTATTTCCATTAGTATTTGTTGAGTGATACTCTGGAATCCGTGGTCCTGCTGCATGCGGTATCCATTAGCAAAGTCATCTCCTCTCTGTTCTTCTAGCTTTGGCGCTTTTCCTTTTCCTTAGATGTTTCCTGCATATAGATTTATATTAGTTGCTACCTTATAGTTCACGCAAAGGAAAAGAGACATGACGAAAAAATTGACATGAAAGCATTAAGTTCTAATGAATGCATAATCATGACACCCATTATGACTTGACTCTTCGAAAAACACAACGCAATCATCTTTGGATACACAGGCGTACAATCATTAATTTCCCGTAAGGTGCGCGCTCAATTTTGGGCTTACAGATCATGTCGAGGAATATTTGCGATGAATGGTTTCTGCGATTCGCATCACAGCGTGAATATTGCGATGTTAAGAAGTGTCATCGCAGCAATTGATAGTCTCATTTGTCACAAATCGCAAATCGCAAATCGCAATTTTTGTAGGATCGCAAGAACGCAAGGTTTTCGTTTTATCATTTTGTGCTGCTTATGCGACATTGCGACGTGCGACGTCGCATATCGGCCGTCGACGATTCCTTAGGTTTTCCCTTTTTGAGCGCTTTTAATGCATGCAATGCGATGGGTTTTCGCGTCGCTCCTTTGCAGCGTATTTATGCGCTTTGGGAAAATGATTCTATCTATTTTTGCGACGCGATATAGCTCTTAGGGAGTTAAATACAAAATATTTTTTAACAAAATATTTTTGGGATTTATTGGTTAAGGGTCCCCCTTTGCTTGATGTTATTGCTAATAACAAACAAAGAGGGGGGTTGTTGGTGACCACAACACTAACTTACAAGCGTTCTATGCGCCCTTTTGGTAGATCAATAACCTCTTGAGATCATACCCCTGTACTTTGCTTTTACTATCCATCATAGCTCAACCTAAATCATTGAACTTAGCTGCAAATTTTGAGCAAAAACCCAACTTAGTTTCGCTTCCTTGCCATCGCACTGTCTGTAACTAGAATCCTGTATGCATCACACCTCCCATGTGTTGCAGGTGAGATGCATCCCTGTTTCCCTGAAGGACAGGTGCGATCACTGAGTGACATTGTTTCTCTCTTTGAAATTTGGTTTTTTCCTCCTTGTTTTCAGCTCTATTTAGCAGTTTTGCTGCTCATGAATAGTATCTCATTGCTGAAGCCTATTTCCTTTACATATTTCAACCTCCATTGATTAGGATTTGTAATTTTTTTTTATGTATCTATCAATCATTTACAGTCCTCCTTTGTCGAAAGTAGCTTAATCGAACTGTTGTTTTTAATGCAACAAAAGTGTCGTAACTGTCATTTTCAGTGAAAAAGAAAAGTGTCTTAAAGTCTTCCTCCTCTAGATAGTCGATGGTAGTTTTTTCATTGTTTTGATTTGAATTATTAATATTTGAAGTGTCAAAAACAATTTTCTATTTGAAATCGAAAAGTGTCGTTTTAGTCTTCCTTTCGTTTTTTGAAAAGAAATTGTCGAAATGTCGCTCTGAAGAGAATAGTTCAGATCTATACTTAGTTTTCCTTTTTGGCATTCTCACATTAAGGAAATGAAAAACAAATACATACATTTGCATTTGCATTTAGACTGTGTGAGAAAATGATTTAGGAAAATGCATTTAGTACGTGCTCTTTTCTCTCTGTTGAAAGAATCGTAATCTTCTTTCCTTAGTAGCTACGATTTTCATTGCTAAAAGAAAATAAACGAATGTTTATCATTTTAGATTGCATATTTAGGAATTTTGCATCTACATCATGTGATGAACCTTGAAATACAAACTTATAAGCAAGATCAACTCTAAAATAAATCTCAATGAACATAAAAATGCTTTGGAACCTAATGCAACACATCTAGAAGTCTAGGCTAGAGACGTGTTCCGGCGTCGTAAAAACTGGTAACTATCATTTTCATCGAAGGTTGGGTGACTCCTCCTCTTTGATATGACAAGTGATAGTATGGAATTGTGCTCCTCGTACCATCGAGTATATATTGGGATACCACAGTAGGTTGATATCATTTATCCATAGGACGCTGTGTCTGCCACCCTATCGATCGTAATACACTGAACACAACATTCATGAATATTGACTGTCGTACATAAGTCCTTGGTAATTTCTCTTTAATTTACCACCAAGGTGTATTTTGTAGTTTTGCAATTGGTTTGGTAATCCCTCTGTCTAGATTTCTAGAGTCGTCACTTTCGTTCCTTTTCTACTCCTTAAAAGAAAAGGTCCATCTGAGCACTTGTCACTTCAGGCTCATTAAAAATCAAAGGTGACTAGAGTCACCTTTAGCTTTTTCTCGACTCTTAAAAATTGAAAAATCAAAGTTGTGTCAAAGCATCATTAAAATTTATTTAAATACGGAAATCTTTTTCCTTAATTTTGAGTTGATCAAGTAATCTGAAATCGTGGAAGAAAGTCAATCAAAACCCTGTCGTTCGTAGAGACTAGGGAGTCAACTGTCTTTGACTCCGGAAACGAAACCATTCCGGGAAAAATGGTGTTGCTTAACTGAGTCCAATTCACCTGATTTATTTGAAACTTTTGTTTCAACATTGTCAGAGACTACAGTTACTCCAATCATTTCTGGTACATCTGCCTTTACAAAAGAAGTTCTATGGTTACAAGAGGACATTAGAATTAATCCTAGTGTAACGGTAGGCACTTTTATACCTAAGACAGCTCCATCTAGAGTTGAACCAGGGATTGAAGTTCACTTACCTGAACATTTGGAAGCTGAATTCTAGAATTCAGAAGGTGCCACCCCTCTAGTATCTATTACCGCAGAAGCTATACCTTCTTCAGCTCTAGAAATATTTTACGTACGTGACAGTCTACCTCTTCCACCTAGACTGATTGCCATAGAAGAGATAGTAGAGGATCTTCCATCTAGTACTCCATTGCATTTTAGAACTGGGATCCACTTATATCCTTCTAATCCTGAAGTTAGTTCTCTTAATAATCCTTCATCACAAGTTCCTGTCGAATCGCTAGGAAATCTTTTGGATAAACTAAATATGTCTGAACAACCATCAACATCTAGGATTGTGTTAGATGACAAAGCTACGGAAAAGATCCCTATTTCCATTCCTACAATGTTTGCTGGTATACCATCTGTCCCAGCCAGTTATCCACCACTAGCTGGAGTCCCCTCAGGCACTGTTTCAACGACATGGTCTGTTCCTATTTCTTCATTGGGAGTCTTCTCTGGTATTTCTTATGTTGAAACTCAACAAATTAATCCTGTAAGTCAGTATCAATTTGGGCATTCCAGTATTCAAAGGCCGATCTATCCTTTAAGCACTATATTGCCACCATATGGGGGGCAATATGCCTTTTCATTGTTCCCTCCTGGAGAGAAACCATATGAGAGTTTACAACAAAATTCAGGTCAAACTGGAATTACATCCAGCGATTGGGTACCAATACTGCCTCAACAACCAAGGGTTGTATATTCAATGCAACCAGTCCAACCTATGTCCAATATTCCCACTACACCTGCTATTGTGACTATATCGCAAGTACAAGCACTACCTGTTATGTTTCAACCTCAAGTCTCTCAGGTTGTAATACAATAGCCTCTTGTCTTTGCGGCTCAATCACAACCTCAAGTTAGTGCCTCCTTACCTGGAACGACTTAGGCTCGAAAAAGTACTATCACTCCGCATCTTGGTCAATCATCCAGTATTGGGCAATAGTAAATGGTCCAACAACCATGGCTGGTACAATATCAATAACTGCAATTCCAGCAATCTTACCAAGGACCTGAGCAACAAGGCTTTGTAAGTAACGGGCAACCGCATTTTAAAAACAGTTATCAACAACCATACTATAATGGTTATGCCCATCAACCTTATTAAAGTTACCAGCATCAGATACATTATGTTGGTATGCAAATACCTACTGCTCAGGTGATTCCATCTTATCTTGGGTATGCTTCGCCCAACCTGAATCAAAATTTGCCTTTTTTAGCAACTCTAGAATTACCAGATCTGAACCGCCTGACGAATGATCCAATTGCTTATGCCCTTTGGTGGCCAGCGATTCCTCATAAAATTCCCTCTGATATTCCTAAATTCAATGGAAATCTAGGTGAAGATCCATCAAATCATGTAATGACCTTCCATTTATGGTGCTCATCTAACACCCTGAATGATGATTCGATTAGGCTTCGCCTTTTTCAACGAACGCTAACTGGTCTAGCAATAAAATGGTATATTGAATTGCCTAAAGCTTTGTTCGATAATTTCAGCACCCTTCCCACTACCTTTTTAACCCATTTTCATTTACCCATAAGGTACAAAATGGGGACAGAACTCCTTACCAACTTTAAATAGATGACATCCACTCACATATCTGATCATATTCATGAGTGGTAGCGTCATCATCGAATGGTAAAAACATATGTTCCTGATAATCTTTTAGCTGAATGGTTTATAAAGTCATTATTGCCCTCTATTATAGAGGATGTGGCTAAGGGAGGAGTTTGCACTGAAGAGCAAGTCATTGCTTGTGCACAATATTTAGGCTTGATCTATACTCATTCTAGCATGCTCTACGACAAAATTCCTGATGCTGCTAGACCAGAATTTTCCGTTCCGCCCCCTCCTAAATCAAACAGGGACTCTCATGCTGGTGATGGCATGATCAGTACCACAAGCACAAAAACCACAATGGCTACATCTAAAAAAGCCCTTGTAGTTTCTAGTCAAAAATCAAATGAAAACCCTCTTGCCTCGGAGGTTAATGCCGTGTCATCTGACAAGGGTAAAGAACCAAAGCAACCAGGGGGAAAGAAGAAAGGGAAAAAAAAAAGAAGAAACAAGAATATTCAACTCCTGAGAAATCTTCTGGAAACCCTACTGGGTGAAAGAAAACTAATCAGCCATGTTTCATATGTGATGAGGACCATTATACGAGAGATTGTCCACATCGAGCTAAGGTCACGAAGTTTTTAAAGACTTCAAATACCTCAGTGGTATTGACTGATCCATTTCCAAACCCAGAAACTAATCTGGTTGCTATTGATCATGCTTCCCCATCCCAAGTGCTTATGCTATCCATCTCAAAATAGCAAAATGATGCTTTGATATCAACAAGGAATAAAGATTATGGAAATCCATAGTCGTCGAACAACAAGGCTACAGATCAACCCAGTAGTTCGACAACAACTTCACCAAAAGTTGTTCCACCCATCATTCCTAAATTAACTATAAATCTGCCAAAGGGAGTAGTACATAAATCAACATTTAATCCTTGTGCCCGAGCAGCACAGAATTATAATATAGTGGAGGATCTGACCCAACCACCATCCACTATGTCGACACTTGAAGTACTACAAAATTGCCTCTCCCAAAAGAAGGATTTGTTATTAGTAATAGGTGGGATTGATCTAGCGGATTCCAATCTAGTGGCCTTAAATCATACAGGATACAAACCTCAGTTACCGGCTCAGCTCACTTTCCTTATACAGGTAAAAGCCCTAAACAAAACTGTTCATCGAAAAATCATTGATGAGGGGGAATCTACCTGTATTATGTCAATGAGTTGCTGGAAAACTTTAGGCTCGCCACCATTCTCATGATCATCAACGACATTAAAAGCGTTCGATGGAAGATCATACATGCCATATGGGATATTAAGTAACTTGCAGGTTGAACTAGGGGGCAAGACAATAGAAATTGAAGTCAAGGTCATTGATGGAAACCTTGACTACAATATCTTACTAGGAAGGCCCTGGATTTATGCTATGGTTGCCATTGTGTTGACATATTTTAGAAAGATTGCATTTCCCTTCCAAGGTGGAATTACAATCGTTGACCAACTAACGTTTTTGCCCAACAGTTCACAAGCTACTAGAAGCATTCCATTGATCCATGGAAGTTCTCAATCACTTCAAAATATCAGATTAGGTCTCCAAAAATACCCTTCCTTAATGGGTACTTTTTCCCTCCTACCTCCAAGTAATCTGGTGGAAGTGGCCACAGTGGAAACCTGTCTCCCTCCCTTTCTTCCTCTTCGCTTGGTGAAGATAGCGATGCTAGTAACCAAGTGGCTGAGAAAGTGAGAATGATACTGTTAAAATTCTTTTTGTTACTTCAGAGTCTAATGAACTTGGGGGCAATCCGCCCGTTCCTTTACAACAGGAGGAAAATTCCCCAGGTCAAAGGGTTCATTCAACCGTTTATCTGATACCCCCTCCAAGCAGTCTAGTCATTTCCTTTGATTGGAATCAACTAACAATACCCTGCCTTCCATCTAATGTACTATTCCGGATCATAATACAAGTTTACAAAATGATCGTGTCTGGCACCATCATAGATGAAGGGGCTTCAGTAGGTATCCTTTCCTCAACTGCTTGGAAAGCACTTGGTTCGCCATCGGTTATGCTTGGTACGCAAAATTTATCAGGCTTTAACAAAGGAACTAGTCGATTGTTAGGGATCCTTCCTAAGTTTCCGATAACTTTTAGAAGGGAAACTGTTCACTTGAACGTGATGGTGGTCCAAGGACCGTTAGATTACAATCTACTCCTTGGACGTGACTATGTTTATAGCATGGAATTTATTGTTTCCACACTCTTTCAAGTGATGTGTTTCCTGTATGAAACATTATTGACCAGCTTTCATTTCCCCGTCCAAACACAGTCCCAAGTCAAACATCATCTCTAAATGGTCTCTTTGAGTCGAGTATGACTCTTCAACCTTCATTCCATCCACCTAGTTACCGCGAGTAGTCTGATGAATGTAATGAAGCTTAGGGGGCATGCATCCTTATCTATTTTGCAGACGAACCTAGCTGTAGAGATAAGTTTCCCTGAAGGTTATGTGATCGGTCTAGGTGACCTTTCACCTTTGTCTATTCGGCGGACAAAGTGCAGGAAATGTTTTGTCTAAGAATTGACAGAAAATCATCCTGCTTAACCATAGTAAGTTTCAATATGGTTACTGAAGACTTTTTTTCATCATGCTGGGGGCATGCAAACCTTTTTATGCAAGCAAAAAACGACCAATTTCATTTTTAGCTCTTTTGTCTTTAAAATCCTGAGGTAAAGTGATTGGTTTAACACACCATTCATCTTCATCTATTTTGCGAGCGAAGTAAAGGAAGGGTTATGTCTGAACAAGTTGATGAAACCATCCTACCTAACCTCAGCAGTTCTTTAGCTTTAATAGTTTTTCTAGCTTTGTAGTTTGGTCATTTCTAGCTTACATAAAAATAAAGACAAGCAATGTTTTCGCAAGGTTCAAGTTCGTTAAAAAATAAACCCACTTATGACCAATGTTTCTACAAGGTTCAAGCACGTTAAAAAATAAACCCGCCTATGAGCAATGCTTCTGTAAGGTTCAAGCTCGTTAAAAAATAAACCCACCTATGAGCATAGTTTCTCCAAGTTCAAGCTCATTAGAAAATGAATCCACCCTCGGTAAATAACCTTTGTGATTACCCTGCTATCAGCCTTTTGAACCTTGGTTGTGTTCCTACTGTCACCTCCATTCTTTTGGCCGATCATACACTTCCACTTGATTGTTTACCCTTTTGAGGAACAACTGCGATGAGTGGTCCTGTTAGCCACCCTCTTCACACTACCATGTTTTGAGAAGTTCCAAGCTTACTCAGAACCTGTTGCTACCCGAAAAGACCACTCATTCCTAAAAAATGATTCTCATTTAAACTCTTTTTTAGACTCGTTAAATATAAAAAGATTGTCAGGCTATTGGCCTTTCCAACTCATTAAAGTAAGGGGAAGTGCCATCCCTCCTATACATTTTAATCTTTTTGGACCTGAGGGATTATCAAACAAAAAGTTTGAGTGCTTGTCTTTTTCGGCTCGCTAAAGCGATCAAAAATTCACCCCTTTCGTATTATTTTATACTTTTTCGGACTTAAGGGATTATGCTACGAAAAAGGACTGCTGGATTTTCCTTTTCGTCCCTTTTCAAACTCTCTAAACATGAAAAGCACTGAGTTATCTTTGTCGTTAAACTCGTTAAAACGATAGCAACAAACTTGTCCATCCAAACAAGAACGAGTTTCACTATTGCTAGGCTCACTAAAATATAGCAACAGGTTTGCCCAAAGGGAAAATTATAGAACACGCATATGTTAACCTCCTCAAGCTTGACAAAAATAAAGAGGTACTGGTCAGCAATGACTGGGGAAAAAGGGAAGAAAACTTGAAGAATTTTATTGGTAGCAGGTCACTCTTACACATGACACTTTCACTCCATCACCATGATTGAGTCAGGTTGGGTTATTCCATTCACTGGTCATATCACCATTGGTCCTCCATACCATCCATATTTTTGGGTTAACGCTACCAATCCATCTCAATGTCGCCGACATGTTCAAGAGAAGTCATTTAGAGAATTCACTATCCAACTGACACCTCATCCACTGCAATACCTTCACCTTTCATTTTTCATGACCACCATTCCTGAACCTTGTATCATTAGATTGTTTTCACCTCCAGAAAATCATTTGCTCCGTTTTAGGTCGTAGATGTGGGATACATTAAGGCCCTCCTACGACGGGTCACTTCTTGTCGACATCAGCTAATTATCCAAGAAGTTGACTTAGAAACAACCCTTTCAGTACTTTGAAGCTTGCATGCCTCAATGGAAAGTTTCTCACTTCCGGCGACAGGTTTACATCAATGGCCTTCGACTGAAAGATTTTGCGTGGTGTTTGACCTCAGATCATATATTCACACCACGTGAATTGTACTGTAGTACCTTGAGGGTCATTATCATTATTGTTGATTCCTCTCACGCCTGTTAACAGCTTAAATTATTGGCTGGTAATTAGGCGATGTCTTTCCATGTTCAACTTCAGAACATCTTTTCACATGGATCGGCTTGCACAACGGGCGAAGATTGAACGAGTTTTGAAGACACCAGATCTAGTTTCATCCATCCAGGCTGCGATATATTCAGGAACATAAAGACATCAAATGTACACAAAATCTGCACATATAGTCATCTAATCCAGGGAAGATGACTCTTCATGTGAAGAATCACCAGTCTGCAACAGCAGACGATTGTCTGTCCTATGTACATGAAAATGAATTTATAAAGTTGAGCATGGGAATGCCTGCCTCAGCTAGATCATGAAAATAATATGATGATGATGTATTGTATTTTATTTATACAGGTCACCTTCCAGTTCAAATACCTCAGATCCTCATGATAAAGCATTTCACCCGACATCAAAAGATTTACGACCTCATGCTTTAGGGGGCAACTGTTATAGACATATTTGGGCACTTCAACCCCAGTCACATATGTTAATAAACCAAGGGCTCTTTAACTCATAAAAGTGTTGTTTCGTACCCTAAAGGATCATGGTCAACTAATTACATCATTTCCCAGAAGTTCCACTTGAAAAACCACTCAGAACTTGCCAAAACTGGACCATACACATGGGAGGTGTGATGCATACTGAAAAGGCCTTCTGCAAGGTGCGATGAGCAAGGATGGACAAATGTCCGAGACAGTTTGCTAAGTGGATGATCATGGAATCTTCCACAAACTTCTCATATGACACTTGCCTCTCTAAATTCACCTAGGGATGAGTAAGAGATCCATGAAATCTCCAAGTGGAACGAAGAACAACAAGTGGAATGACACTAATCAAAAACCCAGAGATGACTCACACCTTTGCAGACATCTATAAATGGATCCCTCATTTGAGAGATCTGGAGGCTGGAATTTTGTATTTTGTAAGGAAGTGCTTTTGGTTTATATGTGAGAAGAGACATTGTATTATTGGGTGATCTTACTTTTCATGAGGTGAAGAGGGCTTTGATGTTGGGAGGATGATGCTGGATCAGAAAGCTGGGTTGTAATCCTCTCTTCTACTATTAATAAAGTTCTTTGAGTTTTCCTCCATATAATCATGTATTTGTGAATCTTGTTGTTTATGAATGCAATTGTATGGTCAATGTACTTCTGATTCTGCATTGTTTATGATATTATAGATCGAGATGCTTTGATGGTGTTTTGTTACTTTGACTCTACAGGTATTCTCTGAAGTGGGACAAGTAGGAGAAGAGTGGCAAGCTCTACCAAAGGAGAGAGAAATCAAGCAAGGAGCCAAGCGGAAGATCTAGGTTGGTCCTCTTTGCTTCTCTCTTATCTGTCATACATAAAGGAAATCACAAACTACTTTGATTGTTTGTTTCTAAGATAGCTACCCATCTTAGTGGGACTAGCAGATCGAAAAGAAACTATTTTTCCCAGAAACAACCCTGGCTGGAACTACTCGAATGAAGGACCCTCGGGTATGTACATCCTCGCATAGTTTGCTCGTTTAAGAATTTTGCTTGAGTTATTTGCTTGTTTCTTGTTGTAGATTACTCCTGCTCTGCTAGGGATTTGACCCAAAGCCCTAAGGGACTTCATCCCTTAATAGGTACTGGTCAGTAATGACTAGGGAAAATTGGAAAAAGGGGAAAAACACTTTATGGTAGCAAGTCGCTCTTGAACATGACACTTTCACCACATCACCGTGACTATGTGGGTTGGGTCATTCAGCTTGATGGTTATCACACCATTGGTCTATCATACCATCCATTACTTTGTTTTGGGTCAATGTTGCCAATTCATCTTAGTGTCACCGACATGTTCAAGAGAAGTCATCCAGTCAAACTTCATCCTTTGCAATACTGTAAACCTTCATTTTCATGACCACCATTCCTGAACTTTCTATCGCAGTCAATTTTTCATCTCCAAAATCATTTACCTCATTTCTTGTCGTTGATGTGGGATACGTCAAGGCCCTCTTGCGATGAGTCACTTCTTGTCGACATCATCACATTATCCAAGAATTTGACTTAGAAACACCCCTTTAGTACCTTGAGGCTTGCATACACAAATGGCAGGTTTCTTGCTTCCAGCGATAGGTTGACATCACTGGCCTTCGAGCGAAATACTTTGTATGGTGTTCAACATCAAATCATTTATGCACACCATGTGAAATGTACTATATTACCTTAAGGGTCATTATCATTATCGATGATTCCTCTTGCATATTTTAACGGCTTACATCATTGGTTGGTAATCAGACAATGTCTTCTCATGTTTGACTTGAGATCATCTATTCACATGGTTAGACTTATACTTGAGTGAAAGATTGAATGAGATTGAAGACCCCAGATCTAGTTTCATCCATCTGAGCTGCGATATTTTTAGGAGTACTAAATCAAATGTACAATGGACTTACATTCATGGTCATCCATTTATGGGTCTATATCTATAGATGACTATATTTGTACATGTAATGAAAGTTTATAAGCATGGGTATGCCTTCCCTCAGTGAGTTCATGAGAAAAAATCAAATTATCATGATATATGTATTGTAATTGATGCAGGCCACCTTCCGCTTCGAAACCTCCTCTCCACATGATAAAGAATTTCACTTGACATACATATTTACGACTTCATGCTTTAGGGGGAAACTGTTACAGATCCATTTGGGCACATCAACCTCAACTGATAGATCAGTACTATTAGGGGCCATCAAACCCTAATCCAGTTGTTACATGCCCTAAATGAAGCCAACCATCAGAATGCCTCCTTCCCAAGAGATTCCATGACTGAAATCATCCAAAAACTACTTCTAAGAAGAACAACATAGGCAGGCCTTCATCAGGGTGCAATGCAGTACAGTCTAGTACACTGCCAGGGTGCTATGTAGCACACTTGAGCCCTCTTTAGCCTGTGCTAGGTGAATTTCAGCGAAATTTCATTGGGGTTTGGGGAATATTTTCTTTGGCCTGTGCTAGGTGAATTTCAGCGAAATTTCATTGGGGTTTGGGAATATTCTTATCCATTGGATGCATATAGAAGTTTTCCAAGTTTATCTACTCCTTTGGGCTTGAATTTGGATGAGGTAGGGAGTTAAGGAACATCAATCCCTTTATCCCTTCCTCCATGGAACTAAATCCTAAGTTTGGGAGGGCATTCATTATCACCATTTATGGCGTAACTTCCTTCATTCACCTATAAAAGTACCACTCATCTAAGTGATCAGGGGCTAGAAATCATTGAATTATAGGGAGATGTTGTTAGTATGAGACTTGAGTTGATCTCAAGTATTGTAATGATGTCAGAATGTCTTGCTTGTTTCTAGGAGAGGATGGGATTGAACTAGAGGAGTGATACTAAATCAAGCAAATTAGGTTGTAACTCTTCCTTTTACTAATAAAGTGTTCAAAGCTTTTTCCATATGTTTGTATTGTTCATTGATGCTTTCATATGTGTATTATGTACTTGATTCCAAGCTATGTTTAATCAATAGATCATTATCATATGCTTTGATCAGTTTTTGTCTTTTGTCTATGTGTAGGTACTTTTTAAGCGGATTAAGTATGGAAATGAGTGACAGAATTCATTAAGGGAGATAAGGAGTAAGCAAAAGCTTCAGGTAGGCTTCTTTATTGTCTTATTTAATCTATTGGTCATAGAAAAAGTAGAGAATGATTTGCACTATTGTTCTGGACTTAGCTACCATTCTAGGGGTTTAAGCGTTTATCTGTAGACACTAAAAATTCCCAAAACACCATCCCATGAATTACACAGAGTTGTCCTGTCCTAGCCTTCTTTCCTGATCTGCAACCATCCCAGGAATTTCACAGAATTTTCTTGTCCTACCATCCCTTCTTTCCCACTCTGCAACCAACTCAGAAACTACCCAGAAATTTCTGGGACTAGAGTGTGTCTCATGATTGCTTAATTTTGACCAGCAGCTCCCGCAACCTGACCTTGTGCTCCTTTGGAGAATTGCATAAATTTTTCTGTGAATGCCTCTTGCTACCCACACTATCTTCCCTGGAGAGATTATGTAGATCCCATATGGATGACCTACTAGTGCTCCCTTGGAAAATTATGCAGGTTGGCCCAGTGGCTCCCTGACAACCTGCCTAGCCTTCCTCCCAGAAATTGTGGAGTTCTACCTCCAAGCTAGGTTTCTCCCTACAGCTGCAACTGCTGTCTCGGATTGTGAAAATCTATCTTGTGGTGACATTTGTGCAGTTTTTCCCAACAATTCTCTAGAGCCTCGCATCCTCGCCTGTGGTGTGCTCCCGCAGCCTCAGTGCCTTTTCCCTCTCCTGGTCACCTACACCAAAATGGAAAAAAATGCATCATGATAGACTAGGATATTTTTTGGATTTTGATGTCATCTCGTCATGAATGATTGAAATAATAGGCACATCAATGAAACATGCCAGGATGATGAAAGGATGGAAAAGAGGCGCATGCTAGAAGACTTTCTTGTAGTCGAAAAAACATATGAAGAACTTCGAGCAAGTGAACGAAAGGGACACATTCACATGCACTGTCAAGAAAAGACCAAGACCATCGAATACCCCCACACACTTTTCCATGCAGAAGTGAAGACATGTTACACCGAGAACATATCATCACTCAACAACACAACAGCTCAACACAGACACCATAGTCAGCCAATAAATGTTAACAGTGTCATTCGAGTTGTGTGATGATTTGTCTCAGCCACATCACTACTATGGGCCATACTCGTTGTAATCAATGTAATGTAAAGTGGAAGTCCAAGATACCCACATTTGAAGTCGAAGAGTCATGTAAAGTTGAAAATTCATAGGAATTCAAACAGTCATGAGGGAAGTTGAAGAGTCACAAGGGTGAGTTATACCCCCTTGGCTATATGTACCCCCTCATTGTATGAGCAAAGGAATTTTCACCTTGGCTCCTCCCGCATAGCCTTGAGAGTTTGCAGTATGTTCTTTGACGAGTGAGTAGTTGCTCCAACGTCCCACTAGTGGGACTAGTGATGTATGATGTACAAATGTGTCTTGGATCTTTTTCTTAATTCAAAAGCCTATCTCAGGCCAACACATTTTCACACATGTTTTGTATATGTTTGTAAGACTATTCTTTAAAAGTTTGTATTGCATGTTTGCTTAACCTTTACTAATATAGTTGAGCTACTTCGGTTATGTTAGTACTCATAATGTTGAAGATGCGTTGTATTGTTTATCACTGTTGTACCATCCATGTGGATTACTTCTCCAAACATTAGACAAACCATCTTTGTGTTGTCTTTATTTTCACCACCATCACCCCTAGGTGGACTAATCCACTAGATGGTGTACGTGTTTTCCCTTTGAAAGTTTGTTTTCATGACTGTCACATCCACTGTGGACTATTCCACTAGATGCTGGACATAATCTTGTTGTTGTTTTCATTTGTTTCTCCATGGGTTGGGACTATTCCCCCTCATCAAGAGGCTCACTTTACTTCCCCCTTTGATAGTAAGAGAACCCGGACATTGAGTTACATTAAGCACTCATGAGACACACTCTCCTTGCTTTTGTGAAGCTACAAGTGTAACACTTTCACATTCTGAACAACAAGAACTAAGGCAAATCTATAAGATAATGGCAACTAGGTCATTGTACTGGATGGGACTCCTACACCAAATGGTGTGAGGTCTAGTTGGGACTTCATAACGGGGAGATCCCATTTGTTGGTAGGTCCAGCACTGTCAAAAAGATATCAATTACTTAATGAACAAGCCTGATGTGAATGCTAGAATTATTAGATAGTTTCTTCTATTATAGTAGTTTGATTTAACTGTCATTGATAAGCCAAGTAAAGAAAATGTAGTTGGAGATTTTTTGTCTAGAATTTATTTTCCTACAGGTGAGGAAAGGATGGTTGATGATCAAGTGTCAGATGAGCACTTATTTTCTATTCCAATTCTCTTTCCATGGTTTGTTGACATAGCCAACTACCTAGTTGCTGCAGAATTCCCCCCAAATCTGTCATCTAGGGAGAAGAGAAGAATTGTAAGTAAGAGTGCCCCTTTCACTTGGATTGGGGGAAATCTCTTAGAGTTGGGATCAGATAAAATCTTAAGGATATGTGTCATAGAATAGGAAGTCTTTGACATCCTCTCAGCCTATCATGATGGGCCTTGTGGAGGTCACTTTGCTACGAAGAGGACAATTTTCAAGGTTCTACAAGCTAGCTACTAGTAGCCCACTCTCTACCAAGATGAAAGAAGATACACCAATCGATGTGATCAGTTCCGGAGGATGGGAAAACCTATTCCCAAGGATGAAATTCCCTTACAAACTTAGGTGGTCTTAGATCCATTTGAGAAGTGGGGGATGGATTTCATTAGGCCAATTGATCCACCATCAGGGCAGAAAAAGTACATCATTGTATGCAATAATTATTTGACAAAGTAGGCTCATACAAAGGTTGTCAAGGTAGCAACAAAGGAGATAGTGGATAAGTTCTTAAGGGATAATTTTTTCTACAAATCTGGGTACCCCAAAGACATATTCACTGATCAAGGAGTTCAATTCACATCACATTTGATAGAGAATTTGTTAAAGTAGCATCATATCAAGCACAAAAAATCTATTGAATATCATCCTCGGGCTAATCGACAAGTAGAAATCGCCAACAAGGCATTATAAGTCATTCTCACCAAGGTTGTGAGCAGCAGTAGAAAGGATTGGGAAAACAGATTAGTGGAGGCCACTTGGGCCTATAATATAACTTGGAAAACAACTATTGCTTTCACCCCTTATGAGTTGGTCTATGGAAAGAAGGCTCTACTCTCCATTGAGTTTCAGTACAATATTTGGATTTAGATGTCACCAAGGCACAATAGGAGAGGTTTCTCTAGTTAAATGGCTTGGATGAGTTTAGAATGCAAACCCTCCTACACATCGAAGTTATCCAATTGCAGAGGAAGGTCTTCCATGATAGGAATATCAAGGACAAGGTCTTTCATGAAGGGGATTAGGCTTTTCTATATGACTCTAGGTTCAAGGACTTAAAGGAAAAATGATGACAAAGTCATTAGGCCCATACCTAATAGAGAAATTCCATGAAAATGGAGTTGTTCAAATCAAGACCATTGGTAAGGAATGGATTCCATTTCTTGTCGATGGCTACAAATTGAAGGTTTACAGAAAGCCTATATCCAAGGAAGAGTTCATCAACACCATCAGCAAAAAGGTGAATGTGATTGGAAGTGTCATAGATTCGAAGTCACAACATTCCTAGACACTGTTTTTGTTTGTGCAAAAAAAAATGGAAAAAAAAAAGGAAAAAACAATAAGAGTCCTGGATGAAAACCTCCATGAGGCATATAAGGCCAACTCTTGGGTTGAAAACCTCCTTGAGGTACCCCAGGAGTGAAAAAATAAAAGATACCTGGGTGAAAACCGCCACTGAGGCGCTCAAAGTAGGCATATTGGTTGAAAGCCTCTCTTGAGGTAGCCTATGTGTCCCTAAAAAAAAGGGAGAAAAAAAAGGAAAAAAAGGGGAAAAGGAGAATATCATCCACAATCTTTCTCTTAATAATTCCTGTGATTTTGTAGGTTTTGAGGACAGTGGAAAATTGTAGAGCTACAGGGCCAGCATTCTCAAATTTCCATCCACTTTTCCCTCCATCCACTCCATACCCTCCATGCAAACCATGTCCTTACCACTCTCCACCATCCTAGGGCCTCAAAAACCAAATTTCAGGCCCTCTCTGGATTGCTACAGGAAGTTTGTAATTGCTACAGGAAGATCCTATAGCACTACAGGAAAGTCCTAAAATTCTACAGGAAGAGGATCTGATTGAGAAAACCATCATGCATGACTTGCCCAAGGTTAATGGAGGTTCTCCCACCTTGATCCACCACTAACCCATCCTTCATACATCATTGTTCACAAAAAATTCACTACCTTTCAAAACTAACCCTAAGCTTTGTCTCATCCTACAAATTAAAAAAAAACCACAAAGTACACTCCCTCCATTTCCACAGCCCTACACTACTCAATCAGGGCCCTAACATCTTCCTCCAAATCCCCTCCACTCTTTATGATCAATCCCATGAAGTTGAAAGCCATTTAAAGAGAACAAAAGGGTTGCTATAGAGTTTCCTGTAGCAGCATGTGCCACCATTGTAGAAAGCTAGAAATATACTTTTTACTTCCCATCAAGTTGAGGGGATGATGCCATCTCTTAAGGAATCCTGCCACTCCAAGCAGGACTCTACAATAGAACAAACAACACTGAGATATCGAAAAAGGACCTACACACATGAACAACAATCAAATACATAGGAAAAAAGACAATAAGGTAACTCCCCAGGTAACAACAAAAAGGAACAACACATCAACATACATCGATCAAGAATAAGGTCGAAACAGGTATGGTAACCTCTAATCTCCTCCCTATGTGTAAAATAATGAAAAATGTATGAATGTCAAGGTAAGGTATTTTTTATAAGCTAGAGGTGGCCAGTTAACTTGGCCACCGTCGACTAGTGAACAAAAAGTGATTTATTAGTCATCACGCAATGTGGGAGTGTCAAATTAGTCAATATCGGATAACATGGAGTGGGTTTTGATTACAAGGAATGATGGAATGATCACTAAGGGTGGGACAATGATCCAAATGAGGAAAACTTGTACTTTTTCCAAATCATCACAGCGCTTTGAGCCGTAGTCAAAAATAACATATAATGTACCAAGGCCCAAATTATCTTGAATCTTCTCTCATTTCAAAGTCATATAAGGTAAGGATGAGCCTAGGAAGCCATCGAGAGGATTTGAACCCTACTCTGTCATTTCGAGAGGAGGCATCTACATGAAGCTACAAGAAGCTATAGGAAGCACTTAAAATTGCTACAAGAAGCCTCCGAGGGTGCAAGAACATTGTCAAGGCTCGATTTGGTCTTCAATTATCATTATACTAGGCATTATGGTGAAAAATAAGTGGCCCCTCTCAACCTTTTGTCCATGAATTACATGCTAGTGCACCCTGAATTCTCCAAGTAATATCAGTCATCTTGTGAATTAGAAAAATTTTTATGTCTATAGAGTAGAGGGAGGATACATAGTTATCATAACTAGAGATTCCAACCCTCTATTCCCATTGAATTCATATCATATATATCATAGGAAGAAACCTTCCTACACTTAGTTGAAAATAGAGAAGAAGATGGCAGGGGGATTCAATAGGAGAGGACCTACAGACACTAAGAGAATTCACCTTCACCTCAATGTATTAGGCATTTTCAGAAGGCATCAGTGGTTATCTAGTTTCTTTGAGATACTAAAGGGATATGATGATGACATGACTTATGAATTTTCCATGGCCCTAAACTCTCAGAGAAGAGTTAGTACCACCATTGTGGTGAGGGGATTATCCATTTCTTTTAGCCCTGAGCTAATTAGTAGGGTGACATCCCTTCCCCTAGGGATCCAATGGAGAAAAGAAGAAAAGTCCAACAGTGCCATTGCTAAGAAGAATTTCTTCACTACTGGTGAGAAACCTATTGAAGATAAAAATGGAGTCATAAGGGAGAGCCTGCCCTATCCTTGGGATGATGTGGCCTACCATATCCTTAAGTTCATCTATAGTGAAGAAAGACTTATTGTAGTTTATGGCTACCAATTCAGATTGCTCCATGAACTGAGATTTGAAGAAAGATTTCTCCTAGCCCTAAGACTTAGTGTGCTTTATTTCCTCCTACAATCCATCATGAACATGATCCAAAAGGTGAAAGAGGAAAAGAAACAACACCTAGGCCACAATGGCCTCATCAAAATGATAGTGGAAGATGCTTTGAATAAACTAATGGTTCTTGTCCTCTGATCCACAATCATGGATATGGACAAATAAGCCTTCATTGACACTCAAACCATCGCAGTTAGTGAGGCCCTAGGTTGTGCTGAAGGAGAAGAGGCATAGGTAGGAGAGGAAGAAGAGGTAGAGGTAGAAGATGAAGAAGAGGAAGAGCCAGAGAAAATAGAGGAGGAACTAGAGAAAAAGGAAGAAGTTGAGGAAGAGGAAAATGAAGAATAATAGGAGGAGTAGAAGGAAGAAACAAGCCCAGAGAAAACCACTACATCAAGAGAATAAGAGGTATCGCTAGAGCAGAAAAGTGTGTCCCTTGGACCCACTGAAAAGGAGGTAGTTGTTGCCCTAGTTGCCTTGATCACTCCAATCAAACATAAGAAGAAAAGGTAGAGGAAAAATCCCCTCTACTTCAAAATAAGGAAAAATATCAGGATTAAACAAGGGAAGCCTAAAACTCCCACAAAATACCCTATTACAATTTAAGAAACACCAAGTAAAAGAGAGGAGCTAGAACCCATTGAAAGGAAAGTTGAGGAGTCCACCTCTCCTAAAGCCATCTCAATGGCACCCATAACCTATGTAAGAAGGCATGTTACTAGATCAACCTTGTTTAAGAAACCCAAGGTACCTTCCACACTCCAACAGAAAGGAAAAGGGAAGCTATAGGAAAACTAGAGCCTGCTATAGGAAACACAGAAAGTGCTACAAGGAGAGAAGAAAATTATACAGGAAGAGTAGAAGAGGTGGAAAGAAGGGAAAGAGGCAACAAAATAGTTACAGGAGGGGAAAATTCTCCAAGAACATTTGAGAGAGATTTCCCAAAGTTACATGAGCCTAGTCCACAACCCAATTTGAGCTCTTATTATAAGTTCATTGAAGGAGGCAGAGTGATACCACAAAAACTTGTAGTCCCTCTCTTCTTTGAACTTGAAGCAAAAAAGAGGAAGGACACATAAATGGATGCAGATTTCCAAATCCAAGAAGGTGGAAGATATGGGCCTTATGGAAGAAAATCTCGTAGAAATGGGCAAGGAGTTGATTGAGTTAAGAGAAAGAGAGTCCGCAATGAGAGAACAGTTGAAAGAAAAACATAGAAGGTTGAGGAAAAAATTACAAGAGAAGGACACCCAATTGGCCACAATGGAAAACCCCTCCATGGAGGCACTACAATACATACTTCCATCCATGTCCTATGCAATTTTCCTCAAAGAACAATGGATGCAGTTCTAGATCAAGACATTAGCACAACATGGGTCCATGCCCTTTTAGGACTACAAGTAGTTCATTGAGTTGTGTGACAAGAGTAGCATTGAAGACAAAGCCAAATTACCTGAGTTCTTCCTGCACAACCTCACCTTAACTAATATGAACTTTTAGGATCCCAATGAAAAGTTGGGAGACTTTCAAATGATGGCCCTTGCATGTTGGATGACACGTGAGGAGGCCATAGATGAGGAGGAGAAGAGAGTATTGGAAAAAGAAGAAAAAGAACCCCTCTATATTAGGGAAGAGTAGATAAGTCTCATGGCTATAATCAGTAACAATGACATCATCTCCAATGATGCTAAGCTAACACCTAGATATGTTGGCACCCAAGAGCAGGCCATATCCCATTTTTGAGGACACTCTTAGGCTCTTAAGGATAGAGAGCAGACAAGATTGTCAAAGGATATGGAATTACTTGCCACACAGTCTCCAAATCAAGGAGTATCACTCTCATGAAAGGTTGGGGAATGAATTGGATGGAACACCTCTGTACAAAAGGGTCATGCAGAGATTGAAGGTCAACTCGATTGGACTCAAGATTAGTCCAACTTTTCTGTTGGGACTATAAGAAGGAATGAGTGAAGAAGAGCAAAGGAAACAATGGACAGACATAGAGAAAAATGTAGGTTTCTAACCTCAGTAAGGCACACCATCTGCAGAACCTTAGGATGTTAGAAAGGCCACTAGGGCCATGAAGGAAACAAACATAGATGAATAGGTTGCTTAGAGGATGAGAAACAATTTTAGTAGGGGGGTGATGATGAGGCTCAACAATAGGTATATCATATGGGTCACAATTCTATCCTCCAACTTATTAAATTATCTTTTTATCACATTTATCTACAAATTTCATTATATTATGCTTAGTGTGAGAATAAAAGATGTGTTTCTATGTCATGTGGCCTGATGTGTGTTAAATGCAGGAATTGGAGCAATTTTGAGTTTATTTGAGTGTAGGAACTCAGAGTAGACAAGAAAGAGAGATTCTAGGAGGTCATTCACCTCCTTAACTCCTTTAATCACTCAAAGATCCCCACTCTATCTCTTATGAACTCAGTGTCATTGGCAGCCAAGTAGGCCGAGTTCGTTGGCAACCGAGCCAGTGCAAGTCAAAGAAGAGATAGATTCACCTATTCTCAAGTTAGGGAGTAAAATATCCTTATTTTATAGCGGTTTGTTGGTAGCCCCATTCTTGTAAAAATAAAAAGGCTAAGGAACTCATTAGGATTCAAAGTTTTATTATAGCTAAGAGGCCATTGAGCTGAAGCACTTTTGACTGTTATTTTGATGATATATTTGACATTTTTGGAATGATAATGAGAATTTCTATTTTGATCTAGCACTAAGTTAATTCATGTTTCTTTTACCTTAGAATATTGATTAGTTGCTTCTTATTCATGTTTCCTTTAACTCAGAAGGTTGATTAGTTGCTACAGTTCAATAGAGTATAATTCCTCAAAAATTTGGTGACAAGTGATCCCTTCTCATCTCCCTCATGGGAACATGATTAGAGGACCCCAACATCACAGCCCAAAAATAGAGTGTGATTTCATGTTCATTGCATAGATAAAGTTTAAGCATTGGTTAGATAGTTTCATTATGATTTCTTGGAAATATTTACATTTGGTTCCTTGCCTCACACATGGTTGTTGTAGCTTAGAAGGTATATTGCTGCATAGATCAAGCTCTTCGAATTAGTTAGATAGTTTTCCAAATTCAATTCATCTTTTCCACATTTACTTGTGATATTTTGCAAATGAAAAGAGGAATAGGTGCATGTTTTGTTGAAGGGTTGTTGGATCTGCAAGAAGGGGAACCTTTCACCAACTCCATCTAGGACATTTCCACTCTCTTTTGATGCATGCCAATGACTGTTCTAGATATTTTTTTTCGGTCACCATGAGCAGCCATTTTAGCCCAAATCCGTCCTTCTTGAAGTGTTTGGCTTGTCTAGGGGTGTTGATCACCTTCCTTACATTTCCCACAACCTTCATCCAGCCTTCCAACACTTCATATCACCATTCTTATTCTCCAAACCCTCCCAACCAACTTCATATAGCATTTTAAGATGTCGTGTAGCAGTACATGAATCCTATAGCATCATCCTATATCACACCTGTAGCAACATATTTTGACCTTATTTGGACCTGCAATGATAGCCTAGCTTAGTTTAGGAGTATTTTGATCCCTCAGATTGGGATCCATGACCAAAAGTGCCACCTAGACCAATCCCTTCATTATTTTTCATTTCCTGCAGAATCAAATAACATTATTTCTTTCATTCTAAATTAAGTAATTAGGACCATATGTACTCTACAAGTTTGAATTAGATGGTCAATGCATGCATTCTTGAACTATGAAGTGGTAGGATAGTATTCTTCTTTCAAGCAACCCTAATAGCTAGATGATTGAGTGAAAGTTATAATATTTTCCTTTTTGCAAATTAGAATAAGGTTTGGGTTCTGTCATAGCATTTACAAGTTGATGACATTTATAAGTTTTAGTTGAAAATAATTTACTTTCTCTGCACTAGGACTAGCCTTCCCATCCTTCTTTAAGTAGTTAATCTTCTTTCAGTTCAAGTAGAGGAGTGGTCTGGAACCCTAATGATCAAGTGACCTAGTTTAGGGTGGCATGAGTAGAATGATGAATCTACTGTGTATATAGCACTATCACCTCTATGTTTTAAGAAACCCTGGGTTGATAATTAAAGTTGACGAACCTCTGGAAGTTGTAGCACTCTTGGTCCAAAACCAGGTCTCACAAGGTACATCAGCACAACAAACAGTAGCAACGACCTCAACAAAAAGAACATAGTCAACCATTGTAGACTCCTTTGAAAAATTAACAAAATCTCTGCGAGATTTATTATTGACCAACAAAGAAGATGAAATATAATTAGTAGCATTAAAAAAAGTGGAATAAAATAAAATTAAAGATGGCAATGCATATTTAGCAAAAGTGCAGAAAATTTTCAATCTTGCTCAACAACTTGAAAAGTATGAAGACTAATCATTAATAGTACAAATATTGGTAGAAGCTAAGCAAAAAACGTGGTACAATATTAATGCCAATATCACAGAGCTATGGTCATCCTTTCAAATTATATTTGAGAAAGAAGAATTGGTACAGAATGTCAAGGTAGCAATTGAACAAACAAAAGCTGAGATTGAACACAAGCCAACAGAAGCACACAAAATCATCAAGGTGTTGAACTCAAAAACCAAGGATGAGCTCGAAGAACTACAAATTCAGGATAGAACAGACACAGTCATGGAGGTAAAAAGAGTTCTAACAAACAAAAATCTTATGGTACAACTAGAAAACAAGTGTAAGGAGTTAGAGCTATAGGTGAAAAGATTCTACAGAAAATTTAATCTATTGCAGGAGAAAGGGCTTCCACCCTTGAGAGCTTCTAACGGAAAATTTATTCCATTAGAAACTTATTAGGACCAATTGTGTAGCATAGCTATGGATAGATACAAATTTAACGAAGTAAGAGGGATAATAAGTGGATAGGCTTTCATTGAAGGTTTACAATATGAGTTGTTTATCCAACATGAAATTCATCATTTGTTTCTTTATAAATCAGGTTTTGAAACATATACAGAGGTGGATGAAAGATTTAGAAACATGCTAAACTTCCCTATTTCAAGTGAAAGTAGATGGGATAAACTATTGCAGCTCATAGCGTAAATCAAGCAACATTCTAGTGACTAGCGACAAAAAAAGGGAAATAGAATCCTAAATATCAGGAGCAGACAACAAAAGAGAAAAATTATAGCTATAGTCAGCAACAACAATCCTCGAAGTGTGTGAAGAACATCTAAATCAATCCAAAATTTGCTACAATTTAGTTCTCTTTTTTAAATATCTACATCATTTTAGTAGAATTATTTTTGTAATAAATTTGGTTTCAAGTCTGAATATTTTTTAGATGAACTCTATAAATATTTTGTAAAAAAAAGTAGAAAGGGTTGATTGTGGAGAAAAGAGAAGATCCTTATTTTGATTGTAAACCGTGGAATTTTATTTGAAGTAATCAATTCAGAAATATAAAGGCAATATTGTTTCAATATTCTTGTGTCAGATAAATGGTGATGTTTCTCTCTTTGTAAAATTGTCTTTCCTTCAAGTTTTCACATGAATGCTCTTTCTTGATTGTTTACAAGAAGATTATGAGTAGAATTTACTCACAATACTCTACTCTTTATTTTTAAGCAATCTAAATGTTTTCCTCCTGAAATTAAATATGAAATTCATCTTTGTATGCTTTATATTTAATTGATCCTCACTCTTATTCATCTCATCCATACCACAAATATTTTGTAGGGTTTGGGAGTTTTCCAATCTCACCCTGTTTTAGCTACTTTGTTTATTTTTGATTGATTACTTCACATTCTTATGACTCCATGACAAAGGGACTTTTCCTTCACCTTGTAATCACAACATTAAAAAAACTATATTTGATCTTCATATCTAGCCTAAAACCTTAGACAGTAATTGAAAATTCATTCAGAGAGAACCCTCTTTGAGGTTGGAAGGGCTAGATCCCAGCTTTAAAGTGGTTTGTGGTTACCTCTGTAGTTTTCTCTTCATCCTAGGATAACTACGAAGTGCTAACACTAGGCACTCCAGTTCTCTTTAATATAATTTCCACATACTACCCCTTTTTAGATGCATAACACCACTACATTTTCATACCAACAAAAACAATTCATGTATTTTCCTTCGACTAATTCAACAGTGGTTTTTGTCGTCAAAATCTAGTTAATTTCAATCCTATGATATTCTATCTTATGCATACATCAAGAAGTCAAACAACCATATTATATGGTTTAGACATTTTTCATAACCAATAACTTATCCAATAGAGTTCCAACTCCAAAAATTAAATGTGCATTTCAAGTTTTGGAAAATTTTAATTTAGTACTTATTTGTTTGGTTGTCCCTTCAAAAGAATTCAATAGGCAACAATTTCAAGTAACTATCTGTTTAGTCACACCCAAATGCACTCATGATCCAATGAGCATGTGACATAAATTGTTCATAACAAATTCATTCAATTTTCCTCTTCCTTACAATTTCTCACTTGTATACACTCAGAAGTCCACTTCTGTATTATGTAGTCCATTGTTTTATCCATATTGCCAAGGATTTATTGCACAGGAATACCAAAGAGACTCATAGAGTCTTACAACCAGGGTGTCCCTTTGGATTTCTCTAATGGAGTACACACAACTTATATGTTATGACTCATGGTGTTGAAGGCATATAATAAGGTCTAGTGTAACAAGATTGGCAATATTCTTAGGATTTTAGTTTCATAATAATCATTTATCCTTCTAGATAGATACATCTTCTCACCTATATCATATGCATACAATTTCCATGAGATTAACCAAAATATTTTTCAATCAAATTTTCCATTTTCCTATCCTACATCATATAGAAGCTAGGTCTCACAAAATATGAGAATATTATCATACTTTTTCGCTCTTTGAAGGTTCTAATATCTGACCTTCAACATAGGCTTACATTCAATGACATTCCTAAGGCCATTCTACATACAATTTGAGTTTCCACTCAGCCAAACAATTTTAGTGTTTCATGCATAAAATCCTTTCAATATAATATTATGACAACCATTAAATTGGTTTCAAAGTCATCACACTTTCAACCATTCCATCATTTCAACTACATTCCACTCAAATTGAAAGGAAATATATATATATATATATATATATATATATATATATATATATATATATATATATATATATATATATATATATATATATATATATATATATAGACACACACACAGACACAACCACATTATCATCCTTCTAAGTAATCCATAATGCAATTGTACCTATTTATATTAACAAATAAAAATAATTCAAGGCTGAGAGTTTCATATTCAGTCCCTTCACTAACATGTCCATCTCAAAATTCTTGTGCCATTAGTTTTCCCACCTTACTTTTGTAGGGTGAAGGATTCACAACATTCACCTCAACAATCAAACAATCTTTCAAAAGCATTAAGAGTAATTTATTTTCCATCATATTCAATCATGCAGTTGCTTGTGCCACACAAGCATGTATTCATTTAATGTATCAAACATATGCATTACCAAATTTTTTAGCACTTGCATTGCTACCCATAGACTCTTTCCTTTGGCTATACTCCATTAAGTACCAATTACAAGCAAGAATTTACATATCAGTCATTCCATCGATCTTCATATCAACTAAGGATGATTAAATTTCATGTTCATGTGCCCTACCAACATTCTTAGTGTTATCACTTAGAAAAAAACCACGGTTGTGAAGGGAAAATACTAAGCTAACTTTTAACCACTTTAAACTTGGAAGCTAGCATTATTGGAATACTTCAAGGGACACTATGATAATCCTCCTATAATAATTTGTGAAAACGGTATGTTCTTGTGCTTGAACTATAGTACATGTATGTGTGTGTGTGTGTGTGTACGTGTGTGTGTGTGTATATATATGTATGTATGTATGTATGTATGTATGTATATGTATATGTATATGTATATATACACCGACACAAAAACACACACACAACCACATTACCATCCTTGTAAGTAATCCATAATGCAGTTTTACCTTTTTATATTAACAAATAAAAATAATTCAAAGCTTAGAGTCTCATATTCAGTCTCTTCACTAACACGTCCATCTAAAAATTCTTGCGCCATTATTTTTCCCACATTACTTATGTAGCGTGAAGGATTCACAACATTCACTTCAACAATCAAATAATATTTCAAAAGCATTAAGAGTAATTTATTTTCCATTGCATTCAATCATGCAATTGCTTGTGCCACACAAGCATGCATTCATTTAATGTATCAAACATATGCATTACCAGTTTTTTAGAACTTGTATTGCTACCCATAGACTCTTGCCTTTGGACATACTCCATTAAATACCAATTACAAGCAAGAATTCACATATCAGTCATTTCATCGATCTTCATATCAACTAAGTATAATTAAAATTCATGTTCATGTTCCCTGCCAACATTCTTAGTGTTATCACTTATAAAAAAACCCTGGTTGTGAAGGGAAAAGACTAAGATAACTTTTAACCACTTTAGACTTGGAAGCTAGCCTTTTTGAGTTAGAGACGGATCTCTCTTTAAGACTCTACCACTCACTATCACCTTAGCAGTAGGCTTGTAAGCTTATTGACTAGATTTAGTTTGTAGAATGAAGTTGGTTGGGAAATAAGAGAACAATGACCATTGGGCATAGAGTCTGGTGGAAAAAAATGCTAGCCACAGGATATGATAAAAAATTATTAATAGAAACAAGGTAAGACACAACTTCTTAGACAGATAACCATCAAGATATGGAGACGGAATACAAAAAATAAATATCACAACAGAGCAACAAGAATTATGTTATAAATATTTAAGCATAAAACATAGAAAATATTCGAATAACTTGAATTAGAGAATACATGTATAATTCTAGTTCATAACGCTTTATCCAAGCACTAAAGATTTAATGATTCAGAGATGTAGTATGAGGAGAAGAAAAAACATGAGGAAAGACGAACTGGAAGTTATATACAAATGAATCTCTGCAAAACTGTATACATAACACTATATATGTAATAATTTGTTGATATCAGAGTTGAACACACAATTTTCTTCTTCAAAAGTTTCAAACCCTTGGTGATTACACACTGCTAAAATCAATAGGCCAAATAACAAGGGCCTATTTTTCCAAAAAATAAAATAAATTGTTATTTTCAAAATAATAAAAGTAAAAGAATGAACTGATATTGTAAACAAAATTAAAATGAATAATCAAAACTAATTGCAAATAGGCTTAGAATTGTTAGGTTGTTTTTGGTGATGTCAAATGTTGGTTGATCATACTACCAAGTGTCCATGAGGTGTTGAATTTGTGCTAGTTGTACACCAAATTAGGAATATTTTTTGACCTGTAGATTTTGTTGCCTTAAATCCTAGGATTGTTTATCATGTGCCTAAAAGATATCAACCTCTACCTATTTGTAGCCTTGTTGATTTTGTGTTTGGATGTGCCCAATTGATGCCATCATTTAGCTCGATTCACTTAGATTATGGTGTTGATTTCTATGTTCAATTGATATTTGGTGATTTGATTGGTAGTTGTCATACTTCTAAATGTGACACCTTCTGTTTTTTGAATTCACCAGGATATCCTGAGCACTCCATAGGCTTCAACCATTTTAATATCACTGTGTTATCATTAGACTCCATAGGCTTCAACCATATCACTCTTATTATGTTATCCTTAGAATCTACACTTTTCACAATTCCCATTTTTTTAGCATTAAAAGCCACCCTGTCCTCATCTTGACCTTTCTTCATAACATACTATCCAGGCCCAAAGTCATGATCTCTAAGATAATCAATAGGAAATAAGGATTGTGAATCTACACAAAAAGACTGAGTACCATCCTGATAAACTACATCCACCTTATGCACCAGTTGTATTGGAACAACTACAACAGCTCCAGCTGGCAGAATAAAAGTCTTGTCTCAACTTCATGTCATGCTTTAAAGAGCCTCGTTGCAGAAGTAATCCTGCAGATAAAAACCAAGCATCTCCACACTGGCTTTTTAAGCAACATATCAACTAGTACACTTGTCATTCAAAATCCCAAATATGAAAACAAATTTTGGATGGGCATTCTTTGCATGAGCATTTGGCAGTATTCTTCAACAATGAGACACTTGAAACCTCAGATTTTCTTATGATGATACCTTCAATATTCAGGTGCTTTTGTGGACATGATGATTGAAAAATTAGCACTTCATGTGACAATATACTGATAAAGAATCTTCCCAATCACAGACACACTGCAAAGTGTGCAGGAGGCTGCAAATTGTTTCCATAGTTAACCAAATCTTAGGTATATAATTCCATTGTTGTTTAGTTAAAGAACTCCATAAAGCATTCATGTGGAAAAAGTATTCGACTCAGTTTTTCTATAACCCCATTACTCTATTTTCCTCTCCGTATAAAACGAATCCAGCAATATTTCACGTTGAAATCCCAGGTATGGAAGAGATAAGATTCATAGCCATTATACCCATTTTATTTTCCCCAAATATCTTATTCCATTCCCGTGTAAATCATATCAACACTTTTGCAAGCTGCCAATGGAAAACTCCAATTTTTAATGCACCTGCCACTTGATCTTAAAATATTTGCAAAAGGAAAGTGAGCTAAGTATGGGAGAGGATCCTTCAACTAAAGCCATGCTTCTACTCATGATAATTTTCCTATCTACTGAAGTCGACATAGAACATTTATAGGGATAATAATTGATACCTTTCATAGTGATTACCGTGAGCATTTGACCATTTTGATCTGGACAACCAAGAAAGATGCATTCAATAATCGAGGTATCTACTAGGAATTTCTACCCCATTTTGATCATTCACATGTCCATGCATTTACACTTGGCATCTTCGCAAAGATGACTCTCTATTATAAAACTCTTGGGGTAAGAGGTTTTATCATGGCGGTCTTTACATGCATGAGTGCTAATAATAAAAATCATAAACAACTTGTGTGAAAATTGTAACACTCATTTTAACCCTGAAAGGTAGAGTAGCAAGAAGTGAGTAGCAAACCTAGAGCAAATGTTATGAAACCAACTTACAAAAGGATATAAAAGAAAGATAAACGCCTTATAATTCAGTCTCTTTGAGGGGAAAACCTCCTTTACAGTACACAAATGAACAATTCTTGGATGATATAAATGATAAAACCTCTTTCTATATATAGGAATCTAAGGGGTCATAATATAACGAAAGCCGACCTAACAATTATAATATAAGGGCACAAAAATAACTATAGTGGGCTTCTATAAAGCACAATAATAACAATATGGGGACAATAGGGGCACACCAATAACAATAAGGGATACAATGACGATAGTAATGGGGGAATCAATAGTATTATAAGGACCTAACATTACCCTCTCCTTCAAAAAGGTGTTTTCCTCAATGCTTGAGTAGTTATGGATGCTTCTGTATAAAATTCTCATCCTCCCATGTGGAATCTTCAATGGGTAAGTTCTTCCACTTGATGAGATACTATGAAATTGATCGATTTCGTAGCTGTCGAGTTCTTTTTTCTTTGACTACTTTAGGTTCCAAAGGTTCCAATATGATTTTTACTTCCTCATCAAGTTCTGGCAATATTGTTTGAACTGGGAGCTTGTCACCTATAACCTTCTTTAAGGATGAAAGATGGAAAACTAGGTGCACTTGGGAAGCTGTAGGAAGCTCCAATTTGTATGCCATAGTACCTATCTTTTGCAACACCTTGTACGGACCATAATACTTTGGTGATAATTTATTATCCTTCTTAGCTTGCTTTAGGGACATTGGTTTATATGGTCATAGTTTTAGGAATACCCAATCACCTACATCAAAACTTCTTTCACTGCGATGTTGATCTGCCTGTTGCTTCATTCTATTTTGCGTCAAGGTAAGGTTATCCTTTAAGAGTTGGAGAACTTGTTATTGATGCTCGATGTGATCGTCCACTGCTTGAACCTTGGAATTTTCTTTTAAATATGATGTGATGGATGGTGGATGATATACATAAATTTCCATAAATGGTGTCATTTTTGTTGCAATATGGAAGGAAGTGTTATACCACCTTTCAGCCAGAGGAAAGCATTTGAGCCATTGTGTCTGTTTATCAAATACAAAGCAATGAAGATATCCTTCCAAACATTTTTTTATTATCTTAGTTTACCAATCATATTGAGGATGATAAGATGAGCTATGAGCTAACTGAGTACCAAGACAAGAAAATAATTATGTCCAAAAATTTCTACGGAAAATGGGATCTCTGTGGCTTACAATAATATTTGGGTTTGCATGCAGCTTTTGAATTGTTTCCATAAATGCATTAGAAACTGTACTTGCTTTAAATGGATAAGATAATGCACAAAAGTGTGCATACTTGGTAATTCCTGTCAACTACTACCACGATAACACTCTTTCCTTCGGACTTGGGTAAACCTATGATAAAATACATTGAAACCTCCTCCAAACATTGGATTGGAATGGATAAAGGTTCTAATAGACTTGGGGTATTAATTGTTTCAACTTTATTTTGTTGGAAAACCAAATATTCCGCCACAAACTTTTGAATATCTGATTTAAGGCCATCCCAAAAAAAATCCTTCTTAACCTTGTGGTAAGTTTTTAGAAATCCTGAGTGCCCTCCTAAGGGAGAGGTGTGCAATTCCCTAAGAATCTTTTGTTTGAGTTGGGAATTCTTACATAGGTATAACCAATCTTTGTACCATAACGAATCATTTTTCCAGCTAAATGTATCAGATGTACTAGGATCTTGTTGTAACTTTTGAATGAGTGCCCACACTTCTTCATCATTCTTCCATTCATCCCTTGCTTCATTTATCCAATCTGGTTGGATAATAGAAATGGCACAAAGAAATGCTTCCACATCCTCATCCTTTCTTGAGAGTGCATCTTCCACAACATTTTTCTTCCATTTTTTGTAGATGATTTCAAAGTCATAACCCAACATCTTTGTGACCCATTTTTGCTTCTGTTCTAAAGATAATCTTTTTTCTAAAAAGTATTTAAGACTATCATGATCTGTTTTTACCTTGAAGTGCCTTCCCATTAGGTATGGTCTCCATTTGTTAAGTTCATGTAGTATTGCCAACATTTCCTTCTCATAAATATCTTTGTGTAAATGCTTTCCTTTGATTGGACGAATTTTGAAAACAATGGGTCTTTTCTTCTTGCATTAAAACAACAACTATTCCATTTCCTGAGGCATCACATTCCACAATAAAGGTTTTGTGAAGTCCGGTGTAGCTAAGACCAATTCTTGGCACATTCCCGTTTAAGATTTTCAAAGGCCTTCATTCTTGCTATAGTCCATGAAAATGCATCTTTCTTCAATAATGTTGTTAGAGGTGGTACTATTATCCCATAATTCTTAACAAACTTGCAATAATACCCTATCAACCCAAGAAATCCTCGTAGATGCTTTATGGATGTGGGGATTTTCCATTCCTTAATGGTTTTTGCTAGGGCCTACATTAACACCTTCATGAGATACAATATGACCTAGATATTCCACCTCTTGTACTCCAAAGAAACATTTAAAGCTTTTTGTCTATAATTGTTTCTCCTCCAATAGCTTGAGAACCCTGTCAACATGTTGAACATGATCCTTCCAAGACTTGCTGGAGATTAGTATATCATCAAAAAATACTAACAAAAATTTTCTAAGGAAGGGTTTGAAAATGGAATTCATCAAACCTTGAAATGTAGAAGGCACATTGGTAAGGCCAAAAGCCATGACCAAAAATTCATAGTGACCCTCATGAGTTTTAAATGTTGTTTTTGGAATTTCTTTAGTCTTCATTCTGATTTGAAGATATCCTAAACAAAGATCCAACTTGGTGAAGTAAATTGATCCATGCAATTCATCAATGATAGGAATGGGAAATTTATATTTAATAGTGAGCTTGTTGAGCTCCCTATAATTTTGACACATGCACCATGATCCATCCTTCTTGTGAACCAATAATACTGAAGTGGAGAAAGAACTTTAACTAGGTTGAATTATACCAGCCTCTAGCATTTATGCAACCATACATTCAATTTCACTCTTTTGGGAATAGGGATATCTGTAAGGCCTGATGTTTGGAGGGACACTTCCTGGAATCAAATGAATAGCATGATCATGATCATGAATGGGTGGGAGGCCTTTGGAAGTCTCAAATACTTTGGAATTATTGTCCAAGAGTTTTTGGAGATCTAGAGAAATATATGATTTCGATGTGGGAACCTCTAGTGAACATAATTGCGAAATTATGCCTCATTGTTCTTTCCTTAGAAGCTTTATCATTCCATTAGAGCTTATTATCTTTATCGGTTTCCCTGCAATACCCCTTAATTCAACTTCCTTTCCTTTTGAAGAAAAGTTCTTGAAAATTAAAAGCTATTGTACCCAAGGATTGTAGCCATTGGACTCCTAGTACAACATCATCACCACTCATTGGAATGGAAAGCATTAGGCTATTCAATACATATTCTCCCATGGATAGCTTGATATTATGGCACTTTCCTGAGCAACTTATGGTTCCTCCACTTCCAACCATCACTTAACACTCCTGTGCTAGATATAGGAACAAATTCAATTCCTTCGCTATCTTACAATGAATAAAATTATGGGTACTGCCTAAATCAATCAACACTATTACCTTTTTCTTCTTGATATGCCTTCTATCTTTATAGTTTGAGGAGCGGTAATTCCAGCCAATGCATTACAATATATGGTTGGATTCATTTCTTCTTTCTCTAGGGTTTGTTATTGGTCTATATCCTCTTCTTTTGATGTTTCTTGTTCCTTTCTTCCTCCTCTTCACAATCTATGTAAAATAATTTCTTCTCAGCACAGTTATGACCTTTAGTGTATTTGCTATCACAACTATAACAAAGCCTTTTTTCTATTTTTTCTTCCAATTGTTGTGGTATCAACCTTGTAGGTTGTGGATGGCTAGGCACAACAAAAATTCCATATTTATGATTGTGAGTGGTAGGATTCCTTGTTGCCATAATTTTTCCTTCCATTTTTCTTGCCAACCTGAATGCCTTCTCCAATGAAATAGGTTCCCAAAGGTGAACCTCATGTTGGATGTTATCATTTAATTTCCCTATGAACACATCAATCCTATGCTCCTCCGGAATATATTTTACATTTATATTCAATTTTTGGAAGTCCTCAATGTGATCTATCATTGAACCCTTTTGTTTGAGATTTATTAATTGGCTAAAAAAAGTGTTGCTTTTTGTATCCTCATAATGTGCTATCATTTCATCCATAAAAACAACCCAAGTGACAATTTGTTTATGAGAGCAAAGCCATCTATACCATACAAACTGATTTGGTTCCAAATATAAAGTTTCAATGTGTACCTTTTGTGTGTTTTGCACATTATGGAGATCGAAAAGTTGCTCCATCTATAGTATCCATGTTACAGGCTACTTGCCATCAAAATTACTCATATAGATCTTTGGAACATGGTGGTTCTTCAATCCAACATTAGATTCTATGAAATCATGATTAACATTAATTTTGTTCTCATCGTGAGTCTCCTTTACCACCCTTTCACCATTAGTAAGCATTTCTTGTAGAAACTTTGTCAAATCTGTGTTCAAATCTTCCATCTTAGCTTCCATGCCTTTCTTTAAATTATCCATCTTAGCTTCCACTCCATCCATCTTAGCTTCCACACCATCCATATTATCTTCCAAGCCATCCATCTTTGCTTCCACATCATTCATATTAGCTTCTACGCCTTTCTTTAAACCATCCATGTTAGCTTCCACACCATACATCTTAGCTTCTACGTCTTTCTTTAAACCATCCATCTTAGTTTCTATTACATTTTGTGCAAGCAGAATTTGTTTCACTTGGTCTCGTAATTTTTATATATCATGTTGCATTTATTCCTCTTCTTCACGAGTCATGCTAGAGCTTTTAGGTTTCTTACTAGGTGTTTCCATTTTCTTTCTTCAGGGCATCAATTACTTCTTTCACTTTGTAGGAGCTTGATATTGACTGTAATTTTGGATCTTCAAGGTCTAAAACTTAGTTCTACAGTAACCCTCTTAGTACTCTTTCTAACCCTATATGTCTGATCAAGATTGGATTCTCCAATGAAGAGTTATGCCAAATCTCCCATGATGGCATGATTATAGACCAGTTGAGTAGAGAGAACTTGTATGAAGTTCCATGTATCCTTGTTTTAACCTTAGGATATGAAAATGATACACAAAAAACTAAAGTTCGTCCTATTTCTTTAATTTCTTACGAAATTTCAGTATGATGCTCAGAAACAAAGTTATGATGATTTCCCCAGGTCACCTGTTTAAGATATAATTTGAGATCCTACAAAAAACACTAACTTCCTTGGATCATATCTCTGAAAATATAGTAAGACAATATTTAAATTCAGACCCGAGGTTTAAATAGATTTCAAATCAAATGGGTTTTTTTGTTTGCTTCTGAAACATCATAACAATATTTATAGTGAAAATTCCACGATGACCTGTTTGGAGTAGTAAAACCCTAGAATCCAAGCTCTGATACGAAATGTTATGAAACAAACTCACAAAAAGATAGAAAATAAAGATAAATTCCTTAGAATTCAGCCTCTTCATGGGGGAAACCTCCTTTACATTACACAAATGAATAATTCTTGGATGATACAAATGAAAAAACCTCCTTTCTATATATAGGAATCTAAGGGGTCACAATATAACCAAAGTCGACCTAACAATAATAATATAAGGGCATAAAAATAACAATAGTGGGCCTTTATGGGGCACAATAATAAAAATATGGGGAAAATGGGGGGCACAACAATAACAATAAGGGATACAATGACAATAGTAATGGGGGAATCAGTAGTATTATAGGGACCTAATATCATAGCAACAATTAGCAACCAACGACCATTAACCAACAAACCTAAAGCAACAACTAGCAAACCAGCGAACCTAGAGAAGAGACCAGCGAACCTAAAGAAAAAAGAAATGAGAAGACCAAGAAGCGACGAAACCAGGCAGACTAAGTGACAAAGCATAGTGTAGCGATTGGGCACAGTGAAACGACCGAGAGAGAGTTCAGTGGGAACCTGCAACACCCGAGGGAGACTTCAGTGGGAGCCTGCAGTGACCGAGAAGACCGAGCGACTGAGAAAATTGAGTAGTGAAAACAGTGCAGTGACCGAGGGGCTGAGAACAAGGGTTTCAGTGTCTGTTTTAGAATGCTCAGAGGGACCCAAATATTATAGGGGAGCTTTTCTCCTTGTCTTTTCTGTCTCTTATGGTTTGAGTTGTGTTTATTTCATTAAAACTGGAAAACATTAATATAAATTCGAAACGAAACATAATAAAGCAAGTATGATGGTTAATATATAGGAGGACCCAAATGAAAGGTTTTCGTTTTTGAGAGAGGAATCTAACATAGAGGAGAAACAAATACCACTCCTTAACACAACATGAAATAAAATTGCAAACTATTCAATTACTATGGAGGGGTTAGGGTACAACATGGTTTGAAATCTCAAGTGAAAGGTTTACAACCATTGCTAAACCTTGTGCATCAAGTAGGTGGGAGCTCTTATTGGAAACACAACCTTCAACTTGTTAATGGACTCTCATTTCCTCACCCTTCCATAATAGTGGAGGATTCAACAAGATCATATTGGGAAAAATGCTAAGAGGAGGGGGTGAATCAGTATTTCAAATCATTTTTTTTTTACATTTCATATTTATATTTCTATACGTGAATTTACTGAAAGGAACCCACGTGTATATGTGATTTTCCTTAAGAAAACTAGAGTACATCCAATGGACTTATGATTCAGTTAATTCATCATATGTTGGTCTTCACCAAGTGCATCAGTAATTTATTACACATTAGATAAATAGTAACCATGAGCTATAAGAACAAAATAAACCATCACACATAAGCAACACACATGAACACCAGGATTTAAGGTGGAAACCCAATGTGTGAAAAAACCACATGTTTTTGTGATCTTTGTCTTCTTTTTAATATAAAGAAAAAGATTTTTACAAATTGTACTGGTGTAGACTAATAACAATACGTATGCACCCACTTGGAGATGGCTACAACCTTCATTCGTTCTCCATATCCTACTAGAAGGGAGCTCCAACCCCCTAGTTCTTGTATTGGCGTGAACTTGTACCAGTATGCAGGAACCAACCTACAGAAGCCTACAACCTTCACTCGTTCTCTAGCTGCTACTGGAAAGAAGCTCCTCCCCTTGATCTGATCACCAGATACTACTGGAAAGAAGCTTTCACTTCCTCATTGAAGGTTCAAACCCTTAGAAACATCCATGGACCACGTTTCATAAATTTTCACACTAGATCCACTTGCTTCAATACATCATAACTTGTAGGCCACTTTTCATCAAATTTTTAGACTTGACCCATTATCAACACTTAATATCAATATCAATAATAAAACTATAACTCATCACTACAACACAGTCATCAATCTTTGACACAAATGAATCAAACATCTATTGAAAACCAATCATCAATATCTGACACAGTGGAATCAACCAATCACTGAAACCCAATCATTAATTTATGATACAACTTAATCAACCATTCACTGAAACCCAATCATCAATTTCTAATACAACTGAATCAACCATTCATTGAAAACCAATTATCAATTTCTAAAACAACTTAATCAACCATTCACTGAAACCCAACCATCAATTTCTGATACAACTTAATCAACCATTCATTGAAACCCAATCATCAATTTCTGATACAACTGAATCAACCATTCACTGAAAACCCAATCAACTGACACTTAATCAAAACTCAACTAATCAACTAGAACAGTTAGATCATTGTAACCAGTACATAGAACTGAACCCCAAATAATACATCAACACATAGAATCAACTACAATCATGATCATTCAAATTCCAAAATGCATACGTTACTTCACTTAAGGCAACCCGCATGAATACATGCTTTTCTGTAGAGAAACCTACATACAAATCTTAAAATAATGAAAAATGAAAACTTCACTACTACAATTCTGAAAAGAATACCGAGACATACTCAAATATACTACAACACTCTGAACCAATCACAAAAGTTTCTCTAATCTTCAATCACAATCAACAAGTAATCTTAACATTCTTCAATCAAATCATAACCACATTCAACTTCATCATTCAATCATTTCTACTTCAGACATTATCACTTAACCCAGATCAATCATGAGGACATCATTGGTAGATAGCAGAGAAGTAGCAACACTGATCAGATTGATCATTGATTTATGAACATAAACCCTTACTTTGTATACATGACTTTGAAGAAGTGAACTTGCATGTATACACGATTTTCCTGAGACCAACCAACATATAGATCTGCATATTTTGACTTAAAAATGTGTAGCTTTTTAGAACTTCAGAAAGACCTAGATCATAATATTCAGAGATAAAAACATGCATCAATACTTAGATCTAGTCAATCCATAAGCAAATCATACAATAAAAATTCACTTCAGGTTTCATGATCCTGATCCATCATTGTATTCATTAGTGCATGATTATTTCAGATCTATTGGATCTCATCCATCATCAAAATCTCAAGTGCATACTTAGTTTAGATCAAGCAAAGAATAAAAATCCATAACATGCATATTTTATTTTGATCTAACTCTTCATAATATTTCCATCGCTTGCACTCATAGCATTTTGATCTTCACCTCTTTATATAGTTTAGCCCTTATCCAATACCACGGGTCAAAACTACATTAGTTCCGGTGGTAATATTTGACGGGATCAATATATGTTGTCATGCTCATTACTATCGACCAATACCATGGTAAGGACCCCTGGTATTTAGAATACCATGGTGTAAAAACCATACGCTACTTTTCTTCACTAAACTCGCATGCATACATGACTTGGCTTAACAGAACCTGCATATAGTTCTTGAACTTCCAACTTTATCATTCCTTTGAATTGATTCCTCTGAACTGCCATGCATTCTGTCACATTTGTAAACACATCTTGTTTATACCTTTAACAAGTATATTTTCATCAAGGGACAACTTATCAAGTAGGATTCCATTCATAAAACAGGCTGTCATCAAGGACAACACCTAATTCGTAATGCCAACAATCTCCCCCTTATCAAACCTCTGATTCTAATATGTAAACCTTTGACCCATCATTCCCGTATTCTGTTTCATCATTTTGTCAGCTTTGAACTGACCTGTGGATTCATCTAGTTATTATATACTTGTTCTGTTACAAGTGAGTTTCCATCAAGGACAACACATGCATCATAATGCCATCAATTTACCTATTTGGAGTTGATGGAAACCACTTTGGTGTTTGGTAACTACAACCTGTAAATAACATCAAGCCAAGCACCAATATTTTCAAAACATCAAGCTACTCTCCAAACACCAAGCTACTCCCCCCCTTTTACATCAAGGGAAAAAGGTTTACCAATGTTAAATGAAGAGTTCCATATATGAACTATTGAATAGGAATTATGATCATGCTTCCAATGAGCACATGCTGAAATCTTTTATGGATGTAAAATGAAGTACCTTAGTCTATGACTCAACTGAGTATGGCTTTCCTATCAGCAAGAACCCATACTTACATCAATCACCCAACCAAGTGGGGATACATATTTGACTCAACCACCCAACCAGGTGGGATTACATTTTTGACACAACCACCCAACCAAGTGGAATTACATATTTAACATGATCTCAAAAGTTCATAAATGAATGAATATGAAAATTATTATATCATAGGTCTTTACACAACCTTTACATCAAATGATATACATGATATTTATAACAAATATAGAAGACGAGAACACGATAGTTATTAGAAAATACCATATATGATCTATAGCATAAGCATCTGTCAATGACATCAAGAATAACAACCTGTATATGTTCATCATCAGTTCACAAGAAAAGAAAATGTAGCTTTAATATCATCAACCCGTGACTAAGTATGCCGCATATAGATTTTCATATATATATCTGCTATCAACTTCATCCTCTTGACCTTATCAAGATCAACTTGATCTTTTTCTTTGGTAGAAAAAACCTTTATCTATGTTCATTAAAAACATAGCCTTTCATGAATCAACTAAGCATATTCTATATTTCCAAGCAATACTGCCTATTTCTTCACAAAAATATACACATCATATCATATATATGTGAGATCACTATATTCATCATCATCATCAAATCATTGTAGCAAGAATTGCATGTTCTTTCCTCAATATATCAAACATGTATCATTACTTGGGAGTTTTCTAACATCCCACATCTGATAAGCATCAACCATGATAATCAACAGATGTAAGAACCAAAACCTACCATCATAAAGTAAGAAGTCATCATCATTATGTGACTAAGTAAGCCATGTCTCCAAATAGCCATGTCTTCAAATAGTTATGTCTTCATGAAACCTGCAATAACACCATTCTCTTGGCTAATTTTCTTCATCCAAGAACACCATTTACCAATGTGCAATTTAAGTAATCATCCATGTGATCCTTATCTGTAATTTATCCATCATAGAGATAACAATATGTATCTAGATTCTCATCAATGTGAAAATCAAACCATGAGCTCACATTTCATTTGTCAAATGTTCTTGATACCATTAAGAGCAACAATCCTCAAACAATATACCATGTGAGTGATGGAAATACTGAGAGGGGGGGTGAATCAATATTTATTTTCAATTGTTACTTTTACCAGTTAGATCACTTATATTTAGAACACAAAATGAACCATAGGAATAAATGCTTTTATTAATATAATATTTACAAAGAATCAAGTACTATATATATATATATATATATATATATATATATATATATATATCTGTATATCTATATCTATATATATATATATATATATATATATAGATATACAGATATATATATATACATATATATATATATATATATATATATATATATATATATATATATATATATATATATTATATATATATATATATATATATATATATATATATATATATCTATATGGCTCCAACCCTAGATGAAGACACCAATCTTCAATCTCCTAAGCTCCAACCTGTTTCCAAGCACCAACTTGCACTTTAGTGAAGCTCTGACCTTTAGGGCTTTAACCCTATCTTATCCAAGACACCAACCTTGAGTTTAGGAGCACCAACTCCAAGGAAACCAATCCTCTAGTTTCACTTTGTCAAGATATGTTTGGTTGTACTTCACGGATCCCAAAGTCTTCTTCACCTAGCCTTGCCAATTTTCAGCTATCGCCTCACTTAATCATCACATCACATCATCAATGACAAACTTTTCAATTATAAGGTATCACCACTGCACTTCGTCGTACCCAAGCAATTTCTTCAAGTCACCTCATGATGTCTTCAGTGCATCATGGTCTCCAATAATGTCTTCTTCAAGATGTATTCACAAGGTACTTCTACGATCATACTCCAAGGTCTATGAAAAAATATCCTCAAGACATTTCCAAGATGTATGTCACAATTTCTTCATGATGCTTCAAGAGAAATGCTCCTTCAAGAATAATTCAAGGTCTCTTCAATGAGCTGCATAAGTTCTGAACCAAGTCTTCACAAGATCCTTTACTACTAGTTCAATGTTTGGTCCAAGAATTGACTTCAATAGTGCTCCAAAATATTGTTAGTGTGTTGCTTCAAAACTGATCTTCAATCTCTAAATCTCCAAGGAAGAAATGCCAACAATTTTGAGCCTCTTCAATGTTTATTATTCTAAGCCTTCAATTCTTCACTCCATTGATCAATACCTCTTCAAGGGTTCAAGTGTTGCTTTACAATGATCCTCAAGTATCACCTACAAGAATTTTTCTCACTTAGTTCTACCTTCAAATGATGCCAATGATGAGCATTGTCCTAAAGTCCACAATTTATCACGGGAGTGTAGTACTGAGGTACTAAGGCAAGGTGTAATCTTGAGCTTGAAACAAGTTTCAACAAGCCTCTGATAGGTCCAAGCTCCAATCTACAATGTAGTACAGGCTTGAGGCTTCACACTATTGCACATTAGAATAGACCTCTATGGTAAAGCCCACACTTCAATCAACCCTTAAACACCCTTTTGCAGTAAGAAATAAACATCTTTGTCATTAATCCTTAATGCATGTGGTTGTCCTTAAGTTCTGCCTCCTTCTCTCTGTGATCCTAGCTTCTTTGTGATATTCACTGAAATTATTATACAAATAATAGAGGTCTAACCTCTTATTAATATGATTTTTCCATCCTTTAACAAACATCTACATCTAAAACACAAGCCGGCATGTGTTGACATGTTGAGGTCGGCTCAATGACCAAAATTACACCATTAACTCGTAAAAATAATAACTTTCAAACCTCTTGGAGTTTCGGGCTGAGTAATAGCTCATTGGAAAGGAAAAATTATGATCTTCAAGATGGTGTAGGTTTCATTAATAAATTTTCCCTCTAAGGTAGAAAAAATAATTTTTAATGTGACTGATTATTTATGAGTGCAGAAATGGAGGCATGGCAGAATGCCTTTGAGTGTAGGGATTCTTCATGGTTTGATTTCTTCGTTGATTTTCTTCATAATCATGTCCTAACCTTATTCAACATAGGATCACCATCATCATGTCCTTTCCTTCTTCAACATAGGGTCACTAGTGCAAAGATATTTCATAAACGCAACATCTTTTTTTAGTCTTCATCATAAGGGCATCAAGCTTTGCATCATTGGAGATTTGTCATTTCATCATCACATTATAGGAGGTAGGACATGTCATCATGTAGTGTTATCATCAAGATCAATGATATTGTAGTCTTCGATTATTAACATCAAGATACATGAATGACACTTCATTTGTGTGTTGACATCTTAAACAAGAGTTGTAATCATCCTCTGGCATCTTCAAGAATATTTGACATATCAACCACTGACATCAACTATTGACATCAATGAAAACCTATATTAACAATATCCCCCTTTTTAATTGATGGCAATATTCATGTCCCTTCAACATTCTCTCCCCCTTTGACATCAATGGAAAATGGTTTGCCCAAGTACTCCCCCTGTCAAGCTACTTATTTTCTTTACAAATAGTAGATCTTCATGGGTATGATACTCCCCCTGTCATGGTGCTCTTCTTTTTGGCAATGTGGTCCATGATATATGTGCTTACATTCCTTCATTTGATGGACCAACTTCCCCTATCTACATGACCTTCTATGGCTCATGAAATATTAGCTGCTTAGTGATTAAGTGGAAGAGATCTTAACAATAGTCCATCAGATGAATATGGGTTATGTTCTTCAATGGAGCATTATTGAGAGAAGATCTATGAATGTCTAGATATGACTCATCATGGTTTTCATAGGATCCATCCATTAATAGCTTCTGCAAGAATGCCTAATCATCATATGCTCCCCTAATTATATGCATGATCTTCCTTTTGGCAGAGTTTCCCCATAAAATTCTTAGATTGTGGAAGATTAGGTCAACAACATGTGTTGTTGGCTAAAGAGTTCAAGATATTTTTAGACTGTATTTTCTTCCTTCTCCATAGTTGTGTAACTTTCTTTTCTGGCATGGTTCTAGCTTGTGTAGGATCCCAAGTCATGTTAAATCACGTGCCATATGTCTAATGTTATGAAACTTGAAGCACTCTATTTTTTTCATGAATAAGAATTCATGGCTTCTTCTTGCAAAATTACTTCCCGGAGATTGACGAGGACCATTATATGTGCCTTTGTGATATGCCCTATAATCTTTTGCCATGTGCCCAAAGTTTGTACAATAATAGCAATAACCAAGAAATATACTTTGGTACCTGGGAGAAGAAGGTTTCCTTGATGTAATTCTGAAGTCATTTTTCCTTGGGATCCTTTGATGATAACAATTTCTTCTTACATCCTTGACACCATCTGCATTTCTTCTTGGAATAGGATTTCTTCCATTGTTGTCTTGACTCTTCTCCTTGCCTTTGTTGGAACTGTGAGCATCAATATTTATTCTAAGTTTCTCCACATCCTTATTGTTTGAAGCATTATGGTTTTCATAATTCTTTCTTGAGGGTTCACCTGCATAGCAAAGACCTGATTTATCAAGGGGAGACCTTTGATGACTTATGATGTCATCTAGGGTTTGAGAACTTTTCAAGTTCTTATTCAACAAGTCAACTTCCTTTTTAAGAAACAGAATTTCTTCCTTCATTTCCTTGCATTCTTCATCCTTCTTTGATAGAATGATCTCCATTTCCTCCCTCATCTTGGTTGCTTCACATGATTGGGCCTTAAGATAAGTGATTTCTGATCTTAACTTGGTGATGGCATCATCCTTTTCTTCTAGTTGGCATATCATGGTGTTTCTCTCCTTTTCTTCCTCATCAACTTGTCCTTCTATGAGTGTCAAAGCTTTCATCACCTTCTCAACTCCTTGTGTTTGTTTCCTTGATTTTTCTAGTTGAGATCTAAGGGAGGAGACCTCTTCCTTATATTGACTAATATCTACTTCATATTTGTTTAAACTCTTGAGTCTTTGTTCAAGGTGGCCTGACATAGTTTCTTCCCTTTTCTTTGACTTATCCAATTGATTTGTCATGGATATGAGTTCTTCGTGATGCTTTATTTTGTTTTGATAAAATTCCTCCTTAATTTTGGTGAGATCCTCATCTCTTTCTTATACTTGAAGCTTGAAAAGGTCAAATTCCTTCCTTGTCCTGTCCTGGTCACCAACTTGCACTTTCTTCTTAAGTTCATCATTGTCGCTTTTCAAATTGTTAATCTCTTTTATGGCAACCATAAGTTTAGTGAGGAGATCTTCTTCAAAATATTCTTCATTCTCTTCATCTTCCAGGGCTTCTTTAGCCTTGGTGTTATCACTCTTATCTTTAGCTTCCTTGATGGGCTCTGTATTTCCTTCTTTTTTTCCATAATTTTCTTGACTAGAGATTATTGTCAATGCTCCTTTTGAGTGAAGATCATGAATTTTATCCCATATGCCTTTTTCTGACGAGCATTTTTCAAAGCCTTCATAGAATCAGGTAGCCCATTCAAGATTGATTTCATTGATCTTGTATTATTTTCCTTGGATTCTCCATCTATCATGCTACTAGCAATCACTGATTTCTAGACTTCAATGCCTTGAGTCTTTAAGAAATTCCTCATTCTTGCCTCCCATATATCAAAGTTTCCATTGAACAATGGAGCCTTTACAAACTGATTGACTTCAATTTTGGTGGTTGAGGAAGACACATCTTTAGGAGGATTGGAGACTTTCTTCCTTGGCTTCGCCATTTGTGTTCTAATAATCAACCTTCAAGTTGTTAGGCTTTGAGTGAAGGTACTGGCTTTGAAACCAATTGTTGGAAATATTGAGAGGGGGGGTGAATCATTATTTCTTTTCAATTGTTACTTTTACCAGTTAGATCACTTATATTTATAACACAATGAACAATAGGAATAAATGATTTTATTAATATAATGTTTACAATGAATCAAGTACAATATATATATAGGGCTCCAACCCTAGATGAAGACACCGATCTTCAATCTCCCAAGATCCAACCTGTTTCCAAGCACCAACTAGGACTTTAGTGAGGCTCCGACCTCTAGGGCTTCGACCCTATCTTATCCAAGGCACCAGCCTTGATTTTAGGAGCACCAACTCCAAGGAAATGAATCCTCTAGCTTCACTTTGTCAAGATATGTTTGGTTGTACTTCACGGCTCCTAAAGTCTTCTTCACCTAACCTTGTCAATTTTCAGCTATCCCCTTACTTAATTGTCGTGTCACATCATCAATGACAACCTTGTTAATTAGAAGGTATCACCACTGCACTTCATCATACCCAAGAAATTTCTTCAAGTCACCTCATGATGTCTTTAGTGCATCATGGTCTCCAATAATGTCTTCTTCAAGATGTCTTCACATGGTACTTCTAGGATGATACTCCAAAGTCTTCTCAAGACTATCCTCAAGAGAATTCCATTATCTTCATGATTCTTCAAGAGAAATGCTCCTTCAAGAAGACTTCAAGGTCTCTTCAATGGGCTACATAATTTTTGAACCAAGTCTACACAAGATCCTTTAATACCAGTTCAATGTCCGGTCCAAGAATTGACTTCAATAGTGCTCCATAATAGTGTCAGTGTGTTGCTTCAAAATTGTTCTTCAATCTCTGAAGTTCCAAGGTAGAAATGCCAACAATTTTGAGCCTCTACAATGTTTACTGTTCTAAGCCTTCAATTCTTCACTCCATTGATCAATACCTCTTCAAGGGTTCAAGTGTTTCTTTACAATGATCCTCAAGTATCACCTACAAGAAGTTTTCTCACTTAGTGTTGCCTTCAAATGATGCCAATGATGAGCATTGTCTTGAAGTCCACAATTTATCACAGGAGTGTAGTACTGAGGTACTAAGGCAAGGTGTAATCTTGAGCTTGAAACAAGTTTCAACAAGCCTCCGATAGGTCCGAGCTCCAACCTACAATGTAGTCCAAGATTAAGCCTTCACACTGCTGCACATTAGAATAGGTATCTGTGGTAAAGCCCACACTTCAATCATCCCTTAAACACCCTTATGCAATAAGGAATAAACATCTCTGTCATCAATCCGCAATACATGTGGCTGCCCTTAAGTTCTTCCTCCTTCTCTCTATGATCTGAGCTCCTCTGTGATCTTCATCAAAATTCTTATATAAAAAATAGAGTTCTAACCTCTTATTAATATTGTTTTTCCATCCTTAAACAAGCACCCACGTCTAAAACGCAAGCTCAGTGACCAGAATTACACCATTAACTTGTAAAATTAATAACTTTCAAATCACTTGGAGTTTCAGGCTAAGTAATAGCTCGTTGGAAACGAAAAATTATTCTCTTCAAGATGGTGTAGGTGTCATTAAGGAAATTTTCCTATAAGGTAGTAACAAATATTTTTTAATGTGACTAATTATTTATGAGTGGAGAAATGGAGGCAGGGAAGAATGCCTTTGAGACTAGGGCTTATTCATGGTTTAATTTCTTCGTTGATTGTATTCATGATAATGTCGTGGCCTTCTTCAACATAGTGTCACCATGATCATGTCCTTTCCTTCTTCAACATATGGTCACTAGTGCCGAGATATTTCATAAATGCAGCATCATTATGTAGTCTTCATCATAAGGAGATCAAGCTTCACACCATTGGAGATCTTTTATGTCATCATCAAATTATCGGAGGTAGGACATGTCATCATGTAGTGTTATCATCAAGATCACTGATATGGTAGTCTTCCATTATGATCATCAAGATACATTATTGAAACTTCATTTGTGTCTTCACATCTTAAACAAGAGTTGTAATCATCCTTTAGAATATTCAAGAATATTTTCCATCCCGGCAACTGACACAAACAATTGACATCATTAAAAACCTAGATTAATAGTGAGAGCCAAGAACTGTAGGAATCTGCATCCATAACTGCACCATATGAAATTTATGCATCTTTGAAGGCATAATGACTTCAGCATAAAAGAAGTGAGTTACACTTATCATCATCAAATAGTGAAGTTGTGAACTCAAGCTTGTTCTTTTCCTTTAACTCATGAACATCACCATATAAGCAACATAACTATATGCATCATCAAAATAATCATCCATAAATTTGATCAAAAGCATCAAAACAACTATGTGGCTTAAGAAAAATAAGTCTCATTTGTGATTTCGTCATAGGAAACCCATGACCGTAGCATAGCATGATGCATCATTTAACCACTTCAACAACATAAGCCTCATCACCATTGATAAGAATCATTACATACTAAGGACTTCTAAGAAAACATAATGCCAACAATGCATTTTTAGAAGCATAGAAAATTCTCCCCCTGAACATGTGCCAATTGTTCATTGTCAGATCCGATCATTGCATATATCAGTAAGAATCATCAAGGCATCATCATCAACCAGTTATACATCAAGACATCATCAACTTATGAGGGCCAAAAGCACTTCTAAATAGTATCAACAGACTGTAATCATCATTCATCAAAATAAAAAAGATAATTTATAATTGATTGGACCATATGAGACCATTTTTTTGTGTTTGTCCCACTGTTTCTTCATCAATACAACATATACGCAACTATGCAGTTTCAAACTTGCATAAATACGTGACTTGTATTCATAAGATCTGCGTATAGGATGTGAAATACTGATATTTCACACTTCAATCTCCCCTGACTCTATTTTGACTATACCTGGTCCTAGAACTTTTGTGGAAACATCGATTCCAAGAATTCCATTACCATGATGGTTCTTCATGAGAGACTCCATTTACTCTTGTCTCTAGTCATGTGATGAGAACAACCACTCTTTATGTACCATTCATCTTTGTTTGAATGAGTAGAAAGCAAGACGACACCTTATCTAATCTTCCTTTTATTTCTTATTCATGGATCCATCTTTTTCAGATTTTTTGATATCAATGTTCTTATTTGGTTGCTAACCATATTGTCTATGGTGATCCATAGACTTGTCCTTGCATTCTTTTGCTACTTGCCCAAACTTGTTACAAGCATAGCATCTTATATGTTTCATATTCCTTTTATGACAATCAATGGATTTGTGACCAAACATATTGCAAGAAAAGAAATATCCCTTAAAGTACCTATAAGATGATGATATTTCTATGAGATGATTATTAACTTGAAACATTCCACTTCTGCAAATAGCTGCAACATATTCAAAATTATGGCATATAGAACATTCAACATTATTGATCAGAGGAAGAGATCGATTAAAACTTCTATATGTTGGGTATACGACCAAAGTCCCACATTGACTAGAAGTGGGGAGGAGCATGGGTATATAAGGATGGACAAATATTTCCATTGGTATGAGGCCTTTTGGGGGTAAGTCCAAAAGCAAATCCATGAGGGTTTAGGCCCATAGTGGACAATATCATACCATTGTGGAGATATGTGGTGTCCAGAGTCCTTACAAGTGGTATCAGATCCAAGTTCTGAAGTTAGCCAAAGTGGATGAATCCTCGGAATGCCGAACAAAGGTGGTGGGCCCCGATAATATCACGATGGGATCCGTGGATGAGCTCGGTTAGATGGGTGATGTGCTCTAGATTCTTCATGGATGTGTCCTGGTCCCAACACGGTGAAGAGGAGTTGACCTGGGATAGAGCAAGCTTGCATTACAATGAAGTCCTTCTAGCCTTTTATAGGCTCAATTACATATATACCATAGGCAGAATACCATGGGTGCACAATACCATGTGCCCCAAAACCATCACTGTTTAACTTGGTCAACTTTTGACTCTATCCCTAGTCAAGTTTACCTAACAATTCCCCCCTTAAACTTGACTTGGGGTTCCTTGACTAACTCCAGCCAAACCTGCTAAGTGAGACAATCCCACTCACTCTAGCTCTTACCCCCCTCAAAGTTTTTACCCAGGGTATTGTTAACCCGACATCTCCCCTATCACCTAGGTCTAACCTAGACTTTACCGGTGATCACCGAGGGGTACACATGTCTTACCAGGTCTTACAGTAGTATGCCCATTTACATGCAATAATTTTGACTTCATTAATTTTTTATTTTTTTTGTTTATTGCTGTTGTGATTTTGATCCATCCTCTCTCAACAGTTGACTGGTTCGATTCTTGATCCCACCATCCTATCCCATCACATTTCCTCGCTAAGGATAGCACCGACAACATCATCAAACTTTAAAGTACTAGATCCAAAAACAGAGTTATTAATGGCCATTACCAAACCATTCCAACTTTCTGGTAATGAGCACAAGAATAACGGAGCTCTAACTTCATCATTAAAGTTTAGCCCTACAGAACATAACTAACTTGTAACAGTATCAAAATCATTTAAATGGTCTGCAACAGATCCTCCTTCCGACATCTTCATATTAAATAACCGTTTCATAAGAAATACCTTGTTTGAGGTCGAGGGTTTTTCATATAGTTTCTCCAACGCCTTAATCAAACCCTCTGTCGTTGTTTCCTTTGAAATGTTGAAGGCGACCGACGCTGCGAGGCACAACCGTATTGTTCTGAGTGCCTTTCTATCGAGAAGGTTCCATTCTCCATCTTTCATACCCATTGGCATCTTTGCTTTTCCACCCAATGGTAGGTATAGATCTTTCTGATGCAGATAATCTTCCATCTGCATCTTCCACAGTGAGAAGTTTTGGCCATTAAATTTCTTGACCCTAAACTTACCATCTTCCGCCATTGCTCCTACTTGAACGAGGAACCCATCTTTCCTACGAGTTTATCAGCCGAAGAGACCTTCGGCTCTGATACCAGTTGTTAAGAAATTTACTCGGATTTGTGTTATCGGGTAAATTTCTTAATATTATAGTTAGGAGTAAATGATTTTCTTTGAAGACTTTATTTCCTTGGTTGTTGATGGGGTTGAATTCTTATCTCCTTATTGAGTATTTCAAATTTTGTATTAGAATTCCTTGCCTCAGCTTGTGAGAAAGGTTCACCTTTAACAGATTCATGAAAACCAAGACCAGATTTGATGGTAGGAGACCTTTGACTACTAAGAATATTATCCAAAATCTTAGTACTATCTTGAAATCATAAAAGTTTATCCTTTTCTTGTAATTTACCTTTTAGGATATTTACCTCAACCTGATATTTCTTTTTCTTTTCTATATATTATTTCTTCATGATTTCTTCAACTTTTCTTCCTTCCTCCACTTATTGTTTTAATTTGAGAATCTCATTTTCTTGTTCTTTAAATGCTTGAAGTAGTTCTTCATTCTTCTTATTTTATTTCTCAAGATATTCTTTTAGAGAGACGACCTCAACTTCAATACCTTCACAGTAACTGGTTCTTTCTTTAAGTTCCTTGGTTGTTGTATCCTTTTCATTCACTTGATTTCTCAATGATGTTACTTCATCCTGCAACCTTTGACATTGATCTTCCTTTTCCTTGTACTGCTTCCTTATTTTGTTTCCTTCCTCCAACTGAGTTTTTAACTTGGTAACCTCTTCTTTGTAGGTACATTCCCTTTTATCAAATAGATCTTGTTGATCTCTAATTTTATCTGTGAGCCTTTTAACTTCTACTTCTATGGTAATTATATTATTTCACTTTCACCCATAATAGCAAATTCATTTGTTTCATTGTCACATCCATTATCTTCAATATTGCAAGAATAAGGAAAGGTATCACTAGAGGACCAAAAATAAGTACTTGATAATTCTTTTTCTTGTCCATATTCATTATGAGGTGATTTTGAGGTGCTTTATTCTTTTGCTTCTTTCCCATTGTCTCGACGGATCTCCTTCAATCAATTAAGCTTCTACCAAATGACTTGCTTTGATACCAATTATTGGGAAAGATATTGAGAGGGGGGGATGAATCAGTATTTTCAAATCAATAAATTTTTGCATTTCATATTCAGATTTCTATACGCGTCTTTACTGAAAGGAACCCGCATGTATACGCTATTGTTCTTAAGACAACTAGTGTACATCCAGTGAACTTATGATTCAATTAATTCATCATATGTTGGCCTTCACCCAATGCAAGTACTTTATTAAACATTAGATAAATCGTAACCATGTGTTGTAAGAACAAAATAAAGCATCACACATAAGAAACACACATGAATACCAAGATTTAAGGTGGAAACCCAATGTGGGAAAAAACCACCTGTTGATTTCGTCTGTCTTATTTTTAATATAAATAATTTTTTTTAAAATATTATACTAATGTAGACTCATACCAATACGTAGGCACCCACCTACAGAAGGCTACAAGCTTCATTCATTCTTCAACATCTACTGGAAGGGAACTCCAACCCCCTAGTTCTTGTACTAGTGTAAACTTGTACCAGTACACAGGAACCAACCCGGAGAAGGCCACAACCTTCACTCATTCTCTAGCTGCTATTGGAAGGGAGCTCCAACCCCTTGATCTAATCACTAGCTATTACTAGCAGGAAGCTTTGACTTCCTCACTGAAGGCTCCAAGCCTCATCAACATCCATGGACCACGTTTCATAAATTTTCACACTAGATCCACTTGCTTCAATACATCATAACTTGTAGTCCACATTTCATCAATTTTTCGGACTAGACCCATTATAAACACTTAAGCTCAATATCAATAATCAAATTGTAACTAATCATTGTAACACATTCATCAATGTTTGAAATAACTAAATCAACCAATCATTAAAACACAATCATCAATCTCTAACACAACTGAATCAACCAATCACTGAAACCCAATCATCAACTTCTGATACATCTCACAATCAACCTTTCACTGAAACCCAATCATCAATTTTTGATAAAATTGAATCAACCATTCACTGAAACCCAATCATTAATTTCTGATACAACTGAATCAACCATTCACTAAAACCCAATCATCAATTTCTAATAAAATTGAATCAACCATTTATTGAAACCCAATCATCAATCTTTGATACAACTGAATCAACCATTCACTGAAAACCCAATCAACTGACACTTAATCAAAATTCAACAAATCAACTAGAACAATCAGATCATTGTAATGAGTACACAAAACTGAACCTAGAATACTACATCAACATACAAAATCAACTACAGTCCTAATCATTCAAATGCATACTCTACTTCACTTAAGGAAACCTACATGCATATGCACTTTTCTGTAGAGAAACTTGCGTATAGATCTTAAAATGAAAAAACTAAAAACTTTACTACTGCAATTATGAAAAGAATACTAAGTCATACTCAGATCTACTGCAACACTCTGAAACAATCACAAAACTGTCTCTAATATTCAATCACAATCAACAAGTAATCTTAACATTCTTCAATCAATTCATAGCCACATTCAACTTCATCATTAAATCATTTCCACTTCAGACATTATCACTTATCACAGATCAATCATGAGGACATCATTGACAGACAATATAGAAGTGTCATCACTGATCAAATTGATCATTCATTTATGAAAATAAACCCTTACTTTGTATATGTGACTTTTAAGAAGTGAACCTGCATGTATACATGCTTTTCCTGAGACCAACCAGCGTATAGGTTTGCATATTTTGACCTAAAATTGTGTAGCTCTTCAGAACTTTAGTAAGACCTAGATCATAATATTTAGAGATAAAAACATGCATCAATACTTAGATCTAGTCAATCCATGATCATATCATACAATGAAAATTCATTTCAGGTCCCATGATCTCGATCCATCATTGTATTCATTAGTGCATAATTTTTTCAGATCTATTGGATCTCATCCATCATCAAACTCTCATGTGCATACTTAGTTTAGATCAAGAAAATCATCAAAACCCATAACATGCATATTTTCTTTTGATCTAACTCTTCATAATATTTCCATCACTTGCACTCCTAGCACTTTGATCTTCACCTCTTTATATATTTTAGCCCTTATCCAATACCATGGGTCAAAAATACATTAGTGTTGGTGGCAATATTTGACAGGATCGAAATTTGTTGTTGTGCTCATTACTATGGGACAATACCATGGTAAGGACCCCTGGTATTTAGAATACCATGGTGTAAAAACCATACACTACTTTTCTTCACTAAACTTGTGTGCATACGTGACTTGGCTTAACAGAACCTATGTATAGTTCTTGAACTTCCAACTTTATCATTCCTCTAAACTAATTCCTATGAACTACCATGCATTCTGTCACATATGTAAACACATCCTCTTTATACCTTTAACAAGTAAATTTTCATCAAGAGACAACTTATCAAGTAGGATTCAATTCATGAAATATGTTGTCATTAAGGACAACTCATCAGGTAGGCTGCCATCAAGGACAACACCTAATTCATAATTCCAATAATCTCCCCCTTATAAAACTTTTGATTCTAATCAGTAAACCTTTAACCCATCATTCTAGTATTTTGTTCAATCATTCTGTCACTTCTGAACTGGGCTATGGATTCGTCTAGTTATCATATACTTGTTTTGTTACAAGTGAGTTTCCATCAAGGACAACACATGCATCATAATACCAATAGATCATGGAACACATACAAGAGATTGTGGAAAACAATATAAGGGGATCTTAAGGCATAGGAAAACCGAAAACCAAGGCAAAACCCTAGGAAAAAATTCACGATGATACTGTTGAAGGTAAACGACATATCCAACAAAGCCTCTCAAACTAGGGTAGGGAAAAGAGAAGCTATTAAGGTTCTCAAATCAAGTTTGAACAAAACAGGGGTTTTTGTAGAAAAAAAGAAGAATATAAAAGAGTAGATAAGAATGGAAACATAGGCCTATATAGTCCCACATCAATACCATTAATGTGGTCATCGGGACTATATGTGGAAGAGCTCATGAACATGAAAAGGAGACACAAAATTTTAGAAGCGAAGAAGTCATATGAAGGCGACAATGTAAATGAAATTGTGAAATTCAAGGGTAGATTAGAGAGGGAAAATAAAGCTCTTAAGAAACAAATCACAAGCATGCAAGGTAAAATTGAAAAAGGGAAGTAATAAGTGGTTTGCTTGAAACAAGAATTAGTGAAGATAAGGGTAATCGGGCTTGACAAGTTAGAATTGGTAAAATAAGAGGAAAAAACACAAGCAAAGGAGAATCAGTTAGCATTGGTTGAATTGGAAACTAAAGAAAATCAAGTAAAAGATTGAATATAAGAGGCTAAACCATGTTCGCAAGTTGTAAGTGGGTCATCAAACAATAAAAAAGGAATCATTGAGAATAAAATCAAATTTCAAATAAAATAAGAATAGGAAAAGCAAGGCAAGGCCACGAATATCATTGTCAAAGCATTGAGGGAATACGTGGAAAATGAAAGGACTGACATATTAGCAAGGGAGTTCCTTAAAGATTAATTAAATTGGACAGGGTGTATTCACCAAGCAAGCAAGATCAAAAACAAGGTGTAGGGAAGAAGAGATAGACATGTAATATTTATCCTAAGGAGTATAGAGGATACAAATATGATCCTTAGAAGTAGAGCATTTCTTAGAGACACACGCATCTACCTAGATGAGGACTTGACTCTTGCTCAACAATATTAACAAAGAAAGGAGTGGGAAAAGGTGAAATCAACAGGAAATGAGGGAAAATGCACATGGTTGAAGAACGGAAAAGCTCAAATCAGTGATCAGTTCCCAAATAATAAATAGTAAATAGGGGTCGCACTGGACTTCTTATAGGTAGTAAGTTGGAATTGTAAAGGTTATCCATGCAGAATAGGTCTAGGGTTAGGGCCCATAGAATATGGGAAGGGTATTATCATTCTTGTAGAAACACACGAGCATGATGGATGCAAGGTTCTAGATTTCAAGGGTTACAAGAATATTTCAATTTGGAACAAAGTAAATGAGACATGAAACGTACACGTGGGAGTCACAACATTAATAAGTGAAAATTGGGGTATAATTGCAAAAGTAGAAAAAGAGGATCTGAATAAACAATACATTTGGTTGCAAATAACAGAAAAGGAGATTACTTTCAGGTTGGTGACTTGTTACTTTTCCCCAAAAAACTAAAATATATGAAAACCCATATGCCTCATTGAAGAGAGATATATCTTTATTCAGCCCTCTTGGGGAAATATTGTTAATAGGTGACTTTAATGCAAGGACAATGAACAACCAATCCCTCCAGTTGAGCAATGAAGAAAGAGGAGAAAACAATCCCCTATGGTTGGAAGAGGGGGGTGGTCAACCTTGGGAAAGGGATTCACAAGATGAAAATGGGGGTGTGACACACTTTGGGGCAGAATTACTGGGGCTCTGTAGTTTTTTTGACATGGTTATTTACAATGGAATGATAATTTGGCCAGCTTTAGGAGGGATTACATGCAAAACTTACAATGGTCAAAGTGTGGTAGATTATGTAATATGCTCCCAAAGTTTCACCTCTAGACTGTTGAAGTTCGATATTGGGGACTGTCCTATCGAAATGAAATCTGACCATGCCCCTCTATTTGTTAGGATCAATTTTTCCCATAGTAGTCCACACAATAGGAAAACTATGGGAATACAAAAGAAAACTCTATACAAAGGAAAAACCCTCATAAATTAGGAAAATAGGGAAAGATTCATTGTTTCTCTTAAGCAACAATTTCAGAGTTTAGAGCATGGCATGGTAGATAAGGCAACCACTGAGGTGGGTTTCCATGTTCATTGCAATTCACTAATCCCAACAATTCATAGGGCCTTAAGTGCATGCAAAAGGCCCTTCCCCAAGAAGGGAACTACCAGTACTTTTTCTGGAAAATCCATGGTATGATGAAGAATGCAAGGCAACCAGGAGATCTCTAAAAGAGAGAAAGTGCAACAAAGAAAACAAGAAGACATATGAAAAATTAGTACAAACAAAAAAGTAAGAATATGTAAATGGAAGAAGAAAGGAGTTAATCCCTCTTGGAAATCACAAGCCCAAGAGATTTTAGATAGACCTACAACAAAGGAGAAATAAGAGTGAAATAAATATTACAGGTGGCTAGTGGTTGGAGTATGTGAGGCTCCTCTATGAGTGGGTACGCGAGAACCATACTCCTCCCACAATGAACACTTTAGTGGAACTATTCACAGAGAAGGATATCAAGAAGGAAGCAAAGAATTTAGCAAGTGGTGAATCAGAGGACATAAACAAAATTAAAGTTGAATTCCTAAAATGGGGAGCTAAGCTCCTTACTCCTCATTTAAAAGGAATTTTTAATGGGATCATCCAGGATGACTTTCCGGGAGAGTGGACTACTAGTGTGCTCATTCCTCTCTTTAAGAGTGGAGATACCAATAACCCTTATAACTACCACACTATTATGGTCAACTCCCTCATGGGAAATATTTTTGGGAGAATGATAGGGTGAAGAATCATTAGTTAGGTAAAAAGTAAGGGAAAAAGGGGAAAAGGACAAGTAGTCTTTAGACCTAGACACTCTACCATTGACCACTATGTCACCCTTAGACATTTGATAGAGAAAGTTTGGGACAAGCAAGGAGAAATAGGCTATTGGTTTTTGTGGACTTCAAGAAATCCTTTGACACAGTGCCTAGAGACAAACTATGGAAAATGATGGAAGAGTTGAGTATCCCAGATGAGTATAGAGAAAAACTTAATAGACTTTATGAGAAGGTTAGAGCTAAAATCAAAATAAGTGAAGGAATGTTTAAATGTTTTGGTAGTGATATTGGTGTCAAAAAAGGATGTCCTTTATCCCACACTTTGTTTGGTTTATATATCGATAAGCTGGAAGCTTGGTTAAGCAAAGTGGATGGAGAAGGGGTTCATCTAGCAAGCTATGTGGTAAAGTTGCTTCTATATGCAGATGATCTTATCCTAATCTCAAAAACAATGCATGGATTAAGAGAACACTTAAAGGCCTTAGAACACTTTTGTTAGGAGGTGGGGATGCAAGTGAACATTAACAAGACCAAAATCATGATTTTCTCTTTAAGTAGAAAAGACAAACCAAACACTTTTCTTTTTGAAGGTAGTCCTCTAGAGATAGTGAAAGAATACAAATATCTTGGGATTGAATTCCACCAGAAGCTTAGTTGGGAGACTTGTAAGATGAAAATAATTTAGGGAGGATGGAGAGCCTCATACTTATTCCAAAATAGGTGCAAAAAAGCTAAACTTTGGGATTGGAAACCCAAGAAAACCTTGTTGGTTTGTTTGTTTGTTACGTCGGTTGTTCTCTACAGTTGAGAAGTATGGGGAAGAAGCATGTAAACTTACAACTAGAGCCAATTAGAAAGAACACAAAAACATCTAATTACTAGAAATTTCAGATTTAAATCCATAGTAACATATGAAATCCTTTTGGTTGAAGTAAGCACTTTTCCATTGGAGACAATGGCGATAACCTGTTTAATAAGCTATATAAATCAGACTAGAAACACGGATAACTAGTGTTGGCCCAACATAGCTATGGAACAAAGATTATGTCATAGGAATAAAAATTGGATGAAGTAAAATAAAAATTGGTTGAGTAAGTGGAATATCAAGCTACATGAATTCCCTAGCACCAATGTAGAAATAAAAAAACTTGCGATGGAAAAATTTAGGATTGCCATGTGGACCAATCACAATGGGCATAAAAAATAATACTACATCAAAGAGTTCAATCCAAATTGTGACCATAGTGAGAAAACGTATTTAGGAGCAGCTGTTAAAGGAAAATAAAGGGTTCATTTAGCATAGTTGAGGATAGGGTCACATCATCTTAGATGTGAAACTGACAAGTGGAATAACCCCGAGGAAGTTTGGATAGAGATAACTTACATTTTCTGTGATAAGGGTATGGTGGAGATGGAATAGCACTTTGTCATGTAGTGTGTAGCATATAAGGATATCCACATTCAATATGAAAAAATCTAAAGGTTGACAGCATGCGCCATCTATTTTACATAGATTATATCAATTAGGTTGCTAGCCTTCTAGTCAAGACTCATAGCCAAATATCTGACATCGAAAGGGATATGAAGATGAGTTAAGGTTGTTATTATCTAGGTCCCTTAGGTCGCTCAACCTCATGGATGTCATTAAATTCATTCATTTCATTCAATCACTAGGCACTTTTTTTCTCTCACATGCATGACTTATGCAAGAAAACACAAGATTTCATGTGGAGAAACCTGACACTTAGACATTTATGGTTTATCAAGCATTGCATTTTTATTTTTTATATTCTTTTGTGGGTATTTATCCCATATTGGAATGGAGATATGAAAAAACTGAATATATTCTCTAGCACTCACAAAACATTCATATTGCGATCAAAGTCTGGTTGTTGTGGGCTCCTCCATTGGTTTCTTGGTGCTTTGTCTCGACCTAAGATTCGATGGATTTGACTTAGAATATCTTGTGTGGCTGGCTCATGGACTCGTTAGGTTACATAGTTCGAGATTGGGCTTGTGGGTCCAATAATTTTAATAAAAATTAAAAGGACCTATCAAAAGACTCAAGAGCTAATTTTGGCTTTTCAAAACAAAACGAAAAAATTAAATTATTTTGTCAAACTTATAAATATTTTTTCTCCAAATTTCCATTCAATTTTTGTTGGAAAAAATGGCATCAACAACTTGTTTCAAGTGCTACAAAATAATTTTCCATTTTTGAATTGGAATTCACAATCCAACTATCAACACACCTAAATTTAAAAAAAATATTAAAACCACTTACTTCTTTGAAACTAGACTGTGATAACACTTAGCATAAAAATTTGTATGGCTATACATATTAGTTGAGAACAATAAAATTTCATGTTCATGATATCAATTTATAACACTCGTTACTACGTGATGAGATAATTTACTTCAGATTTAAAATCTATTGGACCAATACTCATAGCCTCATATGAGTATTGGTCCAACAGATTTTAAATCTGGGTGACCATCATATGCTCATAATGTGATTCTAGGTGGTAAGGTGATCCAAGCTTTATCTAGACATTGGTGGACATCATGAATGTGGATGCTTCTTCATTAGTGATCCACCACTTAATTGTTACATTCTTGATGGACATTAAGACTTGGAAAGCATGGGGGGAGACAAAGAGATTCAACAGTACCAACATCAAATATGATCATATGATCATTAGAAGAGTCCACAATGCCCAAAGAATAGGGTAGAACATGTTATCACAATTTATTTTGAGTTTGAATTTTTTTATAAGAAATGCTGACAATTTTAGTGTCAACGAAAAATATTTGTAATAAACAAGAAAAATGTTGATAATGGGACTATCAACACTTTTTGAGTTCAAAAAGTTATTAGCAGAATACCCTGACAATGGGGATGTCAGCATTATCAATTATTGTCTAATAATGGGAGTATCAATGCCAAAATTAAAATTTGAATTTCGATTTTTGAAACGTGTTCATACATTCCATGTCAGCAACAAAATAATCATTGCTCAGTCATGCCACGATAAATCTAAAGGTGAAAGGTATGTGTTGAAAAGAAGGTTTTCCACCGCCAAAGAGGTATGATGTGGTTTTGTAATTATCAAAGGGTTAAAACATTATTTCACCTATTAATCAGTTATTCTGCCTGAAAACCTCACTGTTTTTTCTACATAGAATTTTCATTGTTTCATTTGTAAGTTTTGTTAGATTTATCCTTCAAAAGTTGTTCGGTTAAAACTACTCCATGTAGATACAACATCGGATCTTGGTCTCTCATCTCTGAAATCGCTAGACTGTGAAGATAATGGGGAAACAGGAAGATTAATAGAAGTGAACCGAAAGGTTTTGACCTCTTGGAGATTTAACTAAATATTCAACAACAATTCTAGTGGGATTAGTGGAAGGAATTTTTCCAAGGGTGCATTGATTACCATGACAATGCGGATCTAGCATTTGCCTAGGAGTTTGATGGTCAATGTTTGGAGGTAGGAGGGATTTCACTCCTGGTCATAGAGGAACTAATTGCAGAGGTTAAAGCTCTACCTATAGATAAGGAAAAGGTTTTTAGAAGTCACGTTCTAGCTGGGATTGATGTCCCATTTTCCTGAAATTTGAGTTCAAAGACAAAAATTTGAAGGAAGGGATGCAAAGATCTTGGTTGGAATAAAAATGATATGGGCTGCTATGCATTAACCAGTCATATTTCACGTGTGAAGGGAGTTTTAACTAGGTAAACTTATACCATTTCCATTTCTTATCTCATCTAGCATGACAAGAAAGAATGAATGCATGTTTTTATTTATTGGAAAGTCTAAAGCACATGGTTTCTCATTTCTAAGCCATGGTAGACCGATCCCCTCATTTTGTTTATCAAAAAGCCTTAATTAAATTGTTAATTGAAAATAAATTGACCAAAGCTGGAAAAACATGGAGCCATTTTCGGTTCTGGGAGGGTTTCAACCTAAACCCCCTAAGACTAAATGAGGGAGGAAGAAGGGTACCAAATAAGGTTATAAAACTAAGGCAGGAACCTCCTCTCAGGGAACCTTTACTGAGAAAAACCAAAGCCAAAAGGAGAAATGCATTCCCTCTTCTTCTGGTCCTATAATTCCTAAGGTTTATGCTAGAAGAAGTGACAGGCTTAGGAAAATACAATCTGTTGAAAACCCTCCCACTGAAAATATGCCTCCTACTGTGAATTCCTCTCATGCTGAGAAGCCACCCACTGAGAGTTCCCCTACATAAACTCATCTACCAAAGAAGATCGAAGGAAGTAAAGTTGAAACTAAAACCCATGATGAAGAATAACCCTCCTTGTTTGAAATGTTCAAAGAGGGTAAAATACCTCACACCAGGCCCTTAAACAAGTTGAGGCTCAAGATAAATTTGAAACAAAATCCTAACCTCGCCAAGGAAGTAATAGATGTGGACAATGTCCCATTAGAGGACCTAATAATAAACAAAGGGAAAATTGCAGGTTATAAAAATTCAAAGGTTAAGGCAACTAAAAATAAAATTCTTATGGAAACCAGATAGAGCAAGAGGTAGAGGATGGATAAGGTGGAAGTTATTTTAGAGGTGGCCAATGCCCTCAACTAGGAAGTTGGTAACCATTTTTGGGTTTTTGATTATTCATTTTTAAAGTGAATTGTGTTGATCTATCAATTATCATGCATCTGTCAATGTTTAGGTACAAAACAGCAAAGATGAGAGCTGACATTCCCATTGTCAGCGACTTTTGCAAATATGCATTGACATTTCCATTGTCGGTGCATTTTTAATGAAATGGTTTGAGAAAAGTGCTGGCAGTCGACCTGTCTGCAAAACTAATAGTTCAACCAGCTAAAGGATTGACAATGACAATATCAGTGTATTTCAACAAGGATGGCTGAAAAGAAAGGAGAAAAACAAAAGCCTGTTTTTGAAGGTTGACAAGGCTTATCTACATCGAGGGAAGCACAGCCATGATACATTTTCTCAGCCTCATTTCCATCATAATTTTCAGGAAGTTATCTTTTATTTTTTATATGTTTAAAGGATATTTTTAAATGCATGTACCTAAGAGATTTATAATACTATTTTTCGATTACTGTAATTAATTTGAGCTACATACCTATTTCAGTTATTGTAATTCTTATATAACCAATAAATGTAGAATGAAAAAGGGTTGGTGTTTATTGGATATATAGCATTGTTATGTATTTTTTAGTAGATCTTAATGAAATCAGGCTTCATGAGCATTTACATAAATTCTTGTGTTGTAATTCCCTTACTATCTTTTGCTTCGTTTTATATTTCCTCGTGTTTGAAAAACTCAGTGTATGAGATTGGGATTTATATTTTGTGCTCTTGTTTCTTTATTTCTCAGGGATTAATAATTGTTTTTCACTTAACCTTACACTAATTTCCTTCATCTTCCTCTAAATCACTTAAATGTCAAATGAATTATTGCTACCCTGATTGTATGTTTTACACATCAAAATGTTATTTGTATAAAACGTGATTGGATTAGACTCCATGTCCAATGGTGGTACTTTCACATGACCCAGCCAAACTCAATCATTCTTCAGCAAATCTGGCCATAGGACTCAATTTCAAACCTTCTATTACAATGACCATGAGTAGTTGAGTTTAAGGAGAGATCCCTCTCAAGGTTTGTTATAGCTCCAAATCTCACTCTTGAGGTTTGTGATGCTGCACTCATGGCCCAGGGCAACCCCTCCTTCCAGACCTGGTCCAAAATTTAAAAAAGTGTTTTATTCCCTATACGTGACATTGCCCTGAGCTAAACGCGTGTATACGCGGGTCTGTGTATACCCAACCCGCGTATATGTCTTAAAACACTTAAAAAAATTTAAATCTCCTTAATTTCGGGTGGATATTGCGGGTTTTACTTGCTGATCACTTGTTACTGCCCGTGGCCCAACTGTTCCCAACGAATTCCAAACTAAAAAACTACTTTGGGAGAAGTATAAAAAGACTTCAATGCGAAGGCATAAATGAGGAGAGAATAGAGAGAAAGGTTACTATGCTGAGATTTCCCTGACTGGTCTGAAGATCCTAGTGCCTCCTGCACTTCCCCCATTTACAGGAAACCCTTGTTTCCTTGTGTGATGATGCCTATCTACTATTTGAGATATCATGGAGTAAGCCATGGAAGGAGTATGCTAAAGGCTTGAGACTGGATGAATCCGGAGGATGGTTCTGCTTGGAGCCTGCGAAAGGATGAATCAGGTGAAATTATTCCTTTCTGTACTTTATTTGTCTATAATAAAAGAAACACTTGTTCTTGTTCCTGATATAAATCTTCTTCATGTTTATGATATCCACGTTATGATTCATATATGAATGGTTGTTTAATTGCATAACTAACTACCTTTCTATATATTATGAAGATGATTTATTTATGATGTTTAGTCCATATATTGTTGTACTTTCTTGAATTGATTGTTTTGTAGGTTGAAGGAGCAAAAAGAACTCCAAGAAGGGTTTGGACCCTTGAAGGATCTTCTCAAACGAAGGACCTGAGGTACGCCCCTTATTGTAGAGTTTGCTTATATTAGGATTATGGCTGTATGGAATGTGTGTTTCTCTGTATAGACAACCTCTGATCTGCTAGGGTACCAACCCAAGACCCTACGGGAATTTGTCCCTTAACAAGGTTGAAGGGCCAGCTTTCAACCCCAAAGAGGTTTGTTACACAAAAATCTGTCACCATGACTATTTGCAGTCAATATGGGTCTATCATCAACCATACTGTCCTCCTTGGCAAGTCTCATACCTCAGCTCCTCATGTCAAGCTTTAAAAATGAGAGAAAGTCCTTTAAAAAGTATAAAACTCTAGTTCCGCATTTTCTCCTACTATTGCCTGCGGTCCCACACCCCATGTTCGTGTTACCTGCGGACCTGCCCGCTCTGTATCTAAAGGGGTGGGTGAGGACCCCTGTAAAAGTCAAAAGGCACAAGTTTAACTTCAAAAAACTTACTTGTGGTTGATTCTGGATGATTCTAGAAGGATTCTTGACGTGGATGGTTCGCTCCTAGGTGGTTCATGCATCCCAATATTGAAGGAGCTAATCCCTTGATGAGAGGAGTTATCCCTTTGAAGAAGGCACTTATCCCTTTGAAGGTGGACCTAGTAACTTCCCTCCATTGCACTATAAATTAAGGCACTGGGCTAGTTGCTGGGGAGGTTAGAAGCTGAACGTTTCTAAGGGTAAATGTTGGTGAAATCAAGACTCCCTAATTAAGCTTGAGAGGAGAGATTACATACCTTTTGGCTTCATTGGGAAGTGAGTAAACTTGTCAAAGTAGAGGAAACTTCTTGCTGGACCTTGGGAGGAACTTGTACAGCATCAAGGCACAGGTTGTAAAGTTCTTCTTGATATAAGTTAATACAATCAAGCTCATTTTTCTCAACAAATTGTTTTATCTGATTTGTTTCATAAATTCCTTGATCATTATGATGGATATGCTTTATTATATTGGCTTTTCAGGCGTTATTTAATTTGTTTGCTTGTTTGTGTATGAAGATTCTACATCAAGGAGCTCATTTGGATCAAAGGAGCTTGGCTTCTACAAAATCGCACTGGACCTAAGGTAGGCCTAAACACTTGTTTGCCTCTATTTTAAATTGCATATTTAGTGAAAGATAGGGTTTGATTGGTGTGTTTGTCGCTAGATATCTTTAGATACTAGGGAGGTCGACCTTGTCCGCAAGAATGACTCATTCCGTGTGACAAAATGGTGACTCCGCTGGGGAACTAATTTGTTTGATTTTTTCCTTGGTTTGTACTTTGACCTGAGAAACTGTATCTTTGTTTCTAGTTTTTGGCTTGATGATTGTGGGATTGGGTAGATCTACTTGATTTTGAATTATTTTTTATTTTTCATAGTTTTGGGAGAGGATCGCACCCTCTGCTTTAAGCACAGTGTGGACTTGTCCGCACTTTTGCTTTGTGCACAGAGCGGGACCGCACCTGTGTAAACTTGGTGCCTGCATACCCTGTCAAAATTTTGAAAAAATTTAAAATTTTCTCTTTTTATCAGTTTAGAATTTGTTTATAGGTTTTTAGCCATTGCCCAGACCTGCATGTGACTTGTCAGAAACTTTCCTTGGTTTGATTCCATTGGCATTAGGGTTTTAGGTGAAATTCCTAGAAGTTTTGTGTGTGGGCTTTGATTTTCATCCTGGTCTTGTAGTAGCTCGGAGCTTGAAAGCCTTAGATACCTTAGATCACCTTGGTATTGACTGGTTTTCATATGAGTCTGATCGTTTGGTAAAGTCTGCCCTCGTTGAGGAATCCATCTTGTTTTTCTCCTTGCGAAACTTCGAAAAGCTTGTGTTCAAAGTGTGAATTTCATTTTTAGAAAAGAAAACAAAAGCTGATTGTTTTTTGACTGATTTGTGATTCTGGACAAATTGGTCCTTAGTTTGATTATAGCTAAGTAAAACATCCTTGAAATTACATCTCGTAAGCTTTTACTTCAATAGGTTTTTACTTCCATAGGTTTTTAGGGTTTATAGATCTCGAAATTAGTTTTGTTAATGATTTTGAGTGTTTTATAAAAATATAAGAAAAATATCTTTTGAAGAAAAAGTTTGTTTTGTAGTATTTGAGTTTTGGATAAGAGAAGGGAATTTTTTGTGAAAATAACTAGTTGTCTCATTTTGAGTGCTTTGGAAAAGACAAAAGCTCTTCTTTTAATTTCATTGTTAAGGAAAGATTTGCGTTTACAAGTTTTTGCATTCTCAAACTCTCTCTTAGCTAGAAGTTCATCGAAGGGAAAGGATTGCTTTTCATCTTAAGTGCATATTTTTAGTGATTTCGAGTCGAGTCTTCACACCACAAGTTTCATCTTCGCCACCTCTTGACTTAAAGAAAAACCAATAAAATTAACGCTTAAAGTAAAATCAACTTAGTAATCTTTTTATTCTTAGGGCTCTTTATCACCAACTAGCTTAGGCTAGTGTCTTGGAATAGGTTTTAGTTAACACTCCAAGACAGTAAAACAAACAAGTAGCTTATCTTGCAGTAGGATTAAATCCAATTGTTACATCTATGCTCTGGGAAAGCTCCTCTTAAAGGAGAAGCACGAGATCGTGTCCGAATCAGTGAGGGGATCAATCCTCCTTCATTGGGAACGACGCCAGATATACACGTATTAAAAACAGTAAACCTCAGATTAACCATTATCGAGGAGCCTAGGGTCACCTGTTGGTAAACCTTGGATTATGTCAAGGAGCCTTCAAGGGGATTGAGCTTGTTACTCTGCCCTTGCGTGTGTATCGGATCGTAGACTGTTCCCCCAGGTATATTTGTTGCCGTTAGTAACCATAGTGATTGTTATGAAACTAGCTCAAGAAAAGATAGAAAAGATAGATCAATGCCTTAGAATTCAGCCTCTTCGAGGGGGCAACCTCCTTTACATTACATAAATGAACAATTCTTGGATGATACAAATGAAAATACCTCCTTTCTATATATAGGAGTCTAAGGGGACATAACATAATCAGAGCCGACATAACAATAATAATGTAAGGGCACAATAATAACAATAGTGGGCTTCTATGGGGCACAAGAGTAACAATATGGGCACTACATGGGTACATCAATATAATAAGGGGGTTGTACTAATAACAATAAGGGGTTACACTAGTAGTATAGGGGCCTAACATGCCCCTCTCCTTCAAAAAGCGTTGTCCTCAACGCTTGAGTAGTTCTTGATGCTTCCGTATAAAATTCTTGTCCTCCCATGTGGAATCTTCAGCAGGTAAGTTCTTCCACTTGATGAGATACTCTGAAATTGATTGATTTCGTAGCTGTCGGGTTCTTGTTTCTGTGACTATTCCAGGTTCCAATATGATTTTTCCTTCCTCTTCAATTTCTGGCAATATTGTTTGCATTGGAATCTTTTGCAACTTTTGAATAAGTGGCCATACTTCTTTGTCCTTCTTCCATTCATCCCTTGCTTCGTTTATCCAATCTAGTTGGATAATAGAAATAGCAAAAAACAATGCTTCCACATCCTCATCCTTGAAGAGTCTTCCCATTTGGTAAGGTCGCCATTTGTTAAGTGCACGTAGTATTGCCAACATTTCCTTCTCATAAATAGTTTTCTTCATATGTAGCAGTAAAAATACCCAATCACCTACATCAAAACATTTTTCACTATGATGTTGATCTACCTGTTGTTTCATTTGATTTTGCACCAAAGTGGCATTATCTTTTAAAAGTTGGAGAACTTGTTGTTGATGCTCGATGTGATCTTTCACTACTTGAACCATTTTCTTTTTGATATGTCCTTCTATCTTTATATTTTGAGGAGTGGTAATTTCTTCCAATCCTTTACAAGATATGGTCGGATTCATTTCTTGACGCTCGATGTGATCTTTCACTTCTTGAACTTTTTTCTTCTTGATATGTCCTTCTAGCTTGATAGTTTGAGGAGTGGTAATTCCGACCAGTGAATTACAAGATATGGTTGGATTCATTTCTTCTTTCTTGACGTGATCTTTCACATCTTTCACCTCTTTCTTCTTGATATGTCCTTCTATCTTGAGAGTTTGAGGAGTGGTCATTCCTGCTAATAGTTTACAAGATATGGTCTGATTCTTTTCTTCTTTCTCTGGGGTTGAGTCCTGGCATATATCCTCTTCTTTTGATGTTTCCTGATCCTTTTCTTCCTCCTCTTCATACTCTATGTAAAACAATTTCTTCTCGGCACACTTATGACCTTTAGTGCATTTGCTATCACAATTGTAACAAAGCCCTTTTTCTCTTTTTTCTTCCAATTGTTGTGGTGTAACCCTTGTAGGTTGTGGAAGGCTAGGAGAAAAAACACTTCCATCTTTATAGTTGTGAGGGGTAGACTTCCTTGTTACCATAATTTTACTTTCCAATATGTCACAAAGCCCTTTTACTCTTTCCAATTGTTGTGGTGTTGCTCTAAAGAAGGTGTAGCTCTTTGTATCCTCATAATGTGCTATCATTTCCTCCGTGAGAATTGACCACGTAACAAGTTGTTTACAAGAACAAAGCCCTTTATACCATAAAAATTGATCCGGTTCTAAATATGAAGATGCAATACATACCTTTTGTAACAGTGGTACACCATGTAGATCAAAATATTGCTCCATCTGAAGTATCCAATTTACCAGATCCTTGCCATCAAACTTCCTCATCTTGCTTTTTCTTGATTTTAGGACCTTGATCTTGAAACTACTGTAACTCTATAATTTTAGATATTTAAGTTCTGAAATTGCTATCTATAGTAGCCCTCTGTGTCCTCTTTCCAATACCACTAGTCTGACCCAAATTGGATTCTGCAAGAAAGAGTTATGCACAATCTCCCAAGATGACCTGATTATAGACCTTTCCAGAAGAGCGAACTTGTATGAAGTGCCACGTGTCAATTTTTGACCTATGGTTCTGAAAGAAATACACAAGAAACTACAGTCCGTTCTCTTTCTATACCTTCTTACGAAATTTCCATCTGATGCTCAAAGAGAAAGTTATGACGATTTTCCCCAGGTCACCTGTTTTGAATGTAATTCAGGAGTCTGCAAAAAGACCAACTTCCTCAGATCATATCTCCGCAAATATAGCGCGAAAAGCTCTGAAATTTAGATCCAAGGTTCAGCGTGATTTCTTCTCAAATGGGTTTTTTTTGTGACTTCTGAAACGTCACAAAACAAAAAGTTATAGCGAAAATTCCACGATGACCTGTTTGGAGTAGCGAAACCCTAGAATCCAAAGCTCTGATACCAAATGTTATGAAACCAGCTCAAGAAAAGATAGAAAAAATAGATCAACGCCTTAGAATTCAGCCTCTTCGAGGGGGAAACCTCCTTTACATTACATAAATGAACAATTCTTGGATGATACAAATGAAAATACCTCCTTTCTATATATAGGAGTCTAAGGGGACATAACATAATCAGAGCCGACATCACAATAATAATGTAAGGGCACAATAATAACAATAGTGGGCTTCTATGGGGCACAAGAGTAACAATATGGGCACTACATGGGTACATCAATATAATAAGGGGGTTGTACTAATAACAATTAGGGGTTATACTAGTAGTATAGGGGCCTAACAGTGACCATATTCTATAGGATTCTTCCTAAGGTGACGGTGAAGGGAAGATCCCATTGTACCTGGAGCAGACATCGGCTAGACTCACTTGGATTTTCTGGGGGGTTCTCTTCACTTGAGATGGTTTAGTGGAGGAACTTGTGCCAGTCTATTCATTAAGCAGGTTGCTGGGGTAACTGTTCCAACTGCCATTTCTGTATTGGATTCTACGACGTTGGATTTCATCACCAACTAGTGTTTTCAGTATGGAAATTTACTGTTTGTGAGTGGTTTGACTCCTTAGATTCTTTAGGCGTGTGTTTCAAAAATTGTTTGGTTCTTTAGAGGCTTTAGGTGGTTTTCATTGAGATTTTACTTTGTTTGTGTGTGCAGTAGTTAAAATTCTTTAATCGTGGCTGAATTACCGAGGCAGTCCCGTAGACTTCGGGGCCAACCTCCTAAGTTTTCACCGAGCTAGTTAGAAGGGCTACGAGCCCTTATCACTCCTAGTGATAGTAGAGTAGGGTCACCTGAAGAGGGAGAGTCTTCTTTGGTCGTACATCCTGATTACCAAGCTTTAGTGGCAGATTATAATCCACAGTCTATTTCATTTTCCAAAGTTACTGGTAGTTTTTCATCTACTAGCGAGTTAGCCGAAGAACCTGAAATATATGAACCAGAAACTAAACCTCCTGCTACTCCAACATCGGGGTTAGCCTCTCCAATTTCTAGTGATCCTAGTTCACCTAGGGTAGAAAGAGTTATTACCCAAAATCTTCCCTTTGGACTAATTGCCATCGAAGAACTTGTCACTCCGGAAGAGGAAGGTATTTCTATCCCTGAAGATCAACCAGTTATAGAACTTAGAGAGCGTGAATCTATCTTTTACAGTCCACCTAGGAGTGACGCTTGGTATCTTTCATTGACTAATTTTTTGGAAAACCCAGGACTAAGTTTTTCACCACCTCGTATTCCTTTTCACCCAAGACCTAGAGGTTATTATCCTCCGTTAAATATGTCGAGACAGTCGTCCATGTTTTCTCAATCTCCAGAAACTTTTGTACATGGTAGTCCTTCCGTTCCCTCTGGGTATCAGTCACTTGCTGGTACTTTTTCAGGAGCATCTCCTCAACCTAGTCAACAAGGGTTATTAACTGGAAATAACGGAACTAAACCATTGAGTGTAGAAGATATTCTTATGATGTCAGGTACCGTTCCTAATCCGCAACCTCAAGGTGGCCAGTTACCGCCTGGGGGTAGCCTCAAGGTCCTCAAATATTGCCTGGGGGGCAACCTCGAGGTACCAAATTACTGCCTGGGGGGCAACCTCAAGGTCAATACATACCTCAAGGTCAACCTCAGACTTAGTATGTACCTCAAGGTCAACCCCAGTACCAATATGTACCTCAAGGTCAACCTCAGTATCAGTACGTGCCTCAAGGTTATCAACCCCAAGGTCAGTACCCAACCCAAGGTTTCCAACCGCCTTCCGGTCAGTCATTTGTTCAAGGAACTGGAAATGTACCGTTGAATTATCAATCATACCCTCAACCCAGTTATGGTCCTCAATATGTTCAACCTGCTATGGGTCCATACCCTGAAATGAACTTAGTGTGGGATCCATCACAATCCCAACAGACAATGCAACCGAATGTGCAGTCGTCATCTCAAACTGGACAACCTTTAGTTTCTGGTTCAACCCAGCAACTTGTCCAGTCTATTATTCAAACTTTTGCATCTTCTGTAGTTTCACAGCCTGGGCCTAGTACACCTCGTACTCTGCCTCAAACGACTGTTGTGACTGCTGCAACATCTGTTCCATCTACCCCACCTATGTCCGGAGTATCTACAGCCCCGGTTTCTATTGTTCCTGTGTCCATTCCTCAAGTATCTTTACCTCAGTCTGGACCCACAATTGAGACTTCATTCAAATGCCTGTAGGACAACCTGGTCCAAGTACGGTTGTCACAAGTCAACCTCAATTTACTTATCAACCATACTAGGGACAGTACCAATACGGTCCCGCTGTGCAATAGCTAGTCTATCAGTATCAACTGTACCCTGGGTATACATATCAACAACCTCAACAACCCTAGTATGGTCCGGTTAATCCTGGTTTTCCGGGAGGATATAATATCCCAAATGCAATTCCCATTCCTAGTTATCCTGGATATCCTCCTCCTAGGGCTGGTTTAATGACCCAGGGTTTCAGGGACCCTAATCATCAGTTACCGTTTATTGCAACTTTGGATTTACCTGACTTGTCGCGCCTTACGAAAGATCCAATTAACTATCTTCCATTTTGGCCGCCAATGCCGAATAAGTTGCCTAGTGATATTCTCAAGTTTGAAGGAAAACCAGGAGAGGACCCGTCAAATCATGTGATGACCTATCACCTTTGGTGTGCCTCTAATTCCATTTCAGATGATTCAATCTGTTTAAGGCTTTTTCAACGCATTCTAATTGGTCTTGCAGCCAAGTGGTATATAGAGTTACCGCGAGCCACTTTTTATAATTTTAGTCAGTTAGCTACTTCGTTTTTAACTCATTTTTAGTTGCCAGTTAGGTATGACAATGGTACCGAGTTATTAACTTCATTAAAGCAGTCAACGTCCACCTACATTTCAGATCACATTCATGAATGGAGACGTCGATGGCATTTAGTGAAAGTTTTTATCCCGGATCGAATCTTAGTTGAATGGTTTGTCAAATCATTATTACCGAAAATTACTGAGGATGTCGCTAAAGCCGGAGTAGTTACTGAAGAGAAAGTAATTGCTCAAGCACAGTACCTTGACTTAGTTTACACGCAGTCAGGTACGTTACATGAGAAAATCCCTGATCTCCCCAAACAAAATCAAATAGCTGCGGCTCTGTCAGGGTCTCATGCTGCTGATGGCATGATTGGTACGGTTAATACTAAAAGTAAGAAGAAATCTTCCAAGAATTCTTCTCCTATCATAACCTTACCAGATTCCCCGACAGGAGATTCTTCCGTAGAAATTTCTGCCGATATTCACGTTGTAGAGTCATCTTCAGATAAACCAAATCTGGCGGTAAGAAGAAAGGGAAGAAGAAAAATAAAGCAGACAAAAATTCAAAAGAGAAACCTGAAAAAATGGAATCTACTGATGAGAAATGCAAACCTCGTTATCCTTGTCTCATTTGTGAAGAAGAACATTTTACACAAGACTGCCCTCATCGTGTAGAGGTTGCGAAAATTGTCAAAGGTTCCCAAATGCCTGCTGTTTTGAAGGATCCTTTTCCTAGTCAATACAGTAAGATGATAGGTTCTTCCTCGAATGCCTCTGAAGAACCCATAATGATGATGTCCCATGTTAGGATTGCAACTCGATCACAAGATTACGGAAGTAAAAGTCTTGTTGGTGGTAAGGAGCCAGAATCTTCTTATTCAAACCCATCAACTTCAGCTCCCGGTCCTGATCCACTAAAGATCGAGAAACCTAATCCACACTTAGTAATCAAACTGCCCGATAAGGGTATACTTCGAAAGTCTGCTTTCAATCCTCATGCGAGAGCAGCTCAGAACTATAACATTGTCAAAGATTTAGCTGTTTCACCTTCGGCAATGTCGGCTTTGGAAGTGCTGCAGTCATGTCCAGCATAGCGCAAATTACTATTTTCGGCTATAGGAGCTATTGAAGTTTAGGACTCGAACCTAATAATTTTTTATCTAGAAAATAGTACACCTCATTTTCCTCATCAAATGGCTTTCCAGATTCTAGTGTTAGTAAAAAACAGGCCCTACTATAGGACTGTGCTTGATGAGGGAGCCTCGACGTGTATTATGTCGATCCAGTGTTGGAGATCGCTTGGTTCTCCTACACTTAACCAATCCCTGACAATTCTGAAGGCCTTTGATGGCCGTGGGTTTCATCCTTTTGGCATTCTATAGGATTTGCCTATAGGGGTTGAAGGTAAAACTGTTAATCTAGATGTGGAAGTGGTCGATGCCCCTCTGGATTACAACCTTCTCTTGGGTCGTAGTTGGTCTTACGCTATGACAGCTGTCGTTTCATCGGTCTTCCGGCTTGTGAAGTTCCCTCATAATGGAAAGATCGTAACTATAGATCAGCTGGCTTACTTTTCGTCCGACCCAGCCTCTTCTGAAAGTATTCAACATGTCGGTAAAACAACCATCCCTTATAAGGATGTTGGAGTAGGACTCGTTAAAGATTCTGGTTTACTGGGAACTTTTTCTTTTCCTCCTCCAAATGTAACGTCTTCTATAGCAACCATTCATATGATTTCATCGGACACTCTTATTTATGACGATCCTTGGATCGTACCCTCTGAATCTGAAATAGATTCATTCGGTGATGCTATGCCTTTGAGTCCATATGAAATTGCGTATCAGACTGTACAGTCGTTTTCCGACCCATCTTCGACCCAACTTGACTTAATGAACATAGTCCATGACGAATCATTTTCAACCTCGAACTCAGATCTAATAACGTTTTCCGAACCTGTTCACACTGATGAGAAAATTTGTGAAATCCTATGTGTGGATGACTTACCATGGGAAGATCTTCATCACAGATCTTCGTTTTTACCTGAGATCGATCGATTTGAAAATGATTTTTCATCTATTTTCTCAATCGACTATGTCAAGGAACCTCAGATTCCAATAAAAAATCCTGATTCTGAGCTAAATTTGGGAAACATTTCCTGAACTAATCCTATTGACATTTCGGTTAAGCCCGGAATTGTTGAAAACATTCATATAGGTGCCTATTGTACAGAAAATGAAATTCAAACATATAAGGCCCTATTTCAAGAATTCCGCGACGTGTTTGCCTGGTCATATGAGGAAATGCCAGGAATCGACCCCGCCATTGTTGTTCATGAGATAAAGACTTACCCGGATGCTAAACCCGTCCGGCAACGTTTGCATTAACCCGCGAAAAGCTGCTGCCATTAAAGCAGAAGTTGAAAAACTACTCAAAGCAGGGTTCGTTTATCCTATTCCATTAACGGACTGGGTATCGAGCATTCTTCCTGTTAATAAAAAACAAGGAACAATAAAAATATGTATCGATTATAGGGATATTAATCGAGCCTGTCCAAAAGACAATTACCCAACACCCTATATCGATCAAATCATTGACGATTGTGCCGGTAGTGAACTGTTTTCCTTTATGGATGGTTTCTCCGGTTACAATCAAATAAATATTCTACCTGCTGATCAACCAAAAACGGCTTTCATCTGTCCATGGGGGACATTTGCTTATTGCAAATTACCTTTTGGGCTCAAGAACGCCGGGGAAACTTTTCAACGGGCTATGTCTTACGCGTTTCATGACATCAAGCACATTGTGCAACCTTATCTCGATGATTTACCTTCTCATTCATTACATCGAGCTGATCATCTCATCCATTTCCGAGCAATCTTTATGAGATGTCGACATTATCAAATTAGGTTGAATCCACATAAGTGTGTTTTCTATATAGAAACGGGTCGATTACTTGGGTTTGTTGTTTCGAAAGCTGGCATTCGCGTCAATCCCTCGAAAGTTGAAGCTATCATCAAATTGCCTCCTCCTTCGAGTCTTCGCCAACTCCAAAGTTTGCAAGGGAAAGCAAACTTTTTACGTCAATTCATTCCTAACTATGCTGAGATCACTAAGGGTTTTACCCGGTTGTTGAAACAGAATACACCATTCTTTTGGGATGAGATAGCTGACAAATCTTTTGATGCTTTAAAACATGCGTTAACCCATGCGCCGCTGTTGCATCCACCCAACTACAACCAGGACTACTTCTTATATCTCGCCGCTTCGCATTCCACTATTGGGATGGTCTTAGTTCAGGAAGATGAATCTGCTAGTGAGCATGTGATATATTACCTTAGTCGGACCTTAAATCCCACTGAGTTAAAATACTCACATGTGGAGAAATTGGCCCTGGCAGCTATCCAAGCTGTCCAGCGATTTCGTCATTACATTTTACTACGCAAAACTACAGTAATTTCCAATTGCAACCCTATGATATATATTTTAACTAAACAATTGCTAGGGGGCAAGTACTCCAAATGGATTGTTATCTTGCAGGAGTTCGACCTAGAATTCGAAAAGTCTAAGTCGAAGAAATCTTTAGCTTTTGCGGAGTTAATGTGTGACTTCCTGTGTGCTGACACGGAAATAGTGGCAGAGGAACCCATTGCGGATGAGTCTTTATTTATAATCAGCAATTTAGATCCCTGGTATGGAGATATCATAGTCTATCTCCAAACCCAATCCTTTCGGCCTGAAATTTCAAAATCACTGCGTCGAAAAATAAGATTCTAATCCCAACAATTCAAAATTATTGGAGATACACTTTATCGTCGTGGGGCGAACTCCATTTTCCAGCGTTGCTTAACTCATGAGGAAGCTAAAAACGTTCTTAATGACTGCCACTCAGGAGCGTGTGGTGGTCATATGTTTGGGTTTGCCACGGCCCAAAAGATATTGCGCGCTGGCTATTTCTGGCCGTCTTTGTTTAAAGACTGTATTAACGCGGTCCGAAAATGCCACAACTGTAAAATTTTTGATCGAAAGATGCGCGCTCCACCTGCTCCTCTTCACCCTATAATTTTCGTCGTTCCTTTCGCAAAATGGGGAATCGATTTTATTACATGTAACCCTCACTCGGCTGGGGGGCATGCATACATTATCCTTGCGGTAGATTATTTTACCAAGTGGGCCGAGGTGATGCCTACAGTTGAGGCAGACGGCAAAACTGCTGCGATTTTCATGTTCAATCATATAATTGCTAGGTTTGGTGTTCCACAAGCGATTATCACTGATCATGGGCGTCATTTCAGAAATATTATGATGACAGAACTTACAGACCAGCTTGGCTTGCATCACGATAGTTCAACGCCTTATTATCCACAAGCTAACGATTTGGTTGAAGCCATCAAAAAAGTTATAGTTATCATGATCCGACGAATCATTGGGATTCATTGGTCGAATTGGCATAACATGCTATTCTCAGTGCTTTGGGCATACCGAACCACAATAAAAACGTCAACTGGTTTCACTCCTTTCCAACTAGTTTATGGTTTGGAAGCTGTGCTACCTATTGAATTCGAAATCCCATCATTGCAAATGGCCATCGAATTACTTCCAGCCACCTTCGAAGAGGAGAGATGTTTGTTATACTTAGCTCAGCTAGATGAGAGTCGACGAGATGCTGCACTAGCAATCGAAGCTCATGCCAAACGTATTAAAGCTCAGTATGATCGAAATGTCACCCCTCGAAATTTTTTGGAAGGAGACCTAGTTTTATTGTACGATCAAGCCAATGATAAATTAGGCACTAGAAAATTCGTACCCATGTGGCATGGTCCTTATGTTGTCAAGCGAAAGCTAGCAAAAGGGGCCTATGAACTGGTAGACTTTGATGGGGTCTCTTTAGGTAAACCTAGAAATGGTCTTTACCTTGAAGAGATATTATGCGTAAATTTAGGTGTGGAGATCATAGTTAGGTTAATTTTCTTTATAGCTAGTGTGTTTTAGATTTAAAAGTGTGCTTACTTTTAAAGATTGTTTTATCATTATTCCTGCTTAACTTGATTTTACTCTTGATACTGCAGATGTCGACGCCTCTCCAAACATATATTGGATTCGCTGATGGTGCTTGTCGTAATACACGGAACATTTCTTCTGTAGCTTGGGTTATCTATTCACCCTCTGATGAGTTGGTATCTATGCATGGGGTTAGGCTTGGTCAAACAACGAACAACATTGCAAAGTATAGTGCAGTGATTGAGTTACTATCCGAATCCATCTCATTTGGGATTCGGAGTTTGATAGTGAGGTTAGATTCTGAACTCATTGTGTTACAGCTTAATAGAGTATATGCCATTAGAAATCCAGTTTTATTGAGATTATTTTTTAGAGTTCATCTCTTGGAACGTGAGTTTTATTATATTGAATATTAGCATATTCCAAGATAGTTAAACACATTAGCAGATGCAATTGCTTCTCGAATGTTAAATAGACATTTGCAATAAATCATACAAGTAAATTCAAAAACATTTCATAACATGTTTTGCAAGGTAAGTCAGTAATAATGTCATAGTATATCATAGTAGTGTGTCAAATATACATCGTCTTCGATCATAGGTTGAAAAACACCTTATGATCAGCAAAAATGATAGTACAAAAAGCAAAAATGACATATGTGTCTACATAAGCGACCATCCTATCACTGGTGATGATCTCGGTATGAAACCACTGTATGGGCCACCCTACAAAGGAACCTCCTAAAAGGTCCTGGGACCCCAACCACATAGTGCTGTAGCCTAATAGGAATGTCATCTATAGTGGTCTCTGGAATGTCCGCTGTCAGTCGCTCTAGATGGCTCTCCAACTCGGCCAAAGTCTCTGTGGCTTCGTCCTGTGGGGCCGGTGCCGCTGCAACTGGTTGCCTTCTCTCGTAAGGCCAGAGATTGGCTGGTCGCCGTGGACCTACATCTGCATTTAAAATTTTTACTATCAATTTTGGGACGAAATAAAAACAAAAACAAAAAAAATATTAAATTAGAAAATGTCAAAAATGATGTTACCTGAATCATCCCATTGCTCTCCTGGTGGAAGAGCCATGTCCGGGTCACCACAGAAATCAACCCCGGCATAAGGAAAGTCCTGAATAGAAAATACTTGGTTCTCTAACCAATGGAAGTACTCAGGAGTGAATCGAACAACTTCCGTCCCCTCCTCAAGATGACGGGCCCTAATTGTGACCCATTGCATCAGTTTGGGCTCTCGAGGAAGCCCAACCTCCACAGTGAGATGTTGCGGGATCAACATCGGAACTCTCTCCAAGCCAAAACTCACAACTAAAGCACCATATCCAAAATTCTTCAGTTGTCCATTTTTGGCTCTGGTCAGTTGGCCTTTTATGTTAGCCAACACAGCCTCGCACCAGTTGAAGACGGTGCCTCCAAAGCAATCCACTGCCATCCGCATCTAGGATCCAGTGGCCACATGTAGTGTTGCGCTCCCACAGAGCCTGGTAACTGTGAAAGCAATAACCATAAGTTCAGGATGGGATATGGTCTTGATATCTATCCCTTTGTCTCTGGTTTGAACATTGCACCACTCTAGCCGGAGGCTATCGACAGATTGGCCACCTGGCCTAGTCCCGAATAGAGTCAAATGTTCACCTCTCTTAGGCAAACTAGTCAGAAAATAAATGTCTGCTGGCTCCATTTCGAGTTGGTGACCACCTATGTAGAAACACTGATCCTGGACGTTCCATCTGTCTACCAGCCACTACAAGAAGTCCACCTGGGCCCTCATGCCAGGTATGGCCCAGAATTTGTACAAGCCGCATGTATTCAATGCATCGATTGAAGGTTGATGATTTATGGCGGCCAAATCCACATCTTCGTGCTCTCCTTCACACCAATCAAGCATGGTGAGTAATCTACATGCAACAAAAAGGCAAATTAGAATTCATAAAATGAAAAATTTTGGTCCATTTTTGAGTTCTCTAGGTTTTCAAAACCATTGCGCGGGGTCCGTACCCTGCCTTTAGAGACAGTGTGTAGGTCCGCACTTTGTCTTAAGGGCAGGTGCGGACCCCCGACTTTTTTCTAACTACGAAAAAGTCGAGGTCCGCGGGCCCCAGTGTTATACCTGCGGACCCCGGTGCGCGGGTTTTCAAACCTAAAAACCTCCTAAAAACAAATCTAAAGACCTAAAAATGAATTTTAAATGGATAGAAACGAAGAGTGGGATGTTGTGGATTACCTGGAGGAGACGGCGTTCGATTCCAACGGTCAGATTTTCCGCAGTCTTCACAGGAAGTTTCTGACCAAAAGCCCTTTTTCTCACCTCAACAATCAAACGGTAAAAATGAATTGGTAAAAGTCCTTTTTATAAGTTTTTTGGATAAATGAATTGTCAATTTGTTTATTTTTCACTATGGAAAGGTATTTTCGAAGCGTTTTTATCTATTTCAAATAGGTATGAGTAACAGTTTGGCTTTTGTGCAGGATAACGAATTTTTCAGGTAAAGTTGATCATTTTCGACGGAAAAACATCAGAGCCATCTTTAAGCTCTTTTGTGACTCCTAAAACATGAAAAGATCGCCGAGTTTTTCTTTTTAAACTCGATAAAATGGAACTAAAAAGACGGTCTTCTTACAACCTTTTTTGACCGTAAAAACACAAAAAGATTGTCATATTTTTGTCATTTCAAATTCGATATTGGTAATAAAACGACGTGTCCTTGGTCGCTTTTTTACTTTTTCAGATCAGAGGCACTAATTATGAAAAGTACTCCTTGGTCGTAATGATTAAGTGGTTCTCTCAAGTATTATTTTATACTTTTTCGGGCTTGGGAGACACAAATTTACGAAAAAGGACAACCATGGAGTTTTCTTAAGTTTTTTCAAACTCCCTAAAATTGAAAAACACCGAGTTTCTCCTATACTGAACTCATTAAAATTTAACAGTAAAGGACCTGTTCAATTACAAATAGGAACAGACCACTCCTTCTTAGGGTTCGAATTTAAACTAAGTTGGACTCATCCGAAGGATGAGCTTATAATCAAGCAAATGTTATCCTCCTCAAGCTTGTCAAAAATAAAGAGGTACTTGCCAGAAATGGTGGGGGAAAAGAGAGAAAAATAAGCCTGTTTGTCATACTTTGTCTCAGAAAAACCTTGTAACCACTCTTGAACACGACACTTTTCATTCACCTGGGTTGGGAAATCCTTTTCCTAACAGTTGATCAAACCATTTGAAAGTCTTCAGCCAGTTTCTGGGTATTAACTTTGGGTCAATTGTCACCAAACCATCTGCTATGTCGTTATGTGTTCAAGAGGTCTGTGCAAATAAGCCATTCATATGCAAAATATCTGTCATTCATCTTGACCATCCCTGAGTCGGTCCTTGCAACTATATTTCTTCAACTTGATCTATGATTTCATGTTGTGGGCTTGCCTACGACGGGTCACTTTCTATCGACTTCAGCTCATTATCTAGAAAGATGATCTAGAAATCATCAGTACCTTGAGATCTGCATGCCTCAATGGCAGGTTTCTCGCCTTCGATGACAGGTTGCATCATTGACCTTCGATCGAAGGACTCCATGACATGTTCGACATCAACACCTCTATTCACATCTCATGGATTGTACTGAGTACGTTGAGAGCCATTGACATTAATGGTGGTTTCTCTCATGCTTGTTAACAGTTTACATCATTGACTGGTAATCAAGTGGTTTCTACCATGTTCAACTTCAACACATTCATTCACATGGATAGAATCGTACTGTTTCGGGAAGTAGAAATCAAGACCTTGGATCTAGTTTCTGCCATCCAGGCTACGAGGAGTTTTGTATTCATTATACTGTAGACTATTCATAAATAGATGGTTGCCCCCATACTATGTCTACATGTGTCTATGTTTATGATGTCTTACAAGATCATTCTTGTATCAGAGCAGTACTTAGTTTGCTAGTTAGTTTTGATCTGAGTATGGGAATACCTACCTCAGCGATGGTATGATCTCATATATATATTTTGTATTGAATGTTTACAGGTTCCAACTGGGCTCTCCACAAGATAATCCTCGAAATGATAAAGTACTTCGCTCTTCTTAGATGATATATGAAACCCATATCTACTACAGACTTCACACTTTAAGGGGCAATCTGTTACACAAAAATCTGTCGCCATGACTATTTGCAGTCAGTATGGGTCTATCATCAACCATACTGTCCTCCTTGGCAAGTCTCATACCTCAGCTCCTCATGTCAAGCTTTAAAAATGAGAGAAAGTCCTTTAAAAAGTATAAAACTATGGTTCCGCACTTTCTCCTACTATTGCCTGCGGTTCCGCACCCCATGTTCATGTTACCTGCGGACCTGCCCTCTCTGTATCTAAAGGGGTGAGTGCGGACCCTTGTAAAAGTCAAAAGGCACAAGTTTAACTTCAAAAAACTTACTTGTGGTTGATTCTGGATGATTCTTGAAGGATTCTTGACATGGATGGTTCACTCCTAGGTGGTTCATGCATCCCAATATTGAAGGATCTAATCCCTTGATGAGAGGAGTTATCCCTTTGAAGAAGGAGCTTATCCCTTTGAAGGTGGACCTAGTAACTTCCCTCCATTGCACTATAAATTAAGGCATTGGGCTAGTTGCTGGGGAGGTTAGAAGCTGAACAGTTCTAAGGGTAAATGCTGGTGAAATCAAGACTCCCTAATTAAGCTTGAGAGGAGAGATTACATACCTTTTGGCTTCATTGGGAAGTGAGTGGACTTGTCAAAGTAGAGGAAACTTCTTGCTGGACCCTGGGAGGAACTTGTACAGCATCAAGGCACAGGTTGTAAAGTTCTTCTTGATTTAAGTTAATACAATCAAGCTCATTTTTCTCAACAAATTGTCTTATGTGATTTGTTTCATAAATTCCTTGATCATTATGATGGATATGCTTTATTATATTGGCTTTTCAGGTGCTATTTAATTTGTGTGCTTGTTTGTGTATGCAGATTCTACATCAAGGAGCTCATTTGGATCAAAGGAGCTTGGCTTCTACAAACTCGCACTGGACCTAAGGTAGGCCTAAACACTTGTTTGCCTCTATTTTAAATTGCATATTTAGTGAAAGATAGGGTTTGATTGGTGTGTTTGTCGCTAGATATCTTTAGATACTAGGGAGGTCGATCTTGTCTGCAAGAACGACTCGTTCCATGTGACAAGGTTTGGGGTTACCTTAGAGTTTTTCCCGCAGCCAGGGGATTCTCTAAGAGATCACATTTTGGCATCATTGGTGGGGAGAAAAAGGAATATTTTACCCAAATCATTTTATTGCTTAAAATCATATCTTTGAGGGAAAACAAAGATTTTTATATCAGTTTGGCCGCAAGGTGTTTTATCTAGAGACTCCACACTATAATATGAAGTATTCTTATTGATGAATTTCTAGCTCACAAAGGCATCCATACTCGGAGGAACCCAGATCCGAATCCACTCCATATTTTTTCATGCCCAAAAACATTGTTCAGGAAAAAAAATCCAAAGGAATCACGTACAATTTACTTAGAAAGGTTTTACTCTCTACCTAAAAAGGTTGAAGCTTGAGGATTTGTTGTTAGATATTAAATTTGGAAGTAATTTACTCAAATCTAATTTAGAAAGTAATCATTCAGAGACTGTTCATGATCCAAAAAATCTAAAGACCTTTACCCCTGGTTCTGCCATCCCATAATTAGATCTATTACCACAATATTTCAAGATTTGGTCTCATTTTCAAAAATTAGAACAAAAAGTCCAGGAACTAAAAGTCATTGTGACTAAGTCTTTAACCTTTCCTTATTTCATTCCATATTTATTTTCTTCAATCACTCCTTTGTATTATGTGGGTTTCCATAATCACATTTTATCAAATAATACCACAACAGTCTCAGTGCCTGTGACTTTTGTTGTCCAAACTCCTACTGTCAGTGTAATTTCATTTCCCAACCTTATGGCTGCTAGATATGAACCTTTAAAACTTCAAGGTATGATACATGAACTCCCCTTCAATTATGGAAAATGCTTGATCCAGTTTTATCGCATTGGACTTTACACAACCTAGGAGCATGTAGACAATATTAATGACTTTATTGATTTAGAGGAGTTTGACCATGAGGATGTCAAATTGGTACTTTTTGCACAAAGAATATCAGGATATATAAAGAGATGGTTTAAATCCTTACCTGTAACAAGTATCAATACTTTCCATCAATTTGAATAGATATTTCTCACCAAGTGGGAAGTGAAGAAAAATCCCCTACATATTGTAGATGAATATGAAGTTTTTAAAAGGAATCCAAGGAAGTGAGTTCAAGAATTCACAACCAAATTTAACGAAGTCTATAATTGAATTCCAATTGAGATAAAACCTCCTCCTAGATTATCCTTCTTCCATTATCCTAGTAGCTTTGATGTCAAAGTGGCTTATCAACTCCGAGAGAGAAATCTTGTCACTTTAGAAGTAATTTAGAGTAATGAAATTGGAGTAGAAGCCAATCTGTTGTCCAAGAAGGAAAGAATGGAAATTGAGAAGAGATTGGTGTTAAAAGAAGAATCATATTCTTTCTCCCAATATGAAATTTGTTGTGATTTTGAAGATGATGGAAAAGTTGGTTGATAAGATAACTCCTTCTAGGGCTGAAAATCAACCTCAAGTGAGAAATATCAACTTCAGGAGACCTCAAGGTGCTTAGAATCATCCAAGAGAGCAGAAGGGTGTTGAAGATCAACAAGTTGTTGTTCGACCTCCTTTTCCGTAGGGGTTTGTTGATGAGTAGGTAATAGAGGAAGAATATCATCATATTGGTTGCTTTGATGACAAAGAAACACAAGTGTTTTCTACCAAGGAGGAGCATGCCATTTCTGTTGGGTGCTCAGGGAAAAAGGACAACATTCACATTTCTGATTCAGTAGTTTATCAGCAAGGCTATAAAAATGCAGCAGCATATTTTCGAAGGTAGTAAAAGCTCAAGAGTCAGATTGTTCCTATTAAGACTTCGCCACATAAGACAATAGTCAAGCAACAAGCTGATTTAAGGAAGGAAATATTGAAGAGACCAGAGGAGCCTAAGAAAGACAATTCGAGAAAAGTGGAAGAAGTTAAGAAGGAGATTAAAGAATTGGTAAAAACACAGTAAGCTTTCAATCTAGAAAGTGAAATTAGTAAGTTGAAAGTATCCATTCCTTTTGTTGAAATTTTAAGAAAGAACAGTACAAAAAAGAAATCTTTACAATGGTTAAGGGTTTAGAGAGTGATCAAGTTAATATAAGCTCACACAATTCCCTAAATTTATATGATGATGCTCCTCAATTTGTTTTTGGTCCACATGTAACTAGTATAAATGAAGATGTTCCCCTATTCTATATAAGTTTGAACATACATGATATGATTCTCCCTAATACTATGTTAGATTATCAAGCTTCGCATAACTTGATGCATAAATCAATCATGGACCATCTATGACTTCATATTACTATAACTTACAAGGACCTGTTCTCATTTGATTCCAGAGAAACAAAAATCTTAGGGATGATAAAAGATCTAGTTGTAACTTTGACATAGATACCTACCAAGAGTGTAATGATGGACATAGTGGTAGCAGATACTCTAGCTAGATTCAACAAGATATTGTCTTGGTCTTGGGAAACAATATTAGGAGGAACATTTCAGATGGACATGTCTTATGCACCAATCCCATTGTTTTGTGAGTTGAAACGATTATATAGGGAAGTCCATATGGCCTATATGGTAAGAAGTAGAACTTAGCTAGAAAATCATCCCATTTATGCAGTAGATATAGAGGCAGGATCACAAATTTTATTTAATGATTTTTGTATTAATGGAGAAGTATCAAAACAGGTTGAGGTCAATGTTTAAAAACATAGATTCAAACATTTTCAAATGAATTTTTGAATTTGTATTTTGATGGCTCCACTTGTGAGAAGAGTTTTGGGGCAGGAATTTGGATTGTTCCACCATATTGTACTATTCAGTTGCATTCATAAAAATTTTATTGTGACTATACAAATAATGTGGTAGAATATGAAGCTATAATTATCAGGCTGAACCTGTTAAGAGAATAAAAAGTGAAGAAAATTCATACTTTTGGAGATTCAAAGCTACTTGTGAATCAAGTTAAAGATATTTATAAAACCAGACACCCAAGGATGAGAACCTACTAGATGAGGTATGGTAATTGTTTTCAAAAAAAAATCTATGAGCATGAAATCTCTCTCATCCTTAGAGAATAAAATGGGATTGCAAACTCTTTAGAAAAAAATTCTAGTGAATTTAGAATTCCTATTCATCCTAATGAAGAATATGAGATCAATGTGGGACATAGGTCATCTATCCTGGATAATACTAGGCATTGACCGGTGTTTGAAGACGATTAGCAAATTAAAATATTTCTTGAAAGAACTAATGGATTTATTAGCACTCCAATTGATAAAGATGAAGATGACAATACAAAGAAAGATACTAAAACAACGGTCTTCTTGAATACTATAGCTGCACAGATATAATTCAATAAAGTAATAATATAGTCCCTATAGGTTTAGTTCCTTTACAGAGATTATTTGATTCAAATGATGTGGAAATTAAGCCTAGAATCCTTCCAAGTGATGGGGATATGGAAGACTACAATTTGGGAACTGAAGATAATCCAAAAATGGTTAAAGCTTCTAACACTTTGAAAAAAGACAGAAGTTGAAGTATGCAGAATTTTTGAAGGAGTTTGCATATGTATTTGCTTGGAGATATGAAGACTTAAAAGTCTATGACAAAATTGTCATCCAACATATTATACCACTCAAGGAAAATGAGAAGCCCTTTAAACAGAATTTAAGGAGGATCAATCCAAAGTTGTTTCCGTTGATCGAAAAAGAGGTGAAGAGATTGTTGGCTAAAAAAATCATCATCTTAATGAGATTTTCAAATTGGATAGAAAACTTGGTACCAATCAGGAAAAAGAGCGGGGAAACTCGCTTGTGTGTGGATTTCATAAATTTAAAAAAAGTCTCATCAAAGGATAATTATCCTTTACCAAAAATGGATCACATTCTACAAAACGTGGTTGGCTCAAAAAGGATTTCAATGCTATATGGGTTTTCTGGATATAATCAGATCCTACTTAATCCAAAAGATCAAGACAATACTTCTTTCACCACACCATGGGGCACATTTATGTATTCAAAAATGCCACTCTGACTCATAAATGTCGGAGTCAACTTCCAAAGGGCAATGGCTATCACTTTATCTGATGAAAGAAATAAGTTTATTGTAATTTATCTAGATGATATTACTGTCTTTTCAAAATCTGAAAATGCTCATTTAAAACATTTAAGAATGGTCTTCACCAAGTGCACGAAGTTTGGGGTTTCTTTAAATCCAAAAAACCCCCATTTCACTATGAAGGAGGGAAAGTTGTTGGGTCACATAGTATCAAAGGAGGGCATTCAAATAGATCCCATCTGAGTGACAACAATACAAAAGATTGAACATCCAATAAACAAGAAAGAAGTGTAGTCATTTCTAGGTAAGGTAAATTTTCTGCGAAGATTTATCCCAAATTTTGCAGAGATTTTGAAGGTGATGTCAAACATGCTTAAGAAAGGAAATGAGATTAAATGGAATAAACAAGCTAAGAAATCCTTTAGTGATTTAAAAAAGGATTTAGGTCAAGCTGCTTTACTCATTAGTACACATTTCTCTAAAGGTTTTGTAATTTTTTCATTTTCTTTTGAGCACACCATCATTGGTGTTTTACTTTAGACGAATGGGGAAGGTGAGGAACAATCCATTTCATTTTTTAGTATTGCATTGAAATATTATAAACTGAAATTAAACATAATGGAAAAATAGGCATATGTGTTAATTAAATCACACAAATATTTCAGGGTCTTTATACTACATTCTCACATGATTGCCTCTGTACCAGATGCTGCAATAAAAAGTATTATGATCCAACCTGATAGTGACGACAAGAAGGGAAATTGGATTTATAAGATGTTAGAATTTGATTTGGAAATTAAGCCTACCAAATTAATTAAAGGAAAGGTTTTAGCTAGGCTGATGATTGAAACAAATCTTGATAATTTTGATGTGAATTCAATTATGGAATTATCATATTTTCGATAGGATAAGTCAGTGATTAAAGTGGATGACCGTTTAAAAAAAATTCATAGTATATCAATGTCATTTACATATTACAAAATCTACAAGTGCCACCAAGGACAAATATATCTCAGGCCTGATTTTCAAGGCTCAAGTTTGTTAAATATTGTTTTCTAGATGGTTATTTATTTTGGAAAGACCTGAAAGGCATTTTATGGAATTTCCTATTAGAATTTGAAGCCAAAAAAAATGATCAAAGAATTTCATGAAGGAGCCTATGGAGGACATCATTATTGGAAAGCTATTGTTGATAATATTTTGAGAGCTCGATTCTAATAGGCTACTAATTTTCTAATGTCAAAGAGGAAGTTGCATCCTGCCATAAATTTCAATTGCTTGAAGGAAAAGCCAAACTAAGGTCTCTACCTTTGAAAACCATTTATGTGGAAGAACCAATTCAACAATGGGGCCTTGACTTCATAGGTGAAATTCATCCAGCACCCTCAACGCAACACAGATGGATTTTAACAGGGACATATTACTTTACCAAATGGATTGAGGCACTTCCAAGCAGGAAAGTTATTGATCTCATTGTTATTCAATTTTTAGAAAACATTATTTCTAGGTTTGGTAGTCCAAAAAGAATTATTACTAATAATTCACAATGTTTCAAATCCAAAAGACTAATAAAATTCTATGATGAGTACCATATTAAACTTAGTCATTCCACAACCTATTACCCTCAAGGTAATGGATTGGTTGAGTCCTCAAATAAAATTCTTATCAGAATTATCAAAAAGTTGTTAGAAGACAACAAGAACGATTGACATACAAAACTTAAGTTTGTTTTGTGGGCAAACAAGATCAATACTAAAAGGTCAATAGGTACTACCCCTTTTCAGTTAGTATATGGTGTTGATGCAACATTCCTGGTTTCAATTGGAATGCTTGTTATGAGATATTTATAGGAATTAGGAGAAGAACTTAATCATATGAAAATGAGGATAAACCAGTTAGTAGAGGTACAATAGGAGAGAGAGAAGGTGTATGAAAAGTCTCAATAATTTCATAATCAAATCAATTAAGTACTTTTCAATAAAAAGACAAAAGAAGATGATTTTAAGTGCCTAGACCTAGTTTTGAAGTGGGATGCTCACATTGAGGATAAAGGTAAGCATGGGAAATTTGACAACATTTGGAAAGGTCCATACAAAATCACAACTTCTCGTGCTAAGAATAGTTTCATTTTAGAATATCTGGAAGGAGTCTCGCTGCTAGGAGGTCCAGTCAATGGACATTTCCTGAAACATTACATTTCTTGAAACAAAAAATGTTTCAAATTTCATTGTAAATACCCATATAATTTAAATTACCTACAGGGGTGGATGAGAATTCTGAAGATAGTGAAACCCAAGGAGAAGGCCCTAAGGTTATGATAATGTTTATCAGGGAATAAAAAAATTCATGACAGTTACATTTTTTCAAAAAAATGCCAACAAAGTCTGTAAAAAGAACATGTTTTAGAAATATGGTTTTTCTTTATTTAGAGTAATTTGAAGTATTGGTTCAAGAACCCTTTTTTTTGTAATAAATAGGCCTCTAGCATGTGGGGTTCTTGTTACCATCAATGATCAAAAACATCCCTATGGAGCCAACTGTTATCACATTTTATTTTGAGTTTGATTTTTTTTTAAGAAACTAACAATTTTAGTGTTAGCAAAAATGTTTGTAATAAACAGGAAAAATGTTGATAATTGGACTATCAAAACTTTTTGAGTTCATAAGTTATTAACAGAATATGCTGAGAAAGGGAGTGTTAGCATTATCGGGTATTGGCTAATAACGGGAGTATCAATGCCAAAATTCCAATTTCAATTTCAATTTTGGAAACGTGCTGATACATTCCACGTCAGCAACAAAATAATCATTACCTGTTCATGCCACTTAACTATGAAGATGAAGGGTACATGTTGAAAACAAGTTTTTCTTCTACCAAATATGTATGATGTAGTTTTGTATTTATCAAAGGGTTAAAAAATTATTTCACCTATCAATATATATTTTGCGTGAAAATATCATTGTTTTTTCCCACATAGAATTTTCACTGTTTCATTTGTAATTTTTGTTAGCTTTATCATTGGAAATTTGTCCAGTTCAAACTACTCCATGGAGATACAACATCATATCCCAGTCTCTCATATGTGTAATTGTCATACTCTGAAGATAATGGGGAAAAGCATGAACCTTAATAGAAATTAACCGAAAGGTCCGGACCTCCTAGAAATTTACCCAGATATTCAACAACAATTCCAATGGGTTGGATGGTAGGAAATTTTCCAATGATTCACCGATTACCATGATGATGTGACTCAAGATGTTTCCTAGGGGTTTGATGGTTAGTGTGTCGAGGTAGGATGGATTTCATTCTTGGTCATAGAGGAACTAATTGCAGAGGCTACAACTCTGCCTACAAATGGGGAAAACATTTTCAAAAGTCATGTTCTAGCTGGGATTGATGTCCCATTTTTCTTGAAATCCAAGTTCAAAGACAAAAAATGGAAGGCAGGGATGAAAATATCATGGCTGGAAGAAAAATGACATGGGCTTCTATGCATTAGCCAGTGATATTTTATGTGTGAAGGGTGTTTTAACCAAGTAAACTTATACCATTTCCATTTCTTACCTCATCTAGCAGGAAAAATAAGAATGAATATTTGTTTTTATTTATTGAAAATTATGAAGCACATGGTTACTTGTTTTTGGGCTAGGTCAGACCCATCCCCTCATTTTTTTCATCACAATGCCTTAATTAATTTTTTAATTGAAAATCAATTGGCCAACGTTGGAAGAATGTGGAGCCATTTCTTGTTCTAGGGAGGGTTTCAACCCTAGCCCCCTAAGGCTAAATGAGGGAGAAAGAAGGGTACCAAGCAGTGCCATAAAAATCAGACAAGAATCTCCTCTCAAGGCACCTCCACTGAGAGAACCCAAAGCTGAAAGCAGAAATATATTCCCTCATCTTTTGTTCCCACAATTCCTAAGGTTTGTGCTAGAAGAAGTGACAGACTTAGGAAAATACAATCTGCTGAAAACCTTCGCACTGAAAATATGCCTCCTACTATGAATTCCCCTCATGTTGAGAAGCTACCCACTGAGACTTCCCCTACAGAAACTCATCTACCAAAGCAGATCAAAGGAAAGAAAGTTGAAACTAAACCCCATGATGAAGAAGAACCCTCCCTATTTGAAATGTTCAAAGAGAGTAAAAGACCTCACACCAGGCCCTTAAACAAATTGAGGTTAAAGATAAAGTTGAAACGAAATCCTAACCTCGCCAAGGAAGTAATAGATGTGGAAAATGTCCCATTAGAGGACCTAATAATAAAAAAGGGGAAAACTACAGGTTCTAAAACGTCAAATACTAAGGAAATTAAAAATAAAATCCCTATGGAAACTAGATAGAGCAAGAGGCAGATGATGCATAAGGTGGAATTTCTTTTAGAGATAGCAGTACCCTTGGCTATGAAGTTGGTAATCATTTTTGGGTTTTTTTTTATTCATTGTTAAAGTGCTTTTTTTTTTATCTATCACTGATATGTACCTTTCAGCATTTTGGTACAGAAGAGCATAGAGGAGAGCTTCCATTCCCATTATCAGTGAATTTTTCAAAGAATCATTGACATTTCGATTGTCAGCGCATTCTGAAAGAAATAGTTTGAGAAAAGTGTTGACAATCGGAATGTCAACAAAACTATCGGTTCAGGAAGCTAAAGGACTAACATCGACAATATCAATGTATTGCAACAGGGATGACCAAAAGGAAAGGAGAAAAAAAGAAGCCCATTTTTTAAGGATGACAAGGTTGATCTGCTGTGAGGGAAGCAAAACCATGATACATTTTCTCAACCTCATTCCAACGTAATTTTCAGCAAGTTATTTTTGATATGTTTAAAAGATATTTTTAAATTCACATACCTAAGAAATTTATACTACTATTTTTTTTATTATTGTAATTAATTTGAGCTACAAACCTGTTTCAGTTATTGTAATGCGTATATAAGAAAGAAATGTAGAAGGAAAAATGGTTGGTGTTTCTTTTAGATACAACATCCTTGTGTTTTTTTAGGAGATCTTAGCGAAGATAGTCTTCAAGAGAATTTACAGAAATTCATGTGCTCTAATTCCCTGTCTATCTTTTTCTTTTTTTATATGTCCTTATGTTTGAAAAACTGAGTGTATGATATTGGGATTCACATTTTATGCTCCTGTTTCTTTATTTCTCAAGCATTAATAATTGTTGTTCACTTAACCCTTACACTAGTTTCCTTCATCTTCCTCTAAATTGCTTAAGTCTCAAAGGAATTACTGCTACCGTGCTTTTGTGTTTTTCTCATCAAAATTGTGTTAATATAAAAACTAATTGGGTTAGACTCGATGCCCAGTGGTGGAACTTTCACATAGACCAACCAAACTCAATCATTCTTCAATAAATCTGGCCATATGACTCAATTGAAAACCTTCTACTACAGTGGCCTTGAGTGGTTGAGTTTAGGATGAGATCCCTATCGAGGTTGAAGTGTTAGCTTTCAACCTCAAAGAGGTTTGAGGTTACCTTATATTTCTTCCCGTAGCCAAGGTTTTCTCTAAGAGATAACAAAATCTTATATTGTGATTAGGTGCTCAAAATTATGCTCAAAAATAAAAGTAGTTAGAATGGTGTGGAACCTAAGTGATCGCATAGTTCTTGTCAACTTGAATCTGGCGCAACTTGTTTCACACAAAACAGACACCATATGCTCCCAGAAATGTGTTCTGTTCACTTTGTCAAACAGGCGAATTTTCAAAAAAGGGGGCATCCCAGTCAGTAGTTCATACTACTGACATGGAACTGATTAGGCAGGTTATGTGGCAGTTGACTGGTCAAGATTCTCTCAATGAATCAAATTTTCCAAGTGGCACCTTTTTATTGGTTAGAAATGGCGTGTTTTTATTGGTTGGAACAGTGGCCAACCATAGGTTGACATGTGACCTGTTATCACCTAAATCTGCCCTAGGCTGAATGAAGGCAAAAATTAGGGTAACCACAAACCACGCTCAGTCTGGTAGCTAGCCCTACCAGAATAGGAGAGGGTTTTCTCCGAGTCACGCTCAATTAATAGATACTTGAAAACGGTCTGAGATGACTTACAATGAAATATTTACCTTAGGCTAGTAAGTGAATAGCGATTCGGGAAACAATATTTATGAATGGCCGAGCTTCTGGGATGGTATGGGACCAACGATCAGTGAAGAGCAGAGAATTTAATATGAAGGCATAGATTATTCCGTGAGGCAAGGCAGGCGGGAAGTGTAGCAATTTTAGTTTGAGGTAACGCGGAATGAAAAGATTGTTGAAGAGAGTGAAAAGGGCATAGTCATATGAATCCTTTTCAACAGAAGAATAACACTGTACATGAAATTTTCCCACAGGTAGAGCAATAAAAATTGAATTCTACCTAATCTCACTTAGAAAATTTCACTGAAATGAAACATGAATTGAATTATGAAACATAACAAGATACATATGGAACATAAGAACACATTTGCTACACTCACAACCACAAGAATCTCATGAAACAAAGCCGCTGCCTTTCATTAATTCTCTATCAAAATTACACAGTGAAGAAACATAGTTTCTTTCCCACAGTCTCCCAGAAGTTACAAGCCAACCAAACCTTTGCAAATAGCTTGCATACAATATATAGAATGTGTGAGGAAGAGATAGAACACCCAAGGGCTGGGGAGTTACTCAAATTATTACAAAATGGAGATGGAGAGCCAACCATCAGCTACAGGTGCAGCGCTCACAAACATGACATTTGGTTGGGGTGACCCTTTGCATTCCTTTGCCACTTGGATAGATGACAATCTGGAGAAAAAACACTTTAAATGCTGCCTTTGGTGCTAAAAAACCGAAGTGTAGATGACTGGGACCACTTGGAGAAGTCACAAACTGAAATTTCGCGAAACAGGAGCAAATTGGCAGTTTTTCCTCTATGCGCTGCGCCAATTTCTCTGTGCATCGCGCCACTTTGGGGCCTGTTTTTGGGCACTTGCAGGTGTCCAAAATGTGCCCAAGTGGGCTTGTTAGAAATCCTGTCCTCTTTACTTTCTAACCCAACTGGAACTTTTGAATTTGGTGCTCATTTTCCCCTCCAAATCTCCATTCTCCCAAGATTGCTTTCTGTGTGTCAAAAAAGTGGCAGAGAGGCCATTTTTGGGTGTTTTTTGACCTTTAGGAGACCCAGATCTTGTCAAAATTTCTTTCCCGGACACCAGTAGTCATGATTTTCCATGCTAAATCTAAAAATGCAAACCATTCCTCATTTGGAGCTCTAGAATTTTAGCGTCGCGCCAGTGGCACGGCGCACAGGGGGAGAATTTCTGTTTTTTGCTCAAAAAATTAACTTGTGACCAAAAATTTCACAAATTTCTTGAAATTTGGGCTGGATTTTCTCTATGGGGTGCCATAGTGAGCCAAGGAAGCCTCAGCGAATATTATAAGCCTATCTTGTTCTTTTGCCTCTTTTGCCCTCCTTGTTGCCTTTCTCAATTTTGCCTTTAAACTCTTTATTCGGGCCTTGGCGCTCATGTTTCATGCCCAGTAGTGAAATGCCATGTGTCTCAACAGTGCAAGGTCCTTGTCGGCTTTATCTAGTAGCTTCTCCAAATGCATGTTGACCCTCTCAAGGTTGGCCTCCCGATCCTCATTGATTCCTTGCTCCAGAGATGTGAGCTCAACCCTTCTTCTTTGAACAGCTTGGCGATGCTCACGAATGTTTTGCAGCTCCATGATTCCTTACTGATCCTCTAGCTGCTTGTTTCTCTGTTCTAGGTACTTCATGTTCCATTTGGCCCTATACAAGTCAAGGGATAAGGCCTCAATCTCTGATTGTTGTTCTTGTATGACCTCTCTAAGCTCTGCATTTGTTGGCTCTGTATCGGTCTCATCATCGTGAAGGAGAACAAACTCGGTCTCTCGTTCACCTGATGGCTCTCCTGAAGGCCCCTCATCATGTACTGGATCCTTACCTCTGCCCTACTCCTACGATGTTGATGTCGGAAGCGAGGCCCCTTCCACCCGGGTGGAGATAACACTCGCTTTGCTGCTGCAAACAAAGGTCTACTGCCCTTCTAGTATGTGATGTACACTGGCATGGTAGCAGTCTCATGGCACTCATACTGATGTGAAGGACCCCCTACCTCATGCTCTGCCTCTGATACCACCTGTGGAGTGCTGAAGAAATCACAGGAGATGAAGTCCTCCCAGGAAATACCCTGCAATCCCAATTGATGGTCCACCAAAATCCGGATAAGAGCAAAATGATAAACACTTTTTAGCTGTTGTCGAGGGGTCTTGTGCTGCATGAAGTTTCTCATATTCTCTATGTTGTTACAAATGAAAAAAGGGAGTTTCATCATCCGCACCCTAGTAAAGTGCATGAGCAACCTGATGTGATAGGCATAAAGGCGAGAAAACCTCCCCTCACAACTGAAATACTTCGTGATCAATTTCATGAGTGGGGCATACTCATCTCGCAAAAATCTGAATGGAAAAACTCTGATGAGCTGGCTCAAACAGTTGTCTTTGATGTAAGGCTCATAATGATGCTTCTCCACCTTCTTTTTCTTATGCCACTGTTCCCCAATGTTCGGTATGCCTGTTGCCACTGATATGGTTTCGGGTGTCAATGTGAAAGTGACCCCAGCCAAGACAGACTGACCTCCCTGTAGATGAAGTGCAAAAAGACGGGCCAACTCATGATGGACTCTGACATTTGCCACCCTTTGACAAAATTCATAACATGCTAAGTGCTGGAAAAAAGACATAGCAAGGGGGCAAGCCTGCAGCTCAGTGAGGGTGTTTGGCTCATCTCTAAGGTGTCTGCCACTCCGATGATGTCTCCTGTGGGCCCTTTCTCCTGAAGATGTGTCACTGTGGGTCTCCTCCTCATACTCTGATGAAACTTCTGATGCCATTACTGCTATTTGTACCCTGAGTTTTATGCTGCCCTTTGATTCCAGTGAACCTGGTAATTTCTCTGAAAATCTGTCACCAAGGGTACAATAAAATAGGGAGTATTAGGAGAGGAATGATGAAATGGGAATAGGTGTTAAAGGGAGAGATTTGTCAGGGATTTGGGAGTGGTTTGGTATGGTGTTGATGGGGTAGGGTTTGAAACTCCTTGGCAACACTATCACTGTAGCATAAACCCTAGGATCATGATTTCTTTTTGTTTTCTCTTGTTTGCTTTATAAAAGATTTTGCATTTTATTTATACTCCTAAAACCATGCTACTCCTTTCAAGTTTGCTGCAAGAGTGAAGGTAGGTTGCCTACCTTCAAAATTTGATGAGCATCCAACAATTTTTAGGTGAACTAGTTGGTTTCTGGGCTTTATATCCCTGTGCGCCGCGCGCAATGCCTAGTGCGCCACGCGCTCTGAGTGCACCGCGCCAATGGCAGATTTACACTATGGACGGGCTCCCAGTGCGCTACACCCAATGAGTGTGTCGCGCTCCCTTGTGAGTGCGCCGCGCACTCTGAAATCACCCTAAATTGCTCCTAATTGTTTGACCTTTCAATTTTTCGCCCATGCACCTTTCTTCCATAGCCTTGCTTGCACAACAAGATGATCTTATGGTGATTTTTTGTAGACCGATTAGTGGAGGGATAGGGAGAGGGTTTGGTAGTGGATTTAGGGTGAGCTTTAGGAAAAATGATCAAGGGGAGATGGGAAAGATGATGAGTGAGGGGAAAGGTGAGTGGAGTGAAACCTTGGCACTAACAACACATTTTAACAACCCTAGCCATAATTTTCTTGGTGATTTCTTCTGGTCGACCCTATGCATTTTGGTGACATTCAAACCTCTCTATAAACACCATATTATTGATAAAATTTTGATGGACAAGAGGTGTCATAAGGCCTACCTCTTGATTTGATAGCTTTCACCAAAATTTGGAATGGTTTGGCAATGTTTCTCGGCCCTTGGCTATGTGCGTCGCGCGCAAAGCCCAATGTGCCACGCCCTTGGGAAATCTGAACTGCGGGCAGGCTGTGTGTGCGCTGCACCCTTTGTGTGCTCCGCACTCCTGGGTATATGCACCGCGCCCTCCAAAACTAGCTCTCACACACTCAAACGCTCACGATTTCGCCCTCTCACCTTTGCAATGTCTCTCCAAAGCTTGTAATAGCACAATGCCCTTGATTTGGGTGAAAACATGTATATATAGCCTTAGAAGATATGGGTTTAATTTTTTCTTCCTTGAAAACCCATTTTCTAATGTTGTGTTTTGCACTTTTTCACCAGATTTAAAACACACTGATTTTCACTTTCCCTTTGAAATTTTGGCTCAAATGATGAAATCTTCGGCGCATCTTTGCAAGGACTGTATGACAAGGCATTTGGCCACTGGAGTCATGACTGCATCTTAAAAGTCAACTAGCAATTTTTTGGAAAATTTTGTCAAAAATGACATTGATTGACTTTTCTTCAAAACAGAGTTTTGAAGAAGAGTCGAAGTCTATCCACGTGACGATGAAGCTCTCTGAACCATAGATGTGTAAGGGCCTCCCTCTGGCCTGCATGGCTTTTATTGGACATGTTTCAAAGACCAAATTGATGAATTCCTAGACCTAATGACTAAAGATGACTTTTATCCATTAAAGGACCAGACTTTGACTATTATGGACTTTGGTGATTATTGACAAAAACCTGAGCCAGCAGGAGCCAGACATGAGGGGGGGAATGACTAGCATGACCTTCTCTGTCAGATTATGGCATGCCCCTAGTGGAATGCAGCTGAGTGGATGGAGCGGGACACCTAGAAATGAAATTCATAAAGAGTTTTGATCCCTGATGGAGGGCTGACCAGACTGACTCTAACATTGGCTCCAATGGGGGATTGTAGCTCCTTGGAGGTGCCAAGAACAACAGATCTCTAGAGGAGCTAGACAGTGCCTTTTTTCCATTGGGCTATGGAGTCATTATTTCGACAAACTGCACAGGACTTTGATGCATTTATTAACTGAAACTGGACTCAAACCGACTCAATTGTGAAACTGAAATGACTGAAAAACTGACTTGACAAACTGTACTAAAAAATACTAAGACCTGAACTTAAAACTTAAAGCTGGGTGGCAGTACATGGCCACCCGTGTTTCTTACAAGGCAATATACGATCAAACTATATCAAAATGCCAATGTAACCAATCAAGCAGATGCCTTCTTGATTGATCCTCCTAATCAGATCTCCTGGTCAACAGTAGATACTTGTAATTGGGCATCCAAAAAGCTAATTGGCCCTGATCTCCTTCATCCCCAAACATTGAAATAAACACCTTCACTGCTGACTGCAACAGATTTGCCATTGGGTCCTAAAAAAACATGAAGATTTACCTCCTGCTGAAGACACAAGGGATCCATTTCTTATGATGCTGATCTCTTTTCACAAATAAGAGTATGTTCTTGGTCCTCAAAAAATTTGGAATAAGTAGATGAGCATATCTCCGTTTCAAAGAACATTTCAAAACATGAAACATAGGAAGAAGAATCTGAAGTGGCATGCTGAATGGTCTGATCTTCGGTAGTCTGAACCTCTTGCAGGTTATCTTCATATGATACGACAGCCAGATTCTCATTACATTCATTAATCATAAGAATAGAAACTTCAAATGATTCTTGAAACTCAAGCATGACATCTCTATCATCTATCATAAATTCATCCAGAGAAATTTTTTCACCTACTTGAACAAAGATATCCTCTTGCTGTTCATGAATTGACTGGATTACCTTGGTACGAAGGCTTTGTTCTGATGAAATGAGGGTAGTTCAGCCTGTAACTCTGTCTTCTTCATTTGAGGCAACCTCAACAATGCAATTCTCTTCTATGAGATCCGGAACATGATGTTTTTCCTCATCATAATCCGTCTCTCGATCTGGTTTATCATCATCATTTTCGAAGATTGGAACATCATTTTCTTGCGTATCCTCTTTTATTTCAACCAGATCTAAAATAAAACTGCTTCTTTCATCATGTTGAGCCATATGGAAATCTTCAACCTGCTGATTTTGACCCTGCTACAAAGTTTCCTCTAAGAGTTCTGTATGCTGCTGAAACGGATTTTCATACAATGCCTCCATGATCTCTTCATCCATGAAATTATCATCTTCATAATATTTCTCAAGTCTTTCAATAAAAGTAGAAGCATGTTTGCAACAGTCATGAACTAAATTTAATGATGGATAAGAGTATTTATATATTTCAATGAACAGGGCATGAAAATCCTTTAGACAGTAAATACAAGCAGGCAGCAAACTTTCATACCGAGATTGGGCTTCACTTTCCAGAGTGGCCATGAATATCTTCATCAAGCAATCTTCAGGAAAATCAACCTTCAACTTGTGAATATGCATGTGAAATCGAACTAGATGTAAAGCAGCATCTTTCTTACCATCATCTTTAAATGTAGGAAAATTCCTTGACCAATCTACTTTCGGAATTTTATTTGGAAAGCCTGGAATGTGATCTCGGCTCATGGGAGTGTATCTTCTTGCAATCCGCTCCATTTAAAAAAAAAACTCAAAGCTACTAATCCCTCTGCAGTGGAGTCACCATGAAGCACTAGTTGTTGGATTCTTCAGTGAAAGGAGTCGCCAGGTGAATGATTTCAGTCGTCTTCTTATGTCTGATCGGTGTTCACCATCAACAATCAGCTCTAAACTTAAGATATGTACTGGGGCGAAACAATCTTCAAGCAAAGCATTTTCTGTCCCCAGTGGAGTCACCACTATGTTATCACCTAAATCTGCCCTAGGCTGAATGAAGGCAAAAATTAGGGTAACCACAAACCACGCTCAGTCTGGTAGCTAGCCCTACCAGAACAAGAGAGGGCTCTCTCCGAGTCACGCTCAATGAATAGATACTCAAAAACGGTCTGAGATGACTTACAATGAAATATTTACCTTAGGCTAGTAAGTGAATAGGGATTCGGGAAACAATTTTTATGAATGACCGAGGTTCTGGGATGGTATGAGACCAACGATCAGTGAAGAGCAGAGCATTTAATATGAAGGCACAAATTATTCCATGAGGCAAGGAAAGTAGGAAGTGTAGAAATTTTAGTTTGAGGTAACGTGGAATGAAAAGATTGCTGAAGAGAGTGAAAAGGGCATAGTCATATGAATCCTTTTCAACAGAAGAATAACACTGTACATGAAATTTTCCCACAGGCAGAGCAATAAAAATTGAATTCTACCTAATCTCACTCAGAAAATTTCACTGAAATGAAACATGAATTGAATTATGAAACATAACAAGATACATATGGAACATAAGAACACATTTTCTACACTCACAACCACAAGAATCTCATGAAACAGAGCCGCTGTCTTTCATTAATTCTCTGTCAAAATTACACAGTGAAGAAACAGAGTTTCTTTCCCATAGTCTCCCACAAGTTACAAGCCAACCAACCCTTTGCAAATAGCTTGCATACAATATATAGAATGTGTGAGGAAGAGATAGAACACCCAAGGGCTGGGGAGTTACTTGAATTATTACAAAATGGAGATGGACAGCCAACCATCAGCTACATGTTCAGCGCTCACAAACATGACATTTGGCTGGGGTGACCCTTTGCATTCCTTTGCCACTTCGATAGATGGCAATCTGGAGAAAAAACACTTTAAATGCCGCCTTTGGTGCTAAAAAATAGAAGTGTAGATGACCGGGCCCACTTGCAGAAGTCGCGAACTGAAATTTCGCGAAACGGGAACAAATTGGCAGTTTTTCCCCTGTGCGTTGCGCCAATTTCTCTATGCATCGTGCCACTTTGGGGCCTGTTTTGGGGCACTTTCAGGTGTCCAAAATGTGCCCAAGTGGCTTGTTGGAAATATTTTCCTCTCTACTTTCTGACCCAACTGGAATTTTTGAATTTGGTGCTCATTTTCCCCTCCAAATCTCCATTCTCCCAAGACTGCTTTATGTGTGTCAAAAAAGTGGCAAAGAGGCCATTTTTGGGTGTTTTTTGACCTTCAGGAGACCCAAATCTTGTCAAAATTTCTTGCCCGGACACCAGTAGTCATGATTTTCCATGCTAAATCTAAAAATGCAAACCATTCCTCATTTGGAGCTCTAGAATTTTAGCGTCGTGCCAGTGGCGCAATGCACAGGGGGAGAATTTTTGTTTTTTGCTCAAAAAATTACCTTGTGACCAAAAATTTCCCAAATTTCTTGAAATTTGGGCTGGAGTTTCTCTATGGGGTGCCATGCTGATCCAAGGAAGCCTCAGCCAAGATTCTAAGCCTATCTTGTTCTTTTGCCTCTTTTTCCCTCCTTGTTGCCTTTCTCAATTTTGCCTTTAAACTCTTTATTCGGGCCTTGACGCTCATGTTTCGTGCCCGGTAGTGAAATGCCATGTGTCTCAACAGTGCAAAGTCCTTGTTGGCCTTGTCTAGTAGCCTCTCCAAATGCATGTTGACCCTCTTAAGGTTGGCCTCCCGATCCTCATTGATTCCTTGCTCCAAATATGTGAGCTCAACCCTTCTTCTTTGAGCAGCTTGGCGATGCTCACGAATGTTTTGCAGCTCCAGGATTGCATGCTTATCCTCTACCTGCTTGTTTCTCTATTCCAAGTACTTCATGTTCCATTTGGACCTCTCCAAGTCAAGGGATAAGGCCTCAATCTCTGATTGTTGTTCCTGGATGACCTCTTTAAGCTCTGCATTTGTTGGCTCTGTATCAGTCTCATCATCATGAAGGAGAACAAACTTGGTCTCTCGTTCACCTGATGGCTCTCCTGAAGGCCCCTCATCATGCACTGGCTCCTTACCTCTGCCCTGCTCCTGCGATGCTGATGTCAGAAGCGAGGCCCCTTCCACCCCGGGTGGAGATAACACTCGCTTTGCTGTTGCAAACAAAGGTCTACTGCCCTTCTGGTATGTGATGTACACTGGCATGGTAGCAGTCTCATGGTGCTCATACTGATGTGAAGGACCCCCTACCTCATGCTCTACCTCTGATACCACCTGTGGAGTGCTGAAGAAATCACGGGAGATGAAGTCCTCCCAAGCAATACCCTGCAATCCCAACTGATGGTCCACCAAAATCCGGATAAGAGCAAAATGATAAACATTGTTTAGTTGTTGTCGAGGGGTCTTGTGCTGCATGAAGTTTTTCATCTTCTCTATGTTGTTGCAAATGAAAAACAGGAGGTTCATCATCCGCACCCTGGTAAAGTGCATGAGCAACCTGATGTGATAGGCATAAAGGCAAGAAAACCTCCCCTCACAACTGAAATACTTCATGATCAATTTCATGAGCGGGGCATACTCATCTCTCAAAAATTTGAATGGAAAAACTTTGGTGAGTTGGCTCAAACAACTGTCTTTGATGTAAGGCTCATAATGATGCCTCTCCACCTTCGTTTTCTTATGCCACTGTTCCCAATGTTCGGTATGCCTGTTGCTATTGATATGGTTTCGGGTGTCAATGTGAAAGTGACCCCAGCCAAAACAGACTGACCTCCCTGTAGATGAAGTGCAAAAATATGGGCCAACTCATGATGGACTCTGACATTTTCCACCCTTTGACAAAATTCATAACATGCTAAGTGATGGAAACAAGACATAGCAAGGGGGCAAGCCTGCAGCTCAGTGAGGGTGTTTGGCTCATCTCTAAGGTGTCTACCACTCCGATGATGTCTCCTGTGGGCCCTTTCTCCTGAAGATGTGACACTGTGGGTCTCCTCCTCATACTTTGATGAAACTTCTGATGCCATTACTACTGTTTGTACCCTGAGTTTTATGCTGCCCTTTGATTCCAATGAAGCTGGTAGTTGCTCTGAAAATCTGTCACCAAGGGGACAATAAAATAGGGAGTATTAGGAGAGGAATGATGAAATGGGAATAGGGGTTAAAGGGAGAGATTTTTTAGGGATTTGGGAGTGGTTTGGGTATGGTGTTGATGGGGTAGGGTTTGAAACTCCTTGGCAGCACTGTCATTGTAGCATAAACCCTAGGATCATGATTTTTTTTTGTTTTCTCTTGTTTGCTTTATAAAAAATTTTGCATTTGATTTATACTCCTAAAACCATGCTACTCCTTTCAAGTTTGTTGCAAGAGTGAAGGTAGGTTTCCTACCTTCCAAATTTGATGAGCATCCAACAATTTTTAGGCGAATTAGTTGGTTTCTGGGCTTTATATCACTGTGCGCCACACACAAATGCCCAGTGCACCGCGCTAGTGGCGGATTTACACTATGGACGGGATCCCAATGCACCACGCCCAATGAGTGCACTGCACTCCCTTGTGAGTACTCCACGCGCTCTGAAATCACCCTGAATTGCTCCTAATTGTTTGACCTTTCAATTTTTCGACCATGCACCTTTCTTCCACAGCCTTGCTTTCACAACGAGCTGGGCTTATGGTGATTTTGTGTAGACCGATTAGTGGAGGGATAGGGAGAGGGTTTGGTAGTGGATTTAGGGTGGGCTTTAGGAAAAATGATCAAGGGGAGATGGGAAAGATGATGGGTGAGGGGAAAAGGTGAGTGGAGTGAAACCTTGGCACTAACAACACATTTTAACAACCCTAGCCATCATTTTCTTGGTGATTTCTTATGGTCGACCCTATGCATTTTGGTGACATTCAAACCTCTCTATAAACACCATATTATTGATAAAATTTTGATGGAAAAGAGGTGTCATAAGGCCTACCTCTTGATTTGATAGCTTTCACCAAAATTTGGAATGGTTTAGCAATGTTTCTCGGCCCCTGGCTGTGTGCACCGCGCGCAAAGCCTAGTGCACCACACGGTGGGTATGCGTTGCACCCTTGGGAAATCTGAACTGCGGGCAGGCTACATGTGCGTCGCACCCTTTGTGTGCGCTACGCTCTTGGGTATATGCGTCGCGCCCTCCAAAACTAACTCTCACTCACTCGAACGCTCACGATTTTGCCCTCTCACCTTTGCAATGTCTATCCAAAGCTTGTAATAGCACAATGCCCTTGATTTGGGTGAAAACATGTATATATAGCCTTGGAAGAGATGGGTTTAATTTTTTCTTCCTTGAAAACCCATTTTCTAATGTTGTGTTTTGCACTTTTTCACCGGATTTAAAACACACTGATTTTCGCTTTCCCTTTGAAATTTTGGCTCAAATGATGAAATCTTCGGCACATATTTGCAGGGACTGTATGACAGGGCATTTGGTCACTGGAGCCATGACTGCATTTGAAAAGTCAACTGGTGATTTTTTGGAAATTTTGTCATAAATGACACTGATTGACTTTTCTTCAAAACAGAGTTTTGAAGAAGAGTCGAAGTCTATCCACATGACGATGAAGCTCTCTGAATCATAGCTATGTAAGGGCCTCCCTCTGGCCTGCATGGCTTTACTGGACATGTTTCAAAGACCAAATTGATCTATCCCTAGACTTAGTGACTAAATATGACTTTTATCCATTAAAGGACCAGACTTTGACTATTATGGACTTTGACAAAAACTTGAGCTAGCAGGAGCCAGACATGAGGGGTGAAATGACTAGCATGACCTTCTCCGTCAGATTATGGCATGCCCCTAGTGGAATGCAGCTGAGTGGATGGAGTGGGACACCTAGAAATGAAATGTATAAAGAGTTTTGATCCCTGACAGAGGGCTGACTAGACTGACTCTAACATGACCCAGCTGGAGGCCACGACATGGTAGCCCAGGAATCCACTAAAATTTTGCTCAACAACCGAGATGGAGGCCACAATATTCAAAACTAGCATCTCCCAAAGCACAGTGCATAGCCTTACCACACCTCCTAACCATTGGTTCTTAACCACAGTGGGAGGCACATGTATTTAAAGTTCATATGGCATATGTTTCGGGTTAACCACAGCCCCAAAAAAAATGTCACCATTAACCAAAACCATGACATCCCCATGTGAACAAGTATGATAGAGGTGGAGTGGGGGGCCCAGCCAGTGAGGGTCGATCATTGGCCTTAGCCCCCAGGCACGTGGCCCCCACGTGGTCAAAATTTTTGGAAGTTAAGTGTTAGAGGGATTTTTAATGATTCGATAATTTTGCCCGATTTTTGGTGAAAATTTCACTCTTTTGGAGCGCTTGGTAGGCAAAATTGTAGGATGATGATAGATTTTGGGGAGATGTATACTAAATAGTGGGAAAATTAGGAGAGGTCATAAGTTCTCTAGTTTTCGACCAAATTGGATGCAGAAATAGGCTAGGTAGCCATTTTTGGAAATTCTGGACTCACTGGAGTCGGTTTCAGAAGAATTTGAGCATTGTAAACACATAGTTTTACACATTTTATCATAATAGAGAGGCCCAAGCCATTAGAAGCTAGACCAAGGAGATGTAGCCCAAGAGCGGTTAAATCCTTTATCATGTTCTTGTTCTGATGTGTTTTTGCTGATGTTCTGTACATTTGTATGATGTTGTTCAGTCTCTTATTTATGATAAAATTTCTCATAAAATTAACGTAAAAACTCATCTTACACTTGCAAAACTCATCAATCCTTAAGAACATGAAAAGCATTTTGTTTCTAATCTGAGGAGGATCTTAGCACATAAATCTAATATTCTTAATCAGGTCATGTTGTGAAGGGCATGTCTAGAGGACTTCCAACACTGGCATGGTGGTATGTGACTACAAAAATTCATCTACTATGTTATAGTTTTGGGTGACCCATGTAATAGCATTGGTAGCATTTTGGCATAATTGTCCCTTGGTGATCTTAGTTGGTACCTCAAATGTTGCTCGATGGATCTATAAGATGTTTTTTGCTGACAATATAGGCTCTATTATAGGTGTTATTTGTGTCTCATTTAGAGGACCGTTGTATTTAAAAGACTACATGGAGAGGTTTAAATCCCCAAAATCCATTATTAGGATTTGATAGGTTACATGCTTAGGTTGGTTGGGAGGGGGAATAGTGTTGAAAAATCAAGAGACTTAGAGATTATATAGATTTCCCTTTACTTGATAATTAATTGTGATATGTGTTGGCATTTTATTTATTTATTAGATCTTTGGTCATCAAGAAATTACCAAAAGAATGAACATCACAACAACATAAAGTAGACAGGATATAGGCTCCAAGCCAGGGAAAAACCCTTCCAACGGGAAAACCTAGAAAAATGCTTCTCCTCTTATAGAATATATTTGGAAATAGGCTTCCAAGACCCAAAGACCAAAGCCGAAAATCCTCCCAAGCACCAAGTTGTCCCCCCAACAAGGTCTTCTTTAAGGTAATTTTAGCCTTCGATAACTGGCAACAACAAGAAAAACCCAAGCAGCTTCACACATGTGGACAGAAAAAAGGATAGATCAAGTGAATTTGATTTCTTCTTCCTTCCTTCATCCTTATGGCTCTTTATCTTCCTTCATTATTGCAAATTGAAGTTGTCTTGGACGTTTCTTCCTAATGATTCAATCTCCTTCTATTTATAGCCTTCTTGAGGAGTCAAATTTACCTTCTTTAGGACGACTTCTCCTTGACTGGATCCGGCTTGGACTTGGAGGAATAAATGGATTTTTCCTGACAAATAAATATTTTTATTTGTTACAATGAGTCCAAATGGGACTATAATACATGACATGAGTTCTTATTTTTCCTAGAAATACCTAGAAGCACGAAGAACATGATTTTGACCTAGACTTGAGCATGAAACCCATGCTTTATATATATAATTTTATTTTATTTTTCTCTCTTTATACAAAGTATGTAGTGTCATGTTTCAAAATAGGTCGTTATGAATATCAAACCTAGTTACAATTTCCAACACTCCCTCTTAATTAGGGAGATAATCATAATCCCATCACATGGTACAAGGAATCTCAATCTTGAAGCATTCTCATAAGATGAGTCTGATTGATAAGCCATCTTTGTCAAGCATATTTCATTATAACCAACACTATTATTGAAGGCCTTAACTACACAAGATCATCCTCATTTGAGAGCGTCATGCTAGGAGGCTTACGTGAGCCTCCACACTACCTCTAAGGCACATACCCCATCTGTATGTTAACCAAGTATGTCCTTTTAGGACTATTCTTATCTTGGATTTCCAATCTTGAATCCTCAAAGAATATTGGTCCTCTTTTCCTACTCTTATCTTGGACTACCTACCTCATCCTCAAAAAGTATCGGTCTATACCTTCTTTCATAGATTCTTTAATCCATAAGAAGTCACAATCTCAAATGCTTATCTGATCGTCCAAACTCCATTCTTTCCTTATTCCTTTCACTAAGACTTACGGTTGTTAGTCTTGTTCTAGTGCATGACACATAAATAAAAAATATTATCCAATCTCACTCCCTCTCAATTAGGGAAGAGATATCTACCAAACCAATCTTGTCTCTCAAGTACTCAAGTTTCTTGTTTGGTAATGCCTTAATCAGAATCTATGATACATGTTCATTTATAGGTGTATAATTCATCTTCACGACCCCACCTCGTACCAAGATTCTGATGTAGTGGTAATTATTATTTATATGCTTTATTATAGCATGAAACATTAGGTCTTCTATCAATCTTATACAACTTGCATTGTAACAATGTATATGTGTAGGGCTAAGTGGCCTTTCAAACAAATCTAATAATAACATCATAAGCCAAACAACTTCTCAATAGACTTCAATTGTAGCACCATACTCAGCTTTAACACTACTCAAAGAAATTGTATCTTGCAATTTGCTCATCCATGAGACAATGGAAGATCCTAAGTTGAAGCATCCACCAGTTTTTCTTCTTCCATTTTTCTCACTGCCACCCTAATTAGAATCTATATATCCCATGAGTTTGATCTCATTCCCATTTTACTGGAGGCAGAGATGTATGGTTCCATGCAAATATCTTAGGATATTCTTGTTTGTTATCCAATGATCACACTTTGGATCCATCTAAAACTAACTCAGGACATTCATTGTAAAATAACTGTTAGGTATTGTGTTTAACTGATTGAGGACCCAATCAACTCTTTATAGAAAGTAGGATCCATCAAACTATAATTTCATCTCCTCGAATTCTTTACATTGGTAATCATAGGAGTCAACATAGGCTTGTTGTCCATTATACCAAACTTTTGTAGAATCTTGATCACATATTTACATTAACCAAGATATATTTCACCTGGCTTCTGCCAAACTTCTAATCCCAAGTAGTATTAATGCATAATCCCAAGATCCTTCCTATCAAACCTGGATTCTAACTGTTGAATAAAAGTGAAACTAGGTTCGGTATTTGTAAATGTAACTTTAATATTTGTACTTTTCAAGAAAAAGAAAAATTATTTTTGTAAATCATTCGAATGAGTTTCTTTCTCATTCCATAGGTCTAGAAAATTAAAAGAATCAAAGTCATGTTAAAGAGCTCTTCTGGAGCATGAATATGGTTCAACCTAGTGTTAAGTAGCCCTCCAAGAAAAGAACCATCCGACAAAGAAGAACACTGCCAAAAAATGATGAAGAAATAGTCATATAACTATCAAGTCAACTCATAAAATCTGACACAACAGTTCAGTCATCATGTCGGCTTATTTATGGAGACTAACTACTATATATAGGCATGGAACGTATCTGCATTATAGGCAGACAAAACTCGGATGTATCTGAAGTTTTTGGTGATGATTACAATGAGTAATCATAGTCTAAAGAATCTCACATCACTCTGTGACTTCGGAGAAGGAGGTATCAATGATAACCACAGTGAATACCCTCGCATTCCTCTTAGAAATCTTGATCAAGTTAAAGGTTACAAGAATCTCAGAGGAAGACTTTATTATAGAATCTCGGTTGAGGAAAGGGTCTATGGTTTTCATATGTAGATTATGAGAGTAAACTCTCTCGACACAAATATCATAGTAGTGTATGCACAACATGAAAAAGACGAGGATAATCTTTGAACACAGTCACATACTCGGTGGATTTCTTTATGTTGTCATAATCATGGTAACAAGAATGATCAAAATATCAACATAATGTACATCAAGGTGTCATTGTAGGCATGAAGGATTAACATGAGGACTTTGATGCAACAGTCACATGTATATATCTATATACATGTCTCATCATAGAAACCTCATCTACATAATGATGATCTCGGTAAGTAGTAAAGAAATAAGTACATATAGAGATATGGTGCAATGGTCTTGCTCTCGTGAATATCTCAGTGATGATGTAGCAATAATGGATGTATTAATGGTGCAGTGACGACAATGATCTCAACAGTATGAAGAAGAGGTTTGGTGGCTTGGTCTTGGAGTGGCTGATTTAGTCAAGGGACATTGTATTGGTTTTCATCAATTGGAATCTCTATAAGAATAATTTTATGTAGGTTTTCCTCTCCAATAGGGAGAGGTTTTGGCCCTGGAATAATGCCAACTTATTGTGTTCTTGTCTCCTTGTTATGGTAGCTATTTAATGAATAAAAGAAGACACACTAATGTTAACAAGATAAGCATTAATATTTATCATGTAAAGAATAATCTCATTAACCCCGTGCCCTAGATTCTTCAACATGGTATCAGAGCTATGGTTACAGTCTAAGGAAGGGCAAAAAAGAGACATTGAAAGAACAAGTCTACAACAAGAAATCTACAAACAAAACTTCAGATTGCTCTAATCAGATGGTACAGGCTCTCAGTGACACATAACAGTGACATGTTCAAACTCCTCATCAATCTTGATGAGCACAACAAAGTATAATACCTCAGTATATGAACTCGGTGGATACTCTGTTTCAGTAAAAGAGGAGAATACCCTGTCCCGACACTCTTATGATTTATGTACAGTCTTGGCATCAATACAATCACTGTCTCATGATCACAGTCCTCAACATACGAAATGTTGTCACTACATGCTCATGATGGAGAGATACACTAACAAGTCTTGACACATCTTTGTCTTGATAATCTCTCGACAAAAGAATGATGGTCTCAAACATCCTACAACACCACTCAGTTTTGATGGAAATAATCATGGTGATCCCAATTATACTTATGATGCTTAGTTATTAAGGATCTCAGGTAAAATGCGATTGTTTGAGTCGGCATAAATTATAATCTTAAGAAAACAAAGTATTTTTGGCGCTCAAAAACTCAGGAAAAGAAGACAAGTTTGGTTATCACAGTCACATCCTCGGTAAGGATTTATGTGAAATCATGATAAACGCAACTTAGATTCTCGGTTAAGGTGCATAAGTTATGATCTCAATAAAAACTATGAAGAGACAATCATGATCTCAATATATCAGAAGCTAGATCTCCAATACATATCTAAATAAAAACAAAGTGATGAATTTAGTGACAAGTTCGAGCTCACAACACAGTGCACAATTCAAATGAACAACACTCATGGACATCACTAGCTCAGTACAGTATCAATATACTTGTCACAGTTTCGAATCTGGTCTATAAACATGATCTCAATAGCATGATGCTCAGATCAGAGCATGAATTTTCTAATGCTGAGTATAATAAGGTCCACTTGTGGGATGGTAGTATCACTAGCATGTCAAATATAGGATTCAAAAACACCTTGAAGATGAATTAGAAGTCAACATTATCTCAAGATCACAAATCAATTTCGATGAGGACAAGATCAAAAATGTCATGATGCCAGAAGGTATCCAAATAATTTTTGGTAAAAGGATATGGTTCATGATTAGCAGCTCAAGCAAATGAAAGTCAGTAGAGAAACTATGAACATTATGTGAAAAATCACATCACCATATAGGATGGAATCCCATGGTAAGAGGGAGTAGAATTCATTGAATTAGTCTCTTTGTAAGTCTCTTTTTGGGCTCCTAGATCCTACATAGAATGTGACTATAATATATTATAGGATGTGGTGTAACATTATGGAAGTATTAGAAAAACGATCTCGTGACATCATCACAAGGGTGAATATGATCATGAATATAAGTAAGATACTTATGTCAAAAAATTAGGGTTTCTACGAAAGAAGGCAAGTTGTAGGAAACAAATTTGCAAAACTCAAACATTTGAAGAATGTTGATCATGTAACAAAAGGGAAACATCTGCTAAATAGGGATCTTTAAAATCCTCAAGATTCTCTGATGGAATCTTCAATAGAAGATTCATTGATCCAGGGATGAAGCAAGTGTTTCAATAAAACTCCAACCTATGGAGGTCATGAATAATGATGTGATGATGTAAGAGTGGTTCAAAGGGTTGAAGATATTTCAATCAAAGAAGTTGTTGAAAGAAGCATGGACAACCTAAAGGTAAATTTGAGGTATGTATACTTGTATTTGAGTTTTATAATGTCATGTCACATGGTTTTAGATCAGTACTTCTATCTTGAAAATCATGATCAAAGGAAAGGGATCTCCTCCTCTAAAAGGATGCAAAAAGACATAAGTTACATGGGATGAAATCAACATAATATGTCCTCATATGAAATATGAGGTGGTTGACTATAATTACATAAATCTGATTAGAAAACTCTAAAAGACACTTGGGAATATGTAAGGAAGGAAGATATCATGAGATATGCAACCTTGATGAAGGCAATCAACATCCAAAAATGTCAAGAAGACTTGACTAGAAAATCTCTCGGAAAGATATGAAGGCTCTGATAGAAAATATGTAGACCCTTGATTATGGATATCTTTGGGAGATGTGTCAACATGGATGCAGGATGTTGATACCTAAATAAATATGTAATGATGAAGAGCCACCTTGTAATGTACGATTTGATTTAATGATATATTTGATTTCTTGAATGATATCTGGATAAGTTCATGCAGGCCTACTTACAAGTACAACTAGCATTCATGTGATGAATGGAAGAAGAATGATGAGAAAGAAGTAGTCATATGACGAAGGTTCTAGATATGAAGAAAGCCACTTTCCATGAAGAAATGAATGACATGATGAACTAAGGAGGAAAGTGATTGATGACTGTTTCCCTACAAGAAAGAAGCTCAACTAACTTTCATGACATCAAGGAGATAAGTTGATCAAGCATCTAAAGGACCCATGAAGAAGAAGTTGTTTATGTATAGAAGAGTTGCTAGATAAGAGGGAGCTATTAAAGGTCCCTAATAAAGAGGGAGCTTGAATTAGATCACTCATGATTAGAAAGGAGTGACAGTTGTGTTTTTCTATTTCATGTGTCATGCACTAAACCAGGACTAGCAATCGTATGTCTAGGTGATTTATGACTGTTTCCCTACAAGAAAGAAGCTCAACTAACTTTCATGACATCAAGGAGAGAAGTTGATCAAGCATCTGAAGGACCCATGAAGAAGAAGTTGTTTATGTATAGAATAGTTTCTAGCTAAGAGGGAGCTATTAAAGGTCCCTAATAAAGAGGGAGCTTGAATTAGATCACTCATGATTAGAAATGAGTGACAGTTGTGTTTTTCTATTTCATGTGTCATGCACTAAACCAGGACTAGCAGTCGTATGTCTAGGTGAAGGCCATGAATGGAAATGAACAAACATGATAGACACAACATTCTTGTCTCCACCTAGGAAGAAAGAATGGAGGTTTGGGTAATCATTTAGCATCCGATGGTCTTTGAGGATGTGTAGGGAATCCAAGACAAGAGTAGGGAAGAAGACCGATATTATTTGAGGGATGGGAACCAAATATAAGAATAGTCCTAAATGTTCATACTCAGTGAACACCTAGGTGGGTATGTACCTTGAGAGACAATGATAAAGGTGTCTATAAATCATTAGTATCTCCAACATTGTGCTATGATATTATGAGACATAGAGTTTTTAGTCAAGACCTTGCTATAAAAAATGTTGGTTACTATGATTCTATACAGACGGGTTACCAATCTTATTCTTCTTATGATAAATTGTCCAGATTGAGAATCACCAAGTACCATTGTAAATACCTCCCTAGTTAAGAGGCAGTGTTGAAGAAAAATGTAACTAGGTTCAGTATTTGGAAATGTAACTTTAATCTTTATACTTGTCAAGAAAAATAAATATTAATTTTGTAAATTATTCGAATGTGTTTCTTGCTCATTCCATAGGTCTAGAAAATTCAAAGAATCAAAGTCATTTTAAAGAGGTCTTCTTGAGCATGAATATGGGTCAATCTAGTGTCAACTAGCCCTCCAAGAAAATCACCATCCTCCTGTTGTGCTATGAAACAACTGTTGGAATTATGATCTATGTGTTGTACTTGATGGAAACCAACTCGTAGAAGATCAACTCACTTATATATATCTAGATGAATCTATGGAAAAGATATCAGATGTGACAGAATACATAGGATGCAGGACAGCTCAAAGGAATCAGATGAAAATTCTTAGTATGACAAGTTAGCTTTGCCATCAAGTCCAAAGGGGGAGATCATTGGCATTATGAGACAAGTGTTGTCCTTGATGGAAAATCACACAGATGATAAATTATAGTGCAACAAAGTTATTTTCAAGTTCACGCACTTTCATGCAAAGAAAAGTTTCTTTCATTTAGAGAAAAGTTCACACACTTTCATGTAGAGAAAAGTTTCTTTCATGTAGAGAAAAGTTCACACACTTTCATGCAGAGAAAAGTTTCTTTCATGTAGAGAAAAGTTCACACACTTTCATGCAGAGAAAAGTTTCTTTCATGTAGAGAAAAGTTCACGCAATTTCATGCAGAGAAAAGTTCCTTTCATGAAGAGAAATGTTCATGCACTTTCATGCAGAGAAAAGTTCCTTTCATGCAGAGAAACGTTCACGCACTTTCATGGTTGGTTCATGGTATTAGTCCAATAGTTTTTGATCCTATGGTTTTGGTCTGTGGTATTACATCCAAAAGTGTTGATCCCAAGTATTAGGTCCATGGTATTGAATTGTTATGGTTTTTGGTCTATGGTATTGTGAAAGGCCCAAGGCTATAAAAGAGGAAGGAGATCATTTGGCAAGGCATCTTCTGAATAATTGAATATCTGATAAAGTGCTAGATCTGGAATACGGTGATTGGGTTATGGTGCAGATCTAGATCTGAATAAAGAAGGAACCTAAGCACAAGGAGAAGGATAAGTTCTATTGATGGGTCAAAATATTAAGGCTGGAATTGTGGTATCTCTATATGATTTTGATTTGTGATATGTAGCGCACGCTTGATCTATAAATCTGATAATCTGGGTTAACTAATATCTGAATGTTTGAAAGAATGAATTTATAGATATGTATGCGGGTTTCTGTTGGTGAAGTTGCAGACTTTACTTGAAATATGTTTTAGTTGTTTTTATCTATTACTGCGGTGTTCAAGGTTCTAATTTGATATCTAGTTACTATGTGCTGAGAAAGTATTAATTCAGTTTATGCACAAGGAAGTTGGTTGATTGCAGATCTATTTGATACTTGATGGATCGGGATCTTAAGGATTGGAATGTTTATCATTATCTGGTTTGATAGACTAGATCTGAATTATTGACGTATGTTTTATGAATGGTATGATCTGGGTATGTCTGATGTAAAGAATAACTGCAAAGTTATAAGGAAATATTTGCAGATCTGTATGCGGGTTGGCTTTGGTGAAAGCATTGATTCAGTATTGGGTAATTCAGAGATTGATGATGCTAGTATTGATTGATTATGAGCTTCAATGATATTAATGGGTCCAGTATGAAAATTGGATGAAATGTGGCCTTTCAGATTATGATGTTGTGCTTCAGTGTATCCAGTCTGAAAATTTATGAAACATGGTACTTGGAGGAAGAAAGAGAAGGTTGTAGCCTTCGGTAGGTCGGCACCTACGTACTAGTACATAAGCTAGTACAAGAGCTAAGGGGGTGGTAGCTCCCTTCTAGTAGCAGCTGGAAAACAAGGTTGGAGCATTTCAGCAAGTAGCAGCCTGCGTACTAGTAAATGGATCAGCCAGTACAAGAGCAAAGGGGGTTGTAGCTCCCTTCTAGGAGAGTCTGGAGAACGAGAGAAGGTTGTAGCCTTCTACAGGTAGAAGCCTGTGTACTAGTATAAGTCTGCACCAGTACAGAACTATTGTAAAAAGTATTTCTTATTAAAGAAGATTGAGACGACTTGTAGCAGGTGGTTTTCACCCACAATGGGTTTCCACCTTACATCATGGTGTTCATGTGTGCTTCTTGTGTGTGATGATCTGTTCTATTTTACTACTCTAGTTTACTGCTCATATGGCTAATAATGTTCTGATGCACTCATTAGATATCAACTAACTGAATCATATGTTTACTAGATATATACTTGTTGCATCATATATGAATCTTAATATGGAAAGTGAAAAGTTATATTGATTTGATAACACTGATTCACCCCCCCCTCTCAGTATTATTTCCAACAACAACACCCATTTTTATTATGTATAATACAAATAGGGGCCCTTTTAAATTCAATTTTCCCCTCTTTGTGAATAAAATGCCACCTTTTAGAAAAATTGTCACTTTTGAAAAATCCATTTTTAACCTAACTTAAAACATCTTAAAGTCCTCATCACAAATCGCAAATCGCATGATTCCTTAATAGAAAAGTTAAGCACATTCAAAAAATATCGATATGTGACTTGCGATTGAACTTTGTATGTGACATCCCAATCGCATATCACACATTGAAGGATATTATGTCAGCAGCTTAAATGTTACCTATCAAAACCCTGATATTGCGATATCTCGATATTGTGATCTTTCGATTTTGCAATATCGCATATCACAGATCGAAAAATCCATCAAACAAAGTTTCGTTCGCGCTATAGCTTAAATATCCAACATGATAGATTTGACAGGTGTTTAATTATGTTTTTAAGCTAGACACAAGTTAGGTCAGAATGATTCGATATGGTTATCATACCTATCCATGTAATTATGGTGTTCGTTATGGTTGATTAATGTTGAACTCGCTCCCGGATCTTTCCTTTCAAAGTGCAGTCATTTCATCAAATATTTTATTTTATGCAACAATTAATTGTTCTTGGTTTTAATAGGAACTCCACTTAAGCGATGTCCATTTGAAAGGTGATGCAGAAGCATACCAAGTAGTCTATCGCAGAAACTAAAAACACATAGATGTTGTCCATCTTTACAGATACAGTATGCACTGCAGATGGAGGTGCCATTAGATGGTAGAATATCTATACTACCCTTGAGAATGAAAAAATTGAAGTAATAGATGTTTGACCAACAACTAACAACACAGAACCGTCATGAGTGCAGTTCAGAGATGCTGCGTGCTCTTTCCTTCACCGAATAGCAGCAAGGGCTAGACTCTTGCCATACACAAATATGATAAGATGGGTAGTAGAGAATACATAATTCGAAGACAGACTTATCAAGACATGGAGGAGAAGAGACTAAAAATTCAAACAAGATAAAGTGGGTATGTACCCCATTGCTTCTTTGGCCAATCCTTATAATTTTGCAGCCTCTATGCTATGTAGATTGTATGGCCTCCCTGATAATTCTAAATTCTCGATCAATTGGGTTCCATTAATTGAGGCTTGTGTTAATTCTCACATTATGAATTGGTAAACCGTTTTGTCTTATAATTTTTCCAAATCAATTACTGAATATCACCAAACCAAGGTTTCCTACTCTAGAGCAGTTCCCCAATTCTTCATGTCTGCATATATCTTCGATGCCATTTGTTTCTGCACTCATTTTCCAACCATGGGTTGGAAATGGACTACCAATGATCCTACTCCTATCTTCCTAAGTTATAAGCAAATGTGGGAACAAGATTATATTCCACATTTTCACCAATTATGCCAGGGAGTTGTTCTTCCCTTACATCAGTTAGTTTTCAACAGAAGATGTCTGAGATTCACAAAAGAAGCTATCACAGACCTCCAAGAAATCAGAAGGTATTTTCTTGAAGAGTCCTTCTCTTATATCAGGATATTTGGTAGCCAAGATTTCCCACATGTCCTCCCTATGTATGTATTGGATAAATTATTGGCAAGAGAAGTAGCATACCAAACAGTAGGAAATGGCCTCACAAAAACATTGAGGGAAATGAAGAAATCCCTATGGCCAAATTTTCCCCTTCAGTGTGGGTCATTTACCCTTCTTAATTATGGTTATTAAAGCTCCTTGTTCTACTAGCAAGGCCTTTTGATCCACAGCAGATAGCAAACAAATTCACCCTTTCAGTTAAGATCAGACTTGTAACTCATACAGTTGATGAGTTTGAAGATTTATTGGAATTTGCTGAGGATTTTGATTAGATTCTGAATGCAATCAAGACAAAGTTTGACCCTAATAAATTCAGAAGATTCTAGGATTTTAGAGGACAGAAGTTAGAATACCTCCCTCAAGAATTTTAGATTACTGATCATGTAATTGAAACAAAGTCTCAGAAGCAGAATAAGCCAGGCACATCACGAGAGTAGGAAGGAGAAACAAATGAATTAGAAAAGCTCTGGGATGCATTCAATGACAAACTACAAGATGCTCCTAAGGTATCATCAACACAAGAAACCATAGGATTTCAGACCCCACCAGGGCAAATAGTAGTAGTGACCACTGATGGTCCAAAAACTAGTTTCCAAGAAACGGAGGTAATCCCTGTAGATCCAACTATTGAAATTGTCTTGAATGCAACATATATCCCTCGTCTAGACGTCTTTTACATCCCTCTTCATAAAGTTGTTGTAAAAAAGAGATAGAAATACGAGAAGAACCGAAACACCTTCAGAAAATGAATTTATGGATGTCCTATGGAAGGACACACAAATAAATTCGATCGAACATTTTACTTGGCTATCTCAATTTTCGAGAGCCTATGCTGCAACAACAATCAATAAAGAAACTAAAGTCTCAGTTTTGATTAAAGAAAAGGATGACCAAATCGAATTATTACTATGACAATTAGATGAAGAAAGAGCCAGTGTGAATTGTCAAGCAGAAGAGCAGCTGCATAAGCTACAACAGGATAAGGAAGTACTGAAAATAAGTCATGAAAATGACTTATTTGCTAAAAACAAACAAATCCAGGAGCTAAACAGTGACCTAGCAAAGTATAAGGATATTCCTACTGCAGAGGAATTCATCAATGAAGCTTTGATACTTAATACTTTACTGAAAAAGAAAAAGCAGCTCTTCCTCCAACATATATCAAATATCATTCCACCTCTGAATACTAGTGAACAATTAACAAACATCATTATTAATCAAAGAATTGAGTTCAATGAACTCAATTATAAGATCTCTGATTATATTGAATGGCAAGATTTAGATGAAGGGAAAAGTTCAAGTCTCTCGAAGATCAATGAAAGACATAAGGATATTCTATTCACTGATTGGGACTCACAGGTGAAACAAGCCGAACTAGCAATAGCCATAGCATTGGGTATTTCAAAAAGCATTGTTAAAACAATAAATCACATGTTTCACACCCCCAACCTCATAAAGGAGAGTGATCCAAAAACACTTCCTGATCTTAAATCATTAGACGAGAATTGGAAGAATAAGAGTCAACTACAAAAGGAAACAATTGAGGGGCTATCAAAAAATTGACTAGGAAGTAGTATGGAAACTTTTGGTCAAACCACACAGTCGGATCATGATCTTGAATTTCTCCTTGGATTCAGTATAGAGAATGATGCCACCTTTACATGATGCAATATTTGTAGGGAAGTTGAGAACACAATTTTTTGATGCCACCAAAAGTCAAGCCAATGTTCGATATTTGTGAGCTAAAAGGAAAAGCTGGCAATGGTGATTAATCAATGAAGACCTAAGTCATTTTTGACAAGTTTTATTTTTGGAAAGTTGGATACTAGGAACAAGGAAGGTTGTTTGAAACCTCCTCACAGATATTTTGTATAATTTATTTTTAGTTAATTAAGAATAGTTTTTAAACCCTTCTCATGCATTTAGAGAAGGTTCCAGAATTTTATTAAGAATATTTACAAAGAATGGGCTATCATAAGTTTGTAGATGCCTTGATGGAATCATGGAACATGGTCTTTTCAATCAAATATCTTTTTTTTGATCACTTTTGATGCACTATTGTATCCTTTGGGATACTTATTGGTAGAAGATTGATTATGGCCTATTGCCACTAGTCAAATGAGCAGAACGGTACACATTTGGTACTATTATCATGTTTTCTAAATCTTTGTTCTAGTATTAGTGATAAGTTTATCTTTCATGATTTATGTATGAAATTTGTCATCTCTATTTGAAGTATTAGTTGCACTATTATATGATATCAGAATAAAGAATGTTTTGTTTTATATATGATCATTAGAATATGCGATATGTTTTTCACAATTCTTTTGATTAACTTTTTTCTCAAAGAAATCATCTTACAATATATAAACTATATAGAGTCTTTGATTGATCTATATCATCATAGATGACACAGACATATTTTTATATCGCATAAAACCAGCAATACTCTGGGTTATATTAAAATAGATTTAATTCAAATTTTTGCATCTTAGAATAAAGTTTTGTTAATTTCTAGTTATTCTTTTGAAAATCATCAAGAAAATCCCACAAATCATATAAACCCAAAACATTGGGAAACTGGTCCCATCATATCCAGTCGGAGCCACTATCCCAAACGGAAAAGGAGCTGCTCTAAGGTCTAGATCGGGTGGTTATCCCCCTTGTTGTTGCCACAGATTTCTAAGGCCTCAACATTTTTGGTGCTAGAAGGAGGGACCCAACTATGAATTGCATATAAATCTAAATATCAAACTCGAAGCCTTCACAAGATTCAATCCCCCTCAATAAATCCTATAGCTTCTAGATCATGTTCTAAGTCACTCACTCAGAAATTAGAAGTTGTAGAAACTTCCCCCTCATCTCCTGAAGTATCTTGACACTTACCTTCTTCAAAATATACTCCAGAATCTCCTGAAGTTTATTCGTTTGTTCATAAATAAGAACGAATATCTATTTCTGCTGAGAAGCCTAATAAACCCAAAGTTTCTAAAGAAAGTATTACTTCTCTATTCAAAGAAACTGGTATCCTAACTCGATCAAAAAATTGGTAAACTTGGAATACCTCCCTTTGAGTTTCCAATACATTCACAGCATAAGAAAGTTCCTGTGTCTAGATCTAAGTTAGATACAAGTGAGGTCACATCAAATTCCCCTCCATTTACTCCTTCTTTTATTACACCTCCACTCACATCCTCTCATCTTTCCATTTCTTCTACTCAAACAATTAGTGCTACCACAAATAGCACTAGTCCAGTTGTAAATTTTACATCCATACCCACTACTTCTGGATCTGCTTCTATATCTTCTCAAATCCTAACTCAAGCTATGGCTAATCATCCTTGGACTAATCCTGGTGAAGAGATTTAAACCACTAATAATAAAACACTCATAAAATAAATAGAAGAAATATAGAAAAACCAGACATGGCAGAAAAGGCCTCAGCCTTACAACATTCCTCACACTCTCATTCCCATTATTAAATAATGTTTATGACACATATAAATACATGAGGAAATTTGTCTCAATATAGTGCATCTATAATCAAAAAACTTGGTTGAGATAATATCTCAACAACACACTAATCTAGGAGAACTAGTTGGAGAGAAACTCTCATCCAAACTAAACTCCCTAGTTTGAGGAACTAACTCCTAATTCTCAAGATTTGATTTATTTAATTATAATTTTGGATTTATAATTGTTTTATTATGAGAGTGAGGCTAACATTTCCCCCCTCAATGATAAATCCAAAATAAGAACAAGGAACCCTCTTCCAAGTTCTCAAGTTGATCCTCAAAAAACATTTTCCTGAAAAACTGCCAAAGCTGGATGCTGAAGAAACTGCAATATGAAGATACCATGAGTCAGCTTCATGTTTGATTCATCTCCGAAAACTTTCTTAACAACTCCATCATGTGCCAAGCTGCAAAAAGATACATTTTTCCTCTGCTTTCAATCAACATCCTTTGTCCACTGAAAAAATGCTGATGAACGCCCATTGGCGAATCTGCTAATGATGATCCTCGACTGGCTGATGACGTTGAAAAAAAATCACTATTTCTTTTGGTATGTTTTAAAACTACTCACTGCTGACTTTTTTGTCGATCACCCATTGGCGAATTTTTGGATGCTCACTCGCTGATGAAAATTCCCACTGGCTACTTTGCTAATGTTGTCAAGACTTTCAATCTGAAAACCACTGTCAATTTCATTGACATTTCCCCCCCTTTGTTAGATGAAAGGAGAGACAATCTTCTTCAAATTATTTCTAAACTCCCCCCCTTCAGGTGTAGGAGTGTTTCACTGGTGTACTCCCCCATTCATTTGCATGAGAGTACCATATTCATTTTTAATGTTGGCTGCAATATGTGTGAGTGAATGTGATTATAAAACTTATACAATCTTCTGACCGTGGATGGCCATTCCCAGGGATCAATCCATGAATAATTTATCTTCAATCTTGTTGCTTGATGTTGTTTGCTTCATTGTGCTGATGAATGATTTGACTTGCCACAATGGTGACAAGGATGGAGATCAAAACATTGATCTTCCAGATGACCGGTTTTTTTACAATGAAGGCATTTTGGTTTGACTGCAACTTCAGTTTGCGCACATCTCTGTTTGTCTGCAACTTCAGTTTTTGTGTATTTCTGTTTGTCTTCAACATTCTCAGAACTAGCCGATGTGATTTGTGCAAGAAACCCCGCACTCACAAACTTAATGGGCCTTGAATAATCTGAGATATGCAATTTGGCATCATCTTTGACATAGCCTAAGCCTCATCGATTTCTGTTACTTTGGATTTCTTCCCATGGCTTTATGATTGGTTTGGAAGAAAGTTGAACTAGATCAGGGACCACTTTAACACTTGAAGTTGGTTGAATAAGTGACTTGGAATCATCAGTTGTATTTGTATTGTTCAAAGACTTGGAAGCATCACTCTTCTCTAGCAACTCAGTTCTTTGTAGTTGCAACTCCAGTTGAAGGAACTCAATCATTTCATGTGCATGTTGAAGATGCACTTGAATATCAACAAGAGTTGTTTTTCTGATGTTCACCATGTCACCAGCTGATGATAAAATCAATTTGTTAAGAATTGGGGATAGTTGAATGTGTGTCGCCATGTTAGCTTGCTCACTTTGAATTCCGGCTCTCTTGTACTGTTGCTTATTGCTAATGCTTTAAAAACTTGCTAGAGTTTTATAACTTGGTTTCTTGAACTCTTGATTTCACACTCATTTGATGACGATCTCTTTGCTTGAATGCTTCACTGACACTTTGTGAATACTTCAATCAACTTCACACTAGCTTGTTTGTTGTAGATGTCGTGCTTTGAAATTTTGCACTTGATTTTGACATGCTCGCTTGCTTGGTTGTTTGAATGACACGCTCGCTTGCTTTATTGTTTGAATGACACTCTCGCTTTATTTATTTGCTTATTGCACTTGCGTTAAACAATGGCTTGATTTGATGCTCACTTGAAGAATAGAATACTAGAATTCACACTCATTTGATGATGATTGCTTGCTAGATGGCTTGCTTGAACTTGCTTGATTGATTACTGACAGTTTGTGCTTTCTTGAATGTACTCACTGAATTTGCTGATTTTAAAAAAGGAAGAGTGTCGAACACTGTCGAAAATGCACCCAAGAGAAACACTTACAATGATTTGAATGACTCAGTGAAAAAAAATGGATTGACTTGGTTTAATTGATTCCCTATCAATTCAAAGCTTGAGTGTCGATTTCAACTGAGAATGAACCCATACAATTCAGTTAAAAAATGTTTATCTGCAAGTAATACACAAAGGTGTTGATGATGTTGATGTCGTATTGGCTTGAAATGCTTTATTTTGTAGCGTCCTTAACTTGATTGGTTTGATTACATGATGTGAAATGTGCTTTCTTGGAAGATCATCTTATCAAATCGATGATGTGATGCTTTGTACTTGTGTACTTAAGCTTGATTACAGGACCTTGATTAGGTGTTCTTATACTTAAGATTGCTTATGTTCATGTAGGTGTTTAATCATAATACAAAGAGAGTGTTTTGATAATCTGAACACAAGTCATGCACATGCATTCAGTACACACAGTGTAGCTAAGATCCCCTTATTCAATTTCAAGCAGATCTAGGACACAAGCACCACAAAAATTATGATTTTATTTATTACTGGAGTACATAATTCTTCAATGTCACGACTTTGTCTTGGAAACTTCTCAATGAGAATGTCACACTGGCAAACTTTGGAAGCAAATTGTCTTCAAAAACTGCCTGCACTGACTCAATCGCTCTCAAAGTAAAATATTACTTTGGATTACAATAATGACTTTCACCCAAACAAATTCACTTATTGCTCCAAATACTGAATATGCATCTTATGACTTCACAAAATCACTTATGACTCCATTACACAAAAAATTACAAATACTCCTTATCTCTCCAAAACTTATCACTCCAAAATATTAAAACATGTCCTTATTCCTCCAAAGGCTTGATATCACTTTATATAAAAAAATTACTTTATGATGTAACTTTAAAAAGTGAAATAAAGTGTATGAAGTCACTTATACAAGTGAAATGATTTCAAAAATTAAAATTTTGTGCTCGTTCCCTTTTAAAAAAAATAATGCACACCTTTAATCCAGTCCTCCTTCACGTAGTTTTCAGAAGGTGTAGAAGTTGCAAATTCCACGCTCATTTAGCAGTTAAAGGCATTTCGCACTCCTTTTGGCGATTGCTGAGTACTCCAGTTGATGGCTACTTGGGGCCTGACCCAGGTTCAGTAGTGAGTTTGGCCAAGCAAATCCCGGTACTCCCGGCCCTTTCAGAAACAATCCATGGAGTAGGGACTGAGGTCTCACCCGAGGTAGTATGGGATAGTGCTAGAACTAGGTTTCCACACCCTAAGGATGTCTTGATGTAGGAGATTGGTGCCCGATCCAACCTTCGTGTTCACTAGATTACGCGTACTCGATAACTTCTAGTGTTTTGCGGAATTGTCTTCACGCAACTTCGGCCGTAGTGCGATCAATGTTAATTACCCGATTCTTCCTTAATTAGGGTATGTTCATTAAATACTAAGAATATTCTCAATCATAAGCATCAGGTATCATCAACACATAACATTCAATTATAGATATATGAACCAAATGCAAAATATATCAACCCAACTGATCTTTATTAATAATGCCTTCAAGCTTGCTCCAGTACAGACTCGACTCCTTCCTGTGCACTCAGCTGCAAGGGTCTGCACACTCAATTGTGGACTCTACCAGGCTTTTGTGCACTCAGCTACAGAGCCTCTACCCTCTACTACAACCCAATCTCTTCAGATCTACTTCTATTTTCTAATCAGACCTTCGCATCTCACTATTTCATCTCAAACATTATCAATATTGACCTCTACACTTAGAGCCTCACTCTATTTATACAATCCCATGGTCCACGGACCATGGGTAGGCCGACACACTCTATATTAAATTTACATTATTTTAGGGCGGACAACCCTAGACTCTTATGCTCTACGCCTGCATTTCGCGGGGTCTTTACATTACATGGACCAAAACTCGGGCTTTAAGCCCCAAAAATCGCTATGGGGGGATCTGCTGCCCAACAGGCCCCCAACATAATCATCATGACTTTTCCTGAGTCACTCGGCTGGTGCAATGATCTTTGTGAAAAGTTCATCCAGAAGGTCGTGCGCAACTTGGGTATTTTAGCACACTGTTTAGATGTCTGATGTATCTGCTGCATCTTAATCTCTGAATTCTCATAAGCAGGGTTGCCTTCCTGTCCAACCGTAGAAAGTGCTTGCATTTCTACAGGTTTCCCTTCAATGGTAGCGGTAATGATGAATGCTTTGTCGATCCATGGTTGGACGCGTTCCTTGAGCACTGCTTTGTCTTGGTGCAATGCGTCTAATTGGTCCTTTAGTGCCCTTGCCTACTGTAGTTGGGCAAGTCGTTGAGTAAGGGCAACCATCTATACGGTACCCTGGACACTATCATACTCCTGCTGTAACTTGCATGTCTTGGCCTCTAGGTGTTGCAGATTCGGGTCCTCCTGCGGGTGCATAAGCATGGTGAGTGCTTGCTCCAATAGCTCAGTGTAATCCTGTTTTTCTTGGCTAATCTGTTCCAGCCCTTGTTGGATAGCGTGGCCATGCTGGTCTCTGACTTCAAGGGGTGCGGAGGGCTACACCTTCAACCGTAGCTCAAAAATCTGCAGGTTCAGCTCCAACTGAACCTTCGCTGCCTCTTCTTGGGCCTTGCAGAATCCAGCCTACATTTGGTGAATCTTTTCATCTGATGGGAGTTCCGTCGGCATAGCCAATTTCGGTACACTGCTATAGGCCTCCTCCACGACCTGTTCAAATCCCTGGATCTGTACAACCAGGTCGTCGTGCTGTAGACTGAGCTGTTCAAGATTTCCCTTTTGATCGGTTAAGACCTGGAGGGCGCAGCCCTCCTGTTATGAAACCAGCTCAAGAAAAAGATATAAAATATAGACCAATGCATTAAAATTCAGCCTCTTCGAGGGGGCAACCTCCTTTACATTACATAAATGAACAATCCTTGGATGATACAAATGAAAAGACATGCTTTCTATATATAGGAGTCTAAGGGGTCATAACATAATCAGAGCCGACATAACAATAATAATGTAAGGGCACAATAATAACAATAGTGGGCTTCTATGGGGCACAATAGTAACAATATGGGCACCACATGGGTACATCAATATAATAAGTGGGTTGTACTAATAACAATAAGGGGTTACACTAGTAGTATAGGGGCCTAACATGCCCCTCTCCTTCAAAAAGCGTTGTCCTCAACGCTTGAGTAGTTCTTGATGCTTCTGTATAAAATTCTTGTCCTCCCATGTGGAATCTTCAACGGGTAAGTTCTTCCACTTGATGAGATACTCTGAAATTGATCGATTTTGTAGCTGTCGAGTTCTTGTTTTTGTGACTGCTCCAGGTTCCAATATGATTTTTCCTTCCTCTTCAATTTCTGGCAATATTGTTTGAATTGGGATCTTTTGCAACTTTTGAATAAGTGGCCATACTTCTTCATCCTTCTTCCATTCATCCCTTTCTTCGTTTATCCAATCCGGTTGGATAATATAAATAGCATAAAACAATGCTTCCACATCCTCATCTTTGAAGAGTCTTCCCATTTGGTAAGGTCGCCATTTTTTAAGTGCATGTAGTATTGCCAACATTTCCTTCTCATAAATAGATTGCTTGAGATGTAGCAGTAAAAATACCCAATCACCTACATCAAAACATTTTTCACTACAATGTTGATCTACCTGTTGTTTCCTTTGATTTTGCACTGAAGTGGCGTTATCCTTTAAAAGTTGGAGAACTTGTTGTTGATGCTCGATGTGATCTTTCACTGCTTGAACATTTTTCTTCTGGATATGTCCTTCTATCTCTAGAGTTTTAGGAGTGGTAATTTCTTCCAATCCTTTACAAGATATGGTCAGATTCATTTCTTGATGCTCAATGTGATCTTTCACTTCTTGAACATTTTTCTTCTTGATATGTCCTTCTATCTTGATAGTTTGAGGAGTGGTAATTTCGACCAATGAATTACAAGATATGGTTGGATTCATTTCTTCTTTCTTGATGTTATCTTTCACTTCTTGCACCTTTTTCTTCTTGATATGTCCTTCTATCTTGAGAGTTTGAGAAGTGGTAATTCTTGCCAATGCTTTACAAGATATCGTCTGATTCATTTCTTCTTTCTCTGGGATGGGGTCCTAGCGCATATCTTCTTCTTTTGATGTTTCTTGATCATTTTCTTCCTCCTCTTCATATTCTATGTAAAATAATTTCTTCTCAGCACAATTATGACCTTTAATGCATTTGCTATCACAATTGTAAGAAAGCCCTTTTTCTCTTTTTTCTTCTAATTGTTGTGGTGTAACCCTTGTAGGTTGTGGAAGGCTAGGAGAAACAACACTTCCATCTTTATAGTTGTGAGGGGTATGCTTCCTGGTTTCCATAATTTTTCTTTCCACTATGTCACAAAGCCCTTTTACTCTTTCCAATTGTTGTGGTGTTGCTCTAAAGAAGGTGTTGCTCTTTGTATCCTCATAATGTGCTATCATTTCCTCCGTGAAAATTAACCACGTAACAAGTTTTTTACGAGAACAAAGCCCCTCATACCATAAAAATTGATACGGTTCTAAATATGAATATGCAATACATACCTTTTGTAACAGTTGCACCTCATGTAGATCGAAATTTTCTCCATCTGTAGTATCCAATTTACCGGATCCTTGCCATCAAACTTCCTCATCTCGCTTTTTCTTGATTTTAGGAGCTCGATCTTGAAACGACTGTAACTCTGTACTTTTAGATCTTTAAGTTCTGAAATTGTGGCTTGTAGCATCCCTCTGTGTCCTCTTTCCAATGCCACAAGTCTGACCCAATTTGGATTCTCCAAAGAAGAGTTATGCGAAATCTCCCACAGTGACTTGATTATAGACTAGTTCAGTAGAGAAAACTTGTACGACGTTCCATGAGTCACTGTTTCGACCTTTGGATCTAAAAAATGCATACAAAACACTACAGTCCGTCCTCCTTTTGTACCTTTTTACGAAATTTCAATCTGATCCCCAGAGAGAAAGTTATGACGATTTTCCCCAGGTCACCTGTTTTGAATGTAATTCAGGAGTCTGCAAAAAGACCAACTTCCTTAGATCATATCTCTGCAAATGTCGCGCGAAAAGCTCTGAAATTCGGATCTAAGGTTCAGCGCTATTTCCTCTCAAATGGGTTTTTTTTTTTACTTCTGAAACGTCACAGAAACAAAGTTATAGCTAAAATGCCATGATGACCTATTTGGAGCAGCGAAACCCTAGAATCCAAAGCTCTGATACCAAATGTTATGAAACCAGCTCAAGAAAAATATAGAAAAGATAGATCAACGCATTAAAATTCAGCCTCTTTGAGGGGGCAACCTCCTTTACATTACATAAATGAACAATTCTTGGATGATACAAATGAAAATACCTCCTTTCTATATATAGGAGTCTAAGGGGTCATAACATAATCAGAGCCGACATAACAATAATAATGTAAGGGCACAATAATAACAATAGTGGGCTTCTATGGGGCACAATAGTAACAATATGGGCACTACATGGGTACATCAATATAATAAGTGGGTTGTACTAATAACAATAAGGAGTTACACTAGTAGTATAGGGGCCTAACACCTCCCTAATGCGGAGCTCAGCGGTTACCCCATCTTGTAGCTGGTATAGGGTTTCCCTAGGAAGAGAGGCCAAATTCAACCCCCAGCCCTTCATCTAACTTGCCATGGCCCCGTCGCCCTCGAATGCTACTAAGATTGCACCTTCTGTTAGTACAACTATGTTCGCTATGCAGGCGTGCACCATTTGATCGACTTCGAATGTACCTACCATGGCGTGTGTTGGAATCATTCCAGGGGGTCGTACCTATAATGCCTGCAACTATGCTTGAGCTCCCCCAACACAGTTGTCTATTCCATCATTAATTCTTCAAAGGAATCCTCTGGCGTTGATACCTTTGTCTTTTTCTGTGGAGCTGACTTCTCCTGGATGCGTGGCCTCTTGAGTTGACTCAGTGCAGGTTCCATGCATTCCTCTATCTCATCCTCCCCTTGTATGTCCTGCTATGTGGAAATTTCCTAGCCTCCTTCAAGCTCTCTGATTAGCACGGTTGTGGGCTCTTCTGTCTGCGCTACCGCTGCTGCCTCAGCCGCCTTTAGCTGTGTGGCCATCTCCTGTTCCTAGCACTTTTTTTCAACCAGTCGCGCGATCCATAGCTTGGCATATTTCTTTCATTGCTGCTCAGAAATCTTCTCCATTGCTACGAAGTCTGGGGCACGCCACTCTGAAGGCCATGATCCATCACCACAAATATCGCATCGTCCATTGTGATGAACGGGAGCTTTACCCATGTGCATGTGGGATCCTTACGTGCTTGGATATACAGGTTATGCAGATCTGCCTTGAATTCTTCCGCGCTTTGTACGCTGTTATGCACTGTAGGGGACAAGAGCAGCCTGCGGTCGATCCATGTTCATATGCTTGCTTCTGTGAACACTAAAAACATCTTTATTTTATGAATCCTCGTCGCATCTTTTGTTGCCCAGAGTGAGGTGTACCTCGCGGCTTCAGGTAGGTTGCCCTCAATCACGGGAAATTGGCTGTGCTTCAGCAGCTCTCCCGCAATCAACAGGATGGATAAGAGCAACCATGCATAGTGGAAGGTCTTACCCTACTCTTGGGCCTCTCTACAATTTTTCAAAAAATCATCGTAGAGGAACCATGCCCAATTGAACTGGACCCCTTCTGTGCACTGTGTTGCCAACACAATTACAAACGCTGGCACTTCGTCTGCGCGGCATTTTCTCATCAATTTTATGGCTAGCAGTTGGGTGGCTACATGCACCCCCCGGTCCTTGATGCTTGCTATTGTGTACCCTCTCTTCCTCTTCTCCAACTTATATTTGGCCTTCATAGCTTCTGCAAGGGCCAAGTCGTTGCTCTTTCCTGCTATGGCTGCGAGGTCGTTTCCTTGGACTGGTAGTTAGGAAATCTTGTGAATTAGGTCAGTTGTGATGGGAATCGACTCCTCCAGCCAGAGATACCCATCATGTACTAGATACAGCAGCTGTCATATGACAAAGATGGTGATGGGCACACGGTGGTCGTGGGCTATCCACTGTAGATCGAGTAATCCAACCCTCTCTACCTCGCATAGCCATTTCCGTTTTAGTAGTTTCCCCACAACCAACTTTGGGAACTTCTCACTAACCACAATGATCCGGATTTAAACAGGAACGCAATAGATTACAGAGATAACCATAAATACAGAGATGCAATAACCATAAACACATAGATGCAGCGGAAATAATGCTTCATTTCATTAATGGAAAATACTGAAATATGCTTACAACCAGAAATGGAAATAAACCAGCTAGGGCGATGGTAGCTTATCTCTGAGAAGAGATGTGCGGCTACATGCCTCTGAACTGTTCCGAACTGTATTACAATGAGGCTCGAAGGCCTATTTATTGTTGAGAAACAATGAAAAACCCTTCACATCCCGAAACCTAACCCTAGAAGATGAAACGCCAAATTGTGGGCCCCGTTTGGGTAAATTGGTACATCAATTTCCCAGGGTCGTAACTTTGGCATACGATCTCCGTTTGACGCGTACGATAGCTCGTTAGAAAGATCTATCCGAGTACTACCACTTTGGGAGGCAACATGGGTCCATGGACCCATGTTGCCCCAGAATCCCAAAAAAACGTCGTTTAGGGCCTCAAAACGGCTCCGAAAGTTCAGGACCCGAAAAACTGCTAAAAATAGTAAACTGTGCTACAATTTAGGAAACTAAAAAGACTGAAAGAGACAGTTGTGGGGGTCCAAATGGGTTGGTGGGTGGCCACCAACATCCACCTGGATCATTCCTCCCCCCTTAGGAAGCAATGGTCCCCATTGCGTTGAGTTCCTCCTTGAGATGAGGAAGCTTCTGCTGAGCTGGGTCTCTAGTGAGTTGTTCTGCAATCTCTGATGTGTCCAGTAATGGTGGAAAGCATGGTCGACGATGGTCTACATTGAATACTCGGTGCAAGCGAAGGAATGGAGGAATGTTGTGCTTCAAAGCATTGTTGCCCATAGCCTTGGTACTGCTGTGAGGACCATGTCGGAGTGGCCAGAGCTTCTGATGGGCTCTTGTAAGGCGTTCTTTCTGTCGATGCAACCAGACTTTGTTGCCCACCTGAAACTTGTGTGGTACCCCTGTGGGTGAGGAGAAGTCATTCCTGTGTTTTGTCATGACCGTATCCCTTTGCTGCTGCTGCTGCTGCGTGGAGGAACCCTTTGCAGGGGTCATGGATGTAGCAACGATCTTCCCCTTATTTTGGGAGTGAACTAGACAGATGAATTTCCTGGTCTGTGATATGAGCTTGTTGCCTTTCTTGGTAGTGATCAAGGATGTGGCAGTAGGTGGGGCTACCTCCGGTATCCTGTATAATGAATTATTCAAAGAAATAATGACAGCACGAGGCCTGGACTCATACACAGCATGTCGCCTCCACAAGTATGGTTGGCCTAGTAATACATCACAAACATCCAGAGGTGTAACATCACACAATACCTCGTCTGTGAAGGGTTTGATGCTGTAGGGAAGGCGGCACTGCTGGCGAACTTTCAGATCTCGTCCTTCATGAAGCCACCCGATACTGTATGGTTGTGGGTGTGGTGTAGTCGGTAGGCCCAACCGCTTCACGACCTCTGCTGAAACAAGGTTCTTTTGGCTGCCACTGTCGACAATGAATTGTAGCGGCGAACCCTTCACCCACATCTGTGAGTGGAAAAGACGCTCCCCTTCCTCTGGATTTTCGGGCTCATTTTTCTTGATCTTCGCAGTGGCAACAGTGGCGCTGGGATCCGCATCAATGATCTGCTTCCCTTTTCCATTCCCCTTGTCGGGTTCTGGCTCAGGGTCAGAACATGCATCTGATTCGGAAGCCTTCAATTCGGCCACCAGCGACTGCTTGGTCCGACACTCACTTGTGTTATGAGTGGGACTCTTGTGGAACTCACACCACTTTCCTGTGTCCTTCTTCGGCTTCGCGGTGTTGTTCTTTTCTTGCGACTTCGACGGGTTGTCTTGGGTCACCCCGCCTTGGCTCTGTCCTTTGGGCTTCGGATTTGCAGATCCAAAGTCTCGCTTCTTCTGTTTGAACTTTTGCTCGATTTTGACAGCGTATCGGTATGCTGTGCCGAGTGAGGAGATGTTCAAGAACCCCATCTCTTCCTGGATGTATCTGTGTAGGCAGCCACGATATTTGAGTACCAGATGCAGCTCAGAATCTTTGATACCCAACTGTGTGCGAAGGGTATGAAAAATGTTTGTGAACTCTGGCACATCTTGGTCTCGTCCCTGCCGTAGTGTGGTCCATTTGATGTATTTGTCCTCATAGGTTCCGACAGGGTAGTAATGCTCCTTGATGGCATCCCGGAAGTCATTCCAAGTGGGTGCGGCTGAAAATAGTGAGCCTGTACTTTCATCCTTCTACTCGCAGTAGGTTTCCCACCAGTCCTTGACGTGGGGGGCTGCTTTGAGAAGAGCGAAAACAATCTTTTCCCAACTTGAAAATTCGTGAACAGAAAAATACCCATCTAGCAGATTTAACCATTTATCTACGGCATCTGCGTCTATTTGACCCTCAAAGATGGGGATTTCAAAATTAACTTGTACCTTAAACGGCGTGGCGTTTCCAGAGTCGCTGTTGGAAGCCGATGCGTCGCCTCTGGGTAGCCGCTGAAGGATCTGCGCAAAGCTATCCATCATCGCGTTCCTTTGCCGCTCGAGCGCTTCTTCGAGCAAGATTTTGATAGGATCTCCTGCCCCCTCGTCTTTCTTCTCATCCGCCATGGGAGGCCGTCGGGATTTGCAAGGCTAGTCTTGCAAAGGTTCGACCAGTTCAAGCCCTAACTCCTTATATCCCGACCTCGTTGGGGACATGCAAAGAAAAACAGAGAAAAAGCAGACCGCTTTGATACCACTGATCCGGATTTAAACAGGAACGCAATAGATTACAGAGATAACCATAAATACAAAGATGCAATAACCATAAACACATAGATGCAGCGGAAATAATGCTTCATTTCATTAATGGAAAATACTGAAATATGCTTACAACCAGAAATGGAAATAAACCAGCTAGGGCGATGGTAGCTTATCTCTGAGAAGAGATGTGCAGATACATGCCTCTGAACTGTTCCGAACTGTATTACAATGAGGCTCGAAGGTCTATTTATTGTTCAGAAACAATGAAAAACCCTTCACATCCCGAAACCTAACCCTAGAAGATGAAACGCCAAATTGTGGGCCCCGTTTGGGTAAATTGGTACATCAATTTCCCGGGGTCGTAACTTTGGCATACGATCTCCGTTTGACGCGTACGATAGCTCGTTAGAAAGATCTATCCGAGTACTACCACTTTGGGAGGCAACATCGGTCCATGGACCCATGTTGCCCCAGAATCCCAAAAAAACGTCGTTTAGGGCCTCAAAACGGCTCCGGAAGTTCAGGACCCGAAAAACTGCTAAAAATAGTAAACTGTGCTACAATTTAGGAAACTAAAAAGACTGAAAGAGACAGTTGTGGGGGTCCAAATGGGTTGGTGGGTGGCCACCAACATCCACCTGGATCACACAAGGTCCCAATCTTCGAACTTCATATTAGGTATTCATCCTAGCAACGGTCCGTCAAACCTTATTGCATCTGGAAGGAGTGGGGTCTAGAGCGCACTCTTCGTGGCCTCCAGGTCCTTGGGTATCTTGGCTTCCCCTTCCACGAGGGGATGTAGGGGGGTAAATTTATCACCGAAGGTACTTGGGAGACATTCTCCGCCTCATCATCCTGCGCTTCAATTTGGGCAATCAGATCTTGCAAATCTTCCTCCTCCTCTTATGTTTCAACGGTGACGGCTTTGCCCTTTTCTGCCATTGATAGTTTACTAAACCGTGGGTTCCGTGGTGATACCCGGATGGGCCCATTGTTTGCTTGTCTTTCTTTGGTCATGGTGTGTGGGGTGAATTTGGAACCTCTAGTGCTGCTGCCACATCTCCAGGGTCCTCCTAGACCATATGGGGCTTCGAGGTAACTTTTGCGAATTGCACTCTTGTTCTTGCAGTCATCATCGTGTGTACAGTTTAGGGTCGTAAGAGTACACAGCACTCAGTGCTTTGTTCTTGCTTAATTCTCAAACAACCAAGTGTTGCCCTATTGATAGCCCTAGTGGTTTTATAGCCTTTCTTGAATTTGAATTCAATCCTTCCCCCCACTTCCGAGTCATTAATTCCCTTTTGGCGGCAGATCGTCCCAAATCTCATTCTTAATTCATGTCTTAATTGCTCAACACCCACTCCTTTTTGCCTTAAATTGGATCTCTTGTCATGAACAGTGACACCAATGGTCACTTCCCTACCTACCCATGCAGCAGTGCAGCCTCCTATGCACATCTGTGACCCTTGTGACATATTGACCCTGTGCATAACCCCCTTCTCACGTAGCTCTCCTACAGGCTTCCTTATAGTCCCACACTCTCTTTCAACTGCTTGGAGCGCTGAGACTGTGCTTTCTACGGATAGTCAGGTGGTCACACCACCTGTGTGATGCTTGCCTACACCTTCCAACATGTTCTGTGGGAACCCCTCAATTATCCCTACGTCAGACAACACGTCACATTCTTTCTTATACGATTCGCTTCCTCGGTTCCTTTGTTTAGTAAGGTGCAACCATAGCCATGGTAGGGGAGCCATAGCTTGTCAATGGAAAGGTCCTACTGCAGTCGTACTTCGGTCCCTATCGTGTCCTATCATTCCTAGTTTATTCACGCAGTATGCTTGCATGGATTTGGAATCCACTTCACTTTTCTTCCTTGGTCGTACTTGATCTTTAAGCTCGTGAAACGTACATGTCCTTCGTCGAATGATCTACATATGGTTGACCCCATGCAATTGCATACTTCCTTCATCCTGGCCCCTATGGATCGTTCCAATTCTATGAGGATTCCTTCCTCCCAACCCTATGGCCTTGACTCTACCCATCATCTTTAGGATCGTCTCCTTGCTTAGATTCTTGTACATGGCCCTAGAGGCCCCTCGAACTGTTAGTACGCACCAGTCCCAATCAGTCCATCTGGCCTGGTGAGCCTTGTTCAGGATCCCGCATAGCCTCTTGAATGCTTCTATGTGGAACTTTTGCAGTGCGCGTCACTTTTCCTACTGCTGCAGCTAGTTCCAAGTGTCGATCCATAGTGCGGTTGTGGATGGCACCAACCACGATTGTACCCATTGACACAGGTGAGCAAGCAAACTTCTCTGTCCTGGATGCCCGGTTCTTGATAAAAAATGGGGGCTTCCAACCCATAATCGCATCCACTTTTTACCTTCACGCCAGCTTGCCATGTTCCCTTGACGTGTACTCCATCCCTATACAGGGGTTGCATATAGTATCCCTTCCAACGCAGTGTACCGTTGTGGTTCCAGTACTGTGCTTTCAAACTTGTCCAGGAAGTTCTCCACCATCATCACCTCATCATGTGTTGATAGTTCCCTTACCTTTGTTGTCATGCGATGGAGTGATCTAGTCATCATGTTGCAATTTAGCGTCATTACCTCGTGCAACCAAATCCAAAGTGCAGGAGTTGTCACGCTCCCACGAGATTCTTCCATCTGCAGTCGGGTTCACCCAATCCTGGTCTTACACAGTTATCTGGTAAATGCAATCCAGCTCATCATCGCTCTCATCATCGCGCACAGGTTTAGTGTAGCGCACTCCTTCGAATGGTTCTAATGGGACTACCACGTGTAGTGACTTTTTCTTGAATATCATCTTCCTCTTCTTCAAGTTGATGACTCCATTCATGTGAGTTGCCCAGTCTATTCCTAACAAAGCAAGATAAGGACTGCTGTCATCAAAAATCTCTATCACTTTAAAGTCCATCTCTATGCTTGCGCCTTCGATATCAACTATTACTCCTTGCAACCTTCCCATGGGCATGACCTTTTGTTGGTTCACCATTCGTAATTGAATAAGGGACCACTGCAATGCAAGCCTACCCATGCATTCCCAAGTTTGCTTAGGTAACACATTCGCGTCCAACCCCAGGTCCAAGATGACCTAATCCATTTCGTATTCACCAATCTATGCCATCAATCTCATTTCCCTCCCGGTGCGCAATGTATGCTTCCCTAGATTTTGGACTATGTGTGGTTCTCCCGACCCCGCACACCCAGTGATCATCTCTTGTATTCCTTTAACTACCTTATTGTCATGCAACAACTTCGTGCAGGTCGCCAAAAAGGTAGTAACCATGGAAGGATCCACCCTCCCAGCTCTAGATGGTCCTTACTACCTGAAGAGGAGGCTTCTGTGAAGCTCTTCTTAGCTTCCATAAATGTCTTCTTTGCGCATTCCAAGTCAACCTCAGGTTCCTTTGCAAGAGCCTTGCGAACCCATGTATCTTTCTCAAGTTGCTTCCCCTTATCTTTGCCCGTGGTCATGCCACTTCTGAGCATCATGTTAGAATTGGGGTCTTTATCGCGGGGTTTCCATCTCATCATTTGGATATTCCGTGTCAGAGGGGGTTGTAGTACCCCTTTTTCGCACATCTGTGTGATCAACGTAGGGAAATCCACTAGTTCATGATCAAACTGAGCATAGTATGAACAAGATATCCTCGTTGGATTAGTAAAATCGTGGGCATAGTTCCCTGGTCCTCTGCAATTATAGCAAATCAACTGTTTGCGACCCCTTCCTGGTCCCATTCCTCCTCATCCTTGACCTCACCCCTGAAATCCTGCATGTGCCATCCCCCTAGCTGGGTCTAGGGCTCGCATTTCTATCTGCTGGTCTAATCCATCATTAGCTCATAGCTGTGACAAGTGTGCTCATCATGGCCTACTGACCTATAGAAACTACAAAACAGTTGTTGGGGAGTCTTCGTATACTTTTGCAACAAATGACAATTGTTCGTCATGTGTTTTTCTCCTATCTGATAGATCACGCACCATAATTCTAGTGTCACACTCGGCCCTGCCTATGCTTCTGGTCTTAACAGCATTAGTCCCCCTCCTACCAAGTAGTTCGCAAATACTGGGTAGTGATCCTTATCGTGACCATGACCTTTACATTTTATACACCATATTTCTTTGCGTGCCTCTAGCTACAATGCCCTGTCCTGCTTCAAACTCTGCATCTCCAAGTTTAGATTCTATAGTTGCATGTGGATTTGTTGAACTCCCAACCCAAGATCTTGTATCAGATTTTCATGCAACCTCATCACCATTTCCAATGCTTCAACCTGGGTCGAAAGTTTTTGTTGTGACAACGTCGTCCTCAAGTGCGGTGTCAGAGATGCCACAAACCATGCACGGTGTTGCGCATCCGTTAGCATCATATTAGCCTCATGGATCGTAGTCTTCAGCCATTGAACCAGATCCCAAGGGGTCTTGCCTGGGAGCATCCCGATATCTTTGAACCCAATGATTGACTGTGTCTCTGATTTCGGCTAGCTAAATTCTCTGTTCAACGCATTCTGGATCTTTTCTATCCCCGTGTTTGGGTGATCATTAGAATGCTTGATATACCAAGTCAATGCGTGATCCTGCAACGTGCTCACCAATGTAACATTCTTAAAGTTGTCATCCATGACCCCTTGCACTTCCCATACTGCTCTTACCACAAACCAAAGCTAGTCTAGATCCTCATTTCCTACTCCTCTCAATACAGGTAGCTTGATCATTCAGCATGCTAAACGGTGGGATTGATGAAGGTGGAGTCGGAGGAGATGGAGGTGAGGGAGGTGAAGTGGGTGGTGGCATGAGTGGAGGTGGTAACTGCAGAATGCGTTGCTTTATCAACCTAACCGCACTCCTTGGAGAGAACCGAGCGAGCTCTTCCTCACTTTCTTGTAATGGTGAAATTAGGGGACTATTTTCTAGGTCCTCACTACCTTTGTAGATCCTTCCGCTCCACGTCGTTCCAAACATTAATGAATTCGCATAACCCTCTTTTCACATAACAACATCTTAATCCAGGTATTCAAAGATTTGATGTACTTACCTCACGGTCCCTTGAGAAAATGTTGCTCTGCTTCGCTGTAGCTCACAGTTGTGTCTATTACGAACTCAGTGATGAATCCCCCTATTATCCAGTTGAGTCAGTGGTCCACAGCTCTCGCGATCTTATCTTCTAATGCCTCTAATCTGCTCACCAACTCCGGAGTCCACACTATTGGTTGGTCGAGCTTATACCTTCCCTTACTGTCAGCTAATCTCACAATCCAATCATACAGTTCTGTTGGAAAGGATGCAAAGAAAATCTTGTGGGTTTCCGTATATACATAGCGATCTAGCCACCTTTTCTTAGATAGCTACGGAGTTTGTTTTCCTATGTCATGAACTCGTGAATCTTCTAATCCAGCCACTTTTCAATTTCCTTCTTTGTTGGGTTCTAGTGTTCCAACATTAGTTATCCCTTAGGCAGTTCCCAGTCCCAACAATGGAACCATTTGTTGGACACTTGGGGCCTTACCCAGGTTCAACAGTGAGTTTGGCTAAGAAAATCTCGATACTACCAGCCCTTTCGGAAATAGTTCGCGGAGCATGGACTGATGTCTCACATGAGGTAGTATGGGAGGGTGCTGGAACCAGGTTTCCACACCCTAGGGATGTCTTGATGTGGGAGATCAGTTCCCAATCCAACCTTCATGCTCACAAGATTACGTGTACTTGATAGCTTCTGATGTTTTGTGGAACTGTCTTCGCGTAGCTTTGGCCGTAGTGCAATCAATGTTAATTACCTGATTCTTCCTTAATTAAGTTTTGTTCGTTAAATACTAAGAATATTCTCAATCATAAGCATACATATAAGTGCGAACAGATAAATAAACAGGTATCATCAACACATAACATTCAATTACACATCTATGAACCAAATGCAAAATATATCAACCCAACTGATCTTTATTAATAATACCTTCAAGCTTGATCCAGTACAGACTCGACTCCTTCCTGTGCACTCAGCTGCAGGGTTCTGCGCACTCAGCTGTAGAGCCTCTACCCTCTAATACAACCCAATCACTTCAGATCTACTATTTTCTAACCAGACCTTCGCATCTCACTATTTCATCTCAAACACTATCAAGACTAACCTCTGCACTTAGAGCCTCGCTCTATTTATACAGTCCCATGGTCCGCAGACCATGGGTAGGCCAACACACTCTATATTAAATTTACATTATTTTAGGGCTGAAAACCCTAGACTCTTATGCTTCGTGCCCACATTTCGGGGTCTTTACATTACATGGACCAAAACTCGGGCTTTATGCCCCAAAATTCGCTATGGGGGTATCTGCTTCCCAACACCAATCCTTTTCCACTACAAAGCGAGTGAGCATACTTTCAGTTTCAGAAGTCTATTTAGAAGAAAATTTGCAACAAAGTAAGCATGCTTTTAGTTGCAAAAGCCGATTTAGAAGAAAATTCTCTCATCCCCGAATTGAATTTTAGAAATTCCTAGTACAGAGTTGTGGTAGGTTTTTGGTTTTTACAATGGTGGAAATGATGGTTATGGCCAATGGTTTTATGCTGAACAAATCTCCCGACATCTTCCATGATGATTCTGCTACTCCTTTGTCGGCTAAGTCAATTGATGAGCTTTTCCTTTTGCAGAGGAAGTACTTCAATTCCTCTCTATGCGTTGCTAGCAAAAGCCATAAATTAATCTCCATAAGTTCGACATTAGCCCCATTTCAGGAAGAAATGGGCCTAAGCTAGTAACCAAGGACCTCCGAAAGGGAGTTCAAAGGCTCAAAGCCACACAATAGATCAATCCACACGTTCATAAACTACTTCACACAGATCCAATAGATCAAAATCCTTTTAGGAGGATCTGGCACTGACCCAAATGGAAAAAACTGATCCTTGAAATGAACCAAATGTGCATTCAATCAGAAAAGTAATTTCTGAAGTGACACAAATGGAGATTCAATACCAAACCTAGTTACTAAAATCACCCCATTAGTTGTTCTCATTGAAGTGATACTTGACCCAATTGCTGCTGAAAACAGACATTTCTAGGCCAAATGCTGAAGAGACATTAGATATATGAGCTTCTTTGTTTCTCCATGGAGACACCACTTCTACATTTCTCAGCAAGCTTTCTCGCTCGCTCGGAAGGGGTATAGAAAAACAATATATTTCTCACTCCCTCTTTTGAATGGTGGTTATATTAGAGCAAACAGACTGTAGATGTTGTGAATTTTTGAAGGTTCATGATGAGAATTTGAATAGGACTATACAAATGTGGATGATTGATCTCTCGACAGCGTAGTGCCTACACAAATCCCATGTTTATCAAGAAGAAGTAACACCCATTCCAACTTGGTCAAGGATAAACAGATTCCTCACGGTGCCTCTCCTTTCGCAATTTCCCACGTCATATATCTCTAATCCTCCATCGTTGAGAAGTGGCTCTCACATTTTAGTATGTTACTTCTATGAACAATGCTGAAACTCAATTTCCTCCAGCTCCACACCACCAACAAGACATGCTACTGAATGGCGAGCAAGAGGTTTATGGTTCCATTCTCAGCAGAGACGTAGGAGAAGGAAACAAAGAAAAGCAAGGAAGACCCGGCCAAGAAATGGTCGCTCATTGTTGCCACCAAATAATTCTTTCTCGGCATCACTGCGCGGTTCTTAAAATATTGGGCCCTCCAAATGTGCTCATTGGGAAATCCTTCACAGTCCCTCACGCATGCCGAGGTTTCTTCTAGTTAGCCATAAACCAAAAATTTGCAAGTCCAAAACTAACTCTACAACAATATTCAACTTCGATATTTTCTCAAAAAACTATAAAGAAACCGCATAAAAAGAAACCATAGTGTTTGAAAGCACAATAGATTTATCAATTTCTCAACAGGCTATGGACTCGATACCAATTGAAGAGATTTAAACCACAAATAATAAAACACTCATAAAATAAATAGAAGAAATATAGAAAAACCAGACATGGCGGAAAAGGCCTCAACCTTACATAGAGTGAGGCTAACACCTGGTGTCATGTTGCTTGCAAACCCACATCCTCTTCCTAATCATCCAGAGAAGTGGTTACCCAAGTATAATCTAGATGATGGTCTTCCTGTTGAGGAACACATCAAAATTTTTATGTTGGCCATGAATTTGAATGGGGTTGCGCATGAAGATATTGTAGTAAGAAAGTTTCCCTATACTATTAAAGGATCTACAAGATCTTAGTACTTTTCTCTTCCAGTAAGAACTATAACATACTGGGTAACTTTTGAACAATTGTTTCTTTCAAAATTTGGAGATGATAGAACTATGGCATCTTTAATCAATGGTCTCTCTAACCTAAAAACAAATTCAGGTGAAAGGATCAAAGATTTCAACTCCATATTTAACAAGTTATTAAACAAATCCCAGCTGCTTCTAAACCTGCTATTGATGTACAAATAGAGTGTTACATTTGTTGGAAATAATACTGAGAAGGGGGTGAATTAGTATTATCAGATCAATAATTTTATTTCCAAAAATAGATTTATATATGCTACTTCAGTGAAGTGAACTAGCGTGTACACGTGACTATGATTAAGGAAACCAACGTATATCTAGAGAACTTGTGATTTGTCATGTGTTGAGCTTAAACCAGTATATTATAGATTTATTAAGTAGTACAGTAAAAGTAGAATAAACAATCACACATAAGCAACACACATGAACACCAAGATTTAAGGTGGAAACCCAATGTGGGTAAAAACCACTTGTTTTCGTCGTCTCTGTCTTCTTTTAATAATAAGAAAATATGTTTACATTCTTGTACTGGTGTAGACTCATACCAGTATACAGGCTTCCACCTGCAGAAGGTTACAACCTTCTCTCATTCTCCAACTTCTACTAGAAGGGAGCTACAACCCCCTAGCTTTTGTACTAGTTGATATGTTTACTAGTACGTAGGCGCTGAACTACAGAAGGCTACGACCTTATTTCTTCCTCCAAGGACCACGTTTCATAAATTTTCAGAAATGGATGCTCCTGGTACTCAACAATACACATGAAGGTCTTGTTTCATCTAATTTTCATACTGGACCCATCCACACTTTTAAACTTACACTGTATCTACCAATATTCAGTTAATCTGAACAATTAGATCACTGACACCAGAACACTGTGCTGAACCCAAAGCCCTGCATCAACATTAAGAACCAGCTATAACCTCAAAAATTATGCATTAGAGTGTATATGCTACTTAGCTAAACCCAAACTGCGTGTATACATCACTTCCATTAATTGAACCTGCATATACCTTCAAAACTACTGCAAACATAAACTTTTGAATCAAGTCTGTACCAACTATCAATATACTGAATATCTACTATCAACTTTCAGAGCTTTACACAGGTAGGGACAGAGATCACTTCTTCTCATTTATATAATCAATCAATCAAATGCCAGCCTCCTTATGCATTCAATTTTACATTCAGATCTAAGAAGACTTCATTGACAGGCAAAAGTAAAACAATAGAATTTGATCAGATAGATTAGTCAAATCTGAAAAAGAAACTTTTCTTTCTTATACGCTACTTGAAAGAACTGAACCTGCATGTATACACTCTTTGGCCGAGACGAACCTGTGTACAAATCTACAAATATTGACTTAGAATTTTGCTGCAATTCCAGACTTCAGACAAACCCATATCTTGATAGATAATGAATAAAATAGGTGCAAAACATCAGATCTAGTCTCAACCAATATCAGATCATTCAAGAATAGGTCATTTCATGTCTCATTATCCTAATCCAACATTGAACTCAAGGTGCACTTAAATATTTTAGATCTAGTCCCAAACATAACCCTGCAACATAAAATATACTTCAGATAGAAGTATTCCTTAGAAACTTATTACTTGCACACTTGGCCTAATGATCTTCTCCTCCTTATATACTCTTAGGCCTTTCTCAATACCTTGGACCAAAACCACTTAGGACCAATACCTTGGACCAAATACCTAGGGTCAATACCTTCGACCAAATACCTCGAACCAAATATCGTGGATCAATACCTTGGATCAAAAATACCTTGGACCAAAAACTTGGTTTTCCAACATGTATGTGCTTTTCCTCTTGTGAAAGTGTGTGTATACGTTATACGCTTCTTTTGTTCTGTTATCTTGCGTGTATAGGCTTATTGGACCAAGTGACCAGAGTATACCTCTCTTTCTTCATTCTTTGGAGTCTGATCTGTAATCCTTTGTTGTTGACCTGTTGCACTGTGAACTGTCATCTGAGTGAGTTGCCATCAAGGACAACACCTGTATCATAATGCCAACAATCTCCCCCTTTGGACTTGATGGCAACAACAACACCAAGACACTCTCCCCCTTTGACATCAAGGGCAAAGGGCAGACCAAGATATTCTCTCCCTTTGACATACATTATGTTGTCCATGCTCCCCCTGAGTACATGTTGAATTCTCTGATTGAGCTCCCCTTTGTTCATGCTGAGATGCACTAAAACTATCCATGCTCCCCCTGAGCACATGTAAAGTCTACAAAAATATTCTCCAAAAGAATAACATGACTCTATAACTCAACTATGTGAGTATGACCTTCCTATCACCAATGACTCATACATACATCCATCTCCCAACCAAGTGGGGATATACCAAATTTGACTCATCCACCCAACCAAGTGGGGATACAAATTACATGATTCATCCAAGAGGACTCATTCAAATGTATGAGAAGACATATCACACCCTAGACTTTTACATAATTTAAGCAACAAATAGTATAAATATCTGAAGCCATAGCTCATCTCAGCAACCATAATGCCAACAATGTTGACTGTACGTGAGGGCTAATGCTCCCCTTGAACCTGTGCTATCTGTGCATTGTTAACAAGTCAATGATCAAGGAATATTTGTTAGTGAGATAAAAAATAATGAACAAAGCATATCGATAGACAGTAATCATCAATATGAGATAAAGCACCCATATCAGAGCCTGCACCACTGCTTTTCCTGTTTGAAAAACATATACGCTCCTTGACCCATAGAAAACAACATGTGTACACGAAATATACTTCATGAAACATGCGTATAATAACTTCTCTCTGAAAATTTTGATTTAACAGTAGGATGATGCAGAAACTACTCCTGGCTTTTGTCTGAGATATTCAAATGTTTCTCTGGGTAGTGGTTTAGTGAATATATCAACAACCTATTCTTTGGAGGGAACATACCCCAATTTGACCTTTTGTTCAAGCACTTGTTCACATAAAATGGTATTTGATGGGTATGTGCTTGGTCTTGGAGTGAATTACTGGATTCTTTGAAATACTAATGGCACTTGTATTATAACATAAAATGGAGATGGGTGGAGTACATGTGTTCTGAATGTCTTGCAAGGTTTGCATCATCCAAAGTAGTTGTGTGCAGCAAGATGTAGCAGCCACATGTTCTGCGTCAACTGTAGATAAAGCAATTGAACTTTGTTTCTCGTTGAACCAAGACACTAACCTAGAACCCATATAGAATGCACCACCACTAGTGCTTTTTCTGTCATCAACACTTCCTGCCCAATATGCATCTATATATGCATGAAGAGTAAGATCTGCATCTCTAGGATACCATAAACCAAATTCCTGAGTGCCTTGAAGAGATTTGAAATTTCTTTTGACGGCCTGAAGGTGTGATTCCTTTGGATTTGCTTGGAATCTTCCAACTATTCCTACTATATGCATGATGTCAATTCAGGTACCTGTTAGATTAAAGCAGACTCCTAATCATGGATCTGTAAGTTAGTTGATGTACTGTTTCTAATTTATCCTTTGAGCTAAGGCTGGATCCTATTACCATTGGGGTACATACAGGTTTAGAATCTTCCATTCCGTACCATTTCAAGATCTGTTTGAGATATTTGGTTTGTGAAATAAAAATACCATCTTTATTTTGTTGAACTTGTAGACCATGAAAATAGGTAAGTTTACCAAGCAAAGACATTTAAAATTCTTGCTGCATTACTGAAGCAAAATTTTGACTCAAGGATTCTTCATTGCTACCAAAAATGATATCATCAACATAAACAATAATAATTAGCAATTTATCAGTTTCAATCTTTGTATATAGATTACTATCTATTGAAACTTTTGTAAAACCTTGTTGGTGTAGATATTTTTCAAGGTAGTAATACCAAGCCCTTGGAGCCTGTTTCAGACCATAGAGAGCATTTTTGAGCCTGCATACAAGTTTTGCATCATTTCCAAGAATGAATCTTTTTGGATATTCAATATAAACTTCTTCTTCTAAATCTCCATTTAGGAAGAGTGATTTTACATCCATTTGGTATACTTTGAATTTCTGAAAGCTAGAAAGAGCAAGAAACATCATTATGGATTCAAGTCTGGCAAAAGGTGCAAAAATTTCTTCAAAATATATGCCTTCGTATTGAGCATACCCTTTACAAAAAAGTTTGGCCTTGTTTCTAATGACTTCTCCATTTTCATTGAGCTTGTTTTTGAATATTCATTTTTTTCCTATAAAGGTCTAGGAACTAATTCCCAAGTATCAATTTTTTCAATTTGCTCAAGTTCTTCATCCACGACCTTGACCCAACATTCATCTTTGCATGCTTATTTTACATTTTTAGGTTTGGTGGAGGATAGTAATGCTAGATAGCTTGAGGTCCCTGTAATAGTTCTTCTTGTTTGTACACTTGCCTCTTTTTCCCCTAAAATTTGAGTTTTTGGATGATTTTTCTGAACATACCTAGACGGATTCTTTTCTTCTACCATTATCTCTTCTTTTGGTACTTCATTGGTTTCTTCTTCTGATTTGATGTGGGAAAATAATCCCCATCTTCTTCATTGTCATAATCTTCTGTTGATTTTATCTGTTTTGGATTTTTGTATGCTTCATCAACTACAACATCAATGCTTTCAACAATTTTTCCAAGTCTTGTATTATAACATTTATATCCTTTACTTCTGGAAGAATAACCAAGAAGAATACCTTCATCTACTCTGGGTTCAAACTTACCAAGTTTTTCATCAGTCCTTTTGATATAACATTTGCTTTCAAAAACTTTAAAGTATTTTACAGTAGGAGTCTTACCGTACCAAAGTTCATGTGGAGTTTGAGTGCTATTTACCCAAACATTTTCTTGGTTGAGAATAGTTATGACAGCGAATGCAACTTCACCCCAGAAGGTTGCAAGAGTTATAGATTCATCTAGCATAGCTCGAGCCATTTGTTGAACTGTTCTATTCATTCTTTCTATGACACCATTTTGCTAAGGAGTCCTTAGATGGAGAATTTCCTTTTTATTCCATGTTGTTCACAAAATTCAAAGAATTCATCCGAGGTAAATTTCCCTCCTCGATCAGATCTGAGGCATTTCATTTTTTGATCTGATTCATTTTCAACCAAAGCTTTGAAGGCTTAGAAATTTTCAAATGCTTCATCTTTATGCTTTAGAAGACCTATCCAACACATTCTGGAAAAATCATCAATGAACAAAATAAATTACTCTTCTCCACAAGGTGACTTTTTCCTTGATGGTCCACATAAATCAGTATGGACAAGTTCAAGAGGCTTACTATTTGACCCTTCTTTTTCCATGAAGTGAACTATGGATTTATTACCGATTTGACATGGTTTACATATTGTATTTTCTAGGATGATGATATCTGGAAGATCACGAACAACCTTGAGTCTGCATGCTTTTCTTATTTGAGAAAAGCATAAATGTCTCAATCTTTTATGCCACAACTAGTATTCATCATTTTTGCTTAGATAGCACTGTTGTTGTCCTCCCTTGAGTATGTATAAGTTGTTTGGAGTTCTTGTACCTTTGATCACGGTCTCTTCTGTATCAAGCTCATGAACAACACATCTATTTGATCGAAACAATACTTCATTTCCTTGATCACACATTTGACTGACACTCAATAGGTTATGCTTTAACCGTCTACATACATAACATTTCCATCTTTAACCTTTTCTTTCAAGAAAACAAAACCTTTACCTTTTATGATAGTAGGAGTGTCATTTCCAAATGAAACATTCTTTTCCTTTTTTAAGGCATTATATGAGTGAAGTTTTTCTTTATCACCTATCATGTGTTTGGAGCATCCATTGTCGATGTACCATTGATTTTCTTGTCCTTTTGCATACAAGGCTATACCACATCTTTTTGTTTGAGATTACTTCCTTCTCCATATCTTGGGATTTAATGACCTTTGCTCCTTCTGAGATGTTTTCCAAAATTTGCTCCTGCATTCAGATTCTTCATGACCAAAGTTGTTACAGTTTGAGAATTCTATTAAATTTTCAAGAGGAGAAAATTTGTTATAGGAACTTCTCTTGATCCCTGTTACGTTCCTTTGATGTTGTGCTTCTCTAGCCATGATGGTTTTATAAGCAACACATTGAGCAGCTTTGTGTCCAAAATTATGACATGAAAAACATTGCCCATTAAAGAAGTTCCTACGACTATTGAATCTATTAACCTGGTGATTGTAGTTTCTATTGATATTCATATTTGGAGTAAATTGAGTAAGATTTTCGTGAGGTTAGTTGTGGCTTCTATTCATCCTTGGAGTAAAATGAGTATGATTTACCTGGTGATCAGCTTTATGCCTTTGCTGACGATTGTCATATTGTTCACTGGTCTTTGCTGCATCAAGATAACTTTCAGTGGAGGTTGACGACTTCTGAGATTGAGATGCTTCTTCAGTATATCCAAGACCTGTCTTTATCAGAGGAGAACGTTGAACTTTGATAATTTCATTTAAATTTTCTGATCCTTTAGCAAATCTAATATTGAGAGATTTCATTTTCTCAAGATCCTTTCTTAGACCCACAATTTCACATTCTAGTTTTTCATTATGTTTTTCCTTTTCAGCAAGTTGATATGTCAATGTATATATAATCATATTCTTTTCTTCTAAATAGATTTTGAGTTTAGAGATTTCTTCATGAAGGTCTTCCTCTTCTAAAGCATCCCAAAAATTATCATCGTCATAAGCCATGAGAAGTCTATAATCATCACTATTAGATAAACCATCACTATCCTCTTCTAAACTATCCCAAAAATCATTGCTATCATAAGCCATGAGAAGTCTGTAATCTTGTCCAGTTTCATCTTCATCACTATTAGATAAACCATCGCTATCTTCATGAGTATAGTAACTCCTTTTATTCACAACTTGTTTTCTATTCCATTTTGCATATTCCTTTCCTTTTTCATATTTATCTTTATGAGGACATCTAGAAACATAATGAACGACTCTACCACAAGCAAAGCATTTGAAGGGTAGCTTACCTCTAAATCTTCTGAAACCCCATTGAAGCTTCTTAACAAACTTTACCTCATCTTCTTCTTCTGAAATATGTCCCGATTCATTGTGTTCTTCCTTTCCTTTTGTTGAATCTTTAAATGTGGTTTCTCTCATATCTGATGGTCCTCCTTTTCTCATCTCAAAGGTAGTTAGGATTCAGTGAAGTTGTCTCATAGTGATATTCTGCAAATCTTGTTTTTCTTCTATGGCAGACACTTTTGATTCAAATTTAGTAGACAAAGATCTCAAAACTTTCTCAACTAAGGTAACTTCCTTTATTTCTTCACCCAAATTCTTCATACAATTAACAACCTCATCTATATGTAAGGAGTAAGTAGCTATACTTTCATTACTATGCATCTTAAGATTTTCATACCGAATTCTTAGAGTTTGAAGCTTAGCATGTTTTACCTGAGAGTCTCCTTCGTAGCTCAGAATGATTTTGTCCCATATTTCTTTGGCTGATTTGAGCTGCATGACTTTGACAAACTCTGATTGTGACAGACTTCCCAATAAAGTATTGACAGCTTTGGCATTGGTTTCATATTTCTTTTTACCTACCGTATCTATAGGAATTGTTGTTGGAAATGTCTCTCCTCCTTCCATAATTTCCCAGACATCCGTTCCAAGCGATTGTAGATAGCTTGTGGTTCTTATTTTCCAATAAACAAAGTTTCTCCCATCGAAGATTGGCGGTCTGATGGATCTCACACTTTCTTGATTATTCATGACGATGGATCTCCCTTCAAGCGATCAAGTTTCTTCTGAAGTACCTACTTTGATACCAATTGTTGGAAATAATACTGAGAGGGGCGTGAATCAGTATTATCAGACCAATAATTTTATTTCCTGAAATAGATTTATATACACTACTTTAGTGAAGTGAACTAGCATGTACACGCGACTATGATTAAGGAAACTAGCGTATATCCAGAGAACTTGTGATTTGTCATGTGTTGAGCTTAAACTAGTATATCAGAGATTTATTAAACAGTGTAGTAAGAGCAGAATAAAGCATCACACATAAGCAACACACATGAACACCAAGATTTAAGGTGGAAACACAATGTGGGTAAAAACCACCTGCTGCCATCATCTATGTCTTCTTTTAATAATAAGAAAATCTATTTACATTCTTGTACTGGTGCAGACTCATACCAGTACGTAGGCTTCTACCTGTAGAAGGTTACAACCTTCTCTCATTCTCTAGCTTCTACTGGAAGGGAGCTACAACCCCCTAGCTCTTGTACTAGCTGATATGTTTACTAGTACATAGGCACCGACCTACAAAAGGCGACGACCTTCTTTCTTCCTCCAAGGACCACATTTCATAAATTTTCAGACTGGATGCTCTTGGTACTCAATAATACACATGAAGGCCTCGTTTCATCCAATTTTCATATTGGACCCATCAACACTTTTAAACTTAAACTAAATCAACCAATATTTAGTTAATCTGAATAATTATATCACTGACACCAAAACATTGTGTTGAACCCAGAACCCTGAATCGTCATTCAAAAGTAGCTGTAACCTCAAAAGTCCTGCATTAGAGTGCATATATACGCTACTTCCATTAATTGAATCTGTGTACACCTTCAAAACTACTACAAACATAAAATTTTTGAATCAAGTCTGTACCAACTATCAATATACTGAATATCTACTGTCAACTTTCAAAGCTTTACATAGGGAGGGATAGAGATCACTTCTTCTCACTTATACAATCAATCAATCAAATGCTAGCCTCCTTATGCATTCAATTTTACATTCAGATCTAAGAAGATTTCATTGACATACAGTAGTAAAACAATAGAATTTGATCAGATAGATCAGTCAAATCTGAAAAAGAAGCTTTTCTTTTGTATATGCTACTTGAAATAACTGAACCTACGTGCATATGCTCTTTGGCCGAGACGAACCTAAATACAGATCTGCAAATATTGACTTAGAATTTTGCTGCAATTCCAGACTTCAGACAAACCCAGATCTTGATAGATAATAAATAAAATAGTCACAAAACATCAGATCTAGTCTCAACCAATATCAAATCATTCAATAATAGGTCATTTCATGTCTCATGATCCTAATCCAACACTGAACTCAAGGTGCACATAAATATTTCAGATCTAGTCCTAAACATAACCCTGTAACATAAAAAATACTTCAGATAGAAGTATTACTTAGAAACTTATTACTTGTGCACTTGGCCTAATGATCTCCTCCTTGTTATATACTCTTAGGCCTTTCTCAATAACTTGGACCAAAACCACTTAGGACCAATACCTTGGACCAAATACCTCGGACCAAATACCTTGGATTAGTACCTTGGATCAAATACCTTGGACCAAAAACTTGGTTTTCCAACATGTACAAGCTTTTCCTCTTGTGAAGGTGTGTGTATACGTTATATGCTTCTTTTGTTATGTTAACCCACGTGTATACACTTCTTGGACAAAGTGAACCAGCGTATACCTCTCTTTCTTCATACTTTGGAGTCTGATCTGTAATCCTTTGCTGTTGACCTGCTTCACTGTGAACTGTCATCTGACTGAGTTTCCATCAAGGACAACACCTGTATCATAATGCCAACAATCTCCCCCTTTGGACTTGATGGAAACAACAACACCAAGACACTCTCCCCCTTTGACATCAAGGGCAAAGGGAGGACTAAGATATTCTCTCCATTTGACATACATTATGATGTCCATGCTTCCCGTGAGTACATCTTGAATTCTCTGATTGAGCTCCCCTTTGTTCATGCTGAGATGCACTGAAACTGTCCATGCTCCCCCTGAGCACATGCAGCGTTTGTAAAAATATTCTCCAAAATAATAATGTGACTCTATAACTGAACTATGTGAGTATGACCTTCCTATCATGAATGACTCATACATACATCCATCTCCCAACCAAGTGGGGGTATACCAAATTTGACTCATCCACCCAACCAAGTGGGGATATACCAAATTTGACTCATCCACCCAACCAAGTGGGGATATACCAATTGTTTATACATTACAAAAATAATAAATATTACATCATCCATCCCATGCAAAGTGAGGATACAAATTACATCATTTGTGCAAGACCACTCATTCAAATGTATGAGAAGACATATCACACCCTAGAATTTTACATGACTTTAGCAACAAATGGTATAAATATCTGAAGCCATAGCTAGACTTAGCAACCATAATGCCAACAATGCTAAGTGTACGTGAAGACTAATGCTCCCCTTGAACCTATGCTATATGTGCATTGTTAACAAGTCAATGATTAAGGAATCTTTGTTAGTCAGATAACAATTAATGAACAAAGCATATCGATAGACAGTAATCATCAATATCAGATAGAGCACCTATATCAGAGCCTACACCACTATTTTTTCTATCTGGAAAACATATACGCTCCTTGACCCACAGAAAGCCATGTGTGTATGCAACTATACTTCATGAAACACGCATATAATAACCTTTCTCTGAAAAATTTGATTTAACAGCAAGATGATTCAGCAGCTACTCCCAGCGTTTGTCTAAGATATTCAAATGTTTCTCTGGGCAGTGGTTTAGTGAATATATTAGCAACCTGTTCTTTGGAGGGAACATACTTTGATTTGACCTTTTGTTCAAGCACTTGTTCATGTAGAAAATGGTATTTGATGGGAATGTTCTTGGTCTTGTAGTGCATTACTCGATTCTTTTAAATATTGATGGCACTTGTATTGTCACATATAACGGAGATGCGTGGAGTACATGTGATCTGAATGTCTTGCAAGGTTTGCATCATCAAAAGTAGTTGTGTGCAGCAAGATGCAACAGCCACATATTCTGCTTCAACTGTAGATTAACTAACTGGACTTTGTTTCTTGTTGAACCAAGACAGTAACCTAGAACCCATATAGAATGCATCATCACTAGTGTTTTTTTTGTCATCAACACTTCCTGCCCAATCTGCATCTGTATATGCATGAAGAGTAATATCTGCATCTTTAGGATACCTTAAACCAAAGTCCTGAGTTCCTTGAAGATATTTGAAAATTATTTTGACTGCCAAAAGGTGTGATTCCTTTGTATTTTCTTGGAGTCTTCCAGCTATTCCTACTGCATGCAAGACATTAGGTCGGGCACCTGTTAGATAAACTAGACTACCAATCATGGATTTGTAAGTTGGTTGATGTATTGCTGTTGATTCATCATTTGAGCTGAGATTGCATCCTGTTACCATTGGGGTACATACATGTTTAGAATCTTCCATTCCGTACCTTTTCAAGATCTGTTTGAGATATTTGGTTTGTGAAAGAAAAATACCATCTTTATTTTGTTGAACTTGTAGACCAATAAAATAGGTAATTTCACCAAGAAAGGACATTTCAAATTCTTGCTGCATTACTGAAGCAAAATTCTAACTCATGGATTCTTCATTGCTACCAAAAATGATATCATCAACATAAAAAATAATAATTAGCAATTTATCAGTTTCAATCTTTGTATATATATTGCTATCTGCTAAACCTTTTTTAAAACCTTTTAGGTGTAGACATTTTTCAAGGTGGTAATACCAGGCCCTTGGAGCCTATTTCAGACCATAGAGAGCCTTTTTGAGTCTGCATACAAGTTTTGCATCATTTCTAAGAATGGATCCTTCTAGCTGTTCAATATAAACTTCTTCTTTTAAATCTCCATTCAGGAAGGTTGATTTTACATCCATTTGGTATACTTTGAATTTTTGAAAGCTAGAAAGAGCAAGAAACATCCTTATGGCTTCAAATATGGCAACAAGTGAAAACATTTCTTCAAAATCTATACCTTCTTATTGAGCATACCCTTTACAAACAAGTCTAGCCTTGTTTCTAATGACTTCTCCATTTTCATTCAGCTTGTTTTTGAATATCCATTTTGTTCCTATAATATTTTTATCATGAGGTCTAGGAACTAATTTCCAGGTATCATTTTTTTCAATTTGCTCAAGTTCTTCATCCATGGCCTTGACCCAACATTCATATTTGCATGCTTCTTTTACATTTTTAGGTTCAATGGAGGATAGTAATGCTAGATAGCTTGAGGTCCCTGTAATAGTGCTTCTTGTCTGTACACCTGCCTCTTTTTCCCCTAAAATTTGAGTTTCTGGATGTTTGTTATGAACATACCTAGATGAAGTCTTTTCTTCTTTCATTATCTCTTCTTCGGGTGCTTCATTGGTTTCTTCTTCAATATGATTTTGATTTGATTGGGAAAATAATTCCCATCTTCTTCATTGTCATAATCTTCTGTTGATTTTATCTGTTTTGGATTTTTGCATGCTTCATCAACTACAACATCAATGCTTTCAACAATTTTTCCATGTCCTTTATTATAACATTTATATCCTTTACTTCTAGAAGAATAACCAAGAAGAATACCTTCATCTGCTCTGGGTTCAAACTTACCAAGTTTTTCATCAGTCCTTTTGGTATAACATTTGCTTCCAAAAACTTTAAAGTATTTTATAGTATGAGTCTTACTGTACCAAAGTTCATGTGGAGTTTGAGTGCTATTTACCCGAACATTTGCTTGGTTGAGAATAGTTACGGCAGTGAATGCAACTTCATCCCAAAAGGTTGCAGGAGTTCCAGATTCATCTAGCATAGCTCGAGCCATTTGTTGAACTATTCTATTCATTCTTTCTACGGTACCATTTTGCTGAGGAATCCTTGTGGTGGAGAATTTCCTTTTTATTCCATGTTGTTCACAAAAGTCAAAGAATTCATCCGAGGTAAATTCCCCTCCTCAATCGGATCTGAGGCATTTGATTTTTTGATCCAATTCATTTTCAACCAAAGCTTTGAAGTCTTGGAACTTTTCAAATGCTTCATCTTTATGCTTTAGAAGACCTATCCAACACATTCTGGAAAAATCATCAATGAACAAATTAAATTATTCTTCTCCACAAGGTGACTTTTTCCTTGATGTTCCACATAAATCAGTATGGACAAGTTCAAGAGGCTTACTAGCTAACCCTTCTTTTTCCATGAAGTGAACTCTAGTTTTCTTACCAATTTGACATGGTTTGCATATTGTATTTTCTGGGATGCTGATATTTGGAAGATCATAAACAACCTTGAGTCTATGTGCTTTTCTTATTTGAGAAAATATTAGATGTCCCAATCTTCTATGCCACAGCCAGTTTTCATCATTTTTGCTTAGATAGCACTGTTGTTGTCCTCCCTTGAGTATGTATAAGTTGTATGGAGTTCTTGTACCTTTGATCACGGTCTCTCCTGTATCAAGCTCATGAAAAACGCATCTGTTTGATCGAAACACCACTTCATTTCCTTGATCACACATTTGACTGACACTCAATAGGTTATTCTTTAAACCATCTACACACATAACATTTCCAGCTTTAACCTTTTCTTTCAATAAAATAGAACATTTACCTTTTATAAAAGCAGGAGTGTCATTTCCAAATGAGACATTATTTTCTTTTTCTAAGGCATTATATGAGTGAAGTTTTTCTTTGTCACCTGTCATGTGTTTGGAGCATCCACTGTCGATGTACCATTGATTTTCTTGTCCTTCTGCATACAAGGCTATACCACATCTTTCTATTTGAGATTCTTTCCTTCTCCATATCTTGGGATTTAATGACCTTTTCTCCTTCTGAGATGTTTGCCGAAATTTTCTCCTACATTCAGATTCTTCATGACCAAATTTGTTACAAATTTAGCATTCTATTACATTTTCAAGAGGAGAAAAGTTATTATAGGAACTTCTCTTGATCTCTATTACATTCCTTCGATTTTTTTCTTCTCTATTCATGATGGTTTTGTAAGCAATGCATTGAGCAGATTTTTGCTCAAAATTATGACATGAAAAACATTTCCCATTAAAGAAGTTCTTGTGACTATTGAATCTATTAACTTGGTGATTGTAGTTTTTATTGATATACATATTTGGAGTAAATTGAGTATGATTTGCCTGAGGTTGGTTGTGGCTTCTATTCATCCTTGGAGTAAAATGAGTATGATTTACTTGGTGATTAGCTTTATGCCTTTTCTAACGATTGTCATACTGTTCATTGGTCTTTGTGGCATCAAGACAGCTTTTGGTGGAGGTTGACAGCTTCTGAGATTGAGATGCTTCTTCAGTATATCCAAGACATATCTTTATCAAAGGAGAACGCTGAACTTTGATAATTTCATTTAATTTTTTTGAACCTTTATCAAATCTAAGATTGAGAGATTTCATTTTATCAAGATCCTTTCTTAGACCCACAATTTCACATTCTAGTTTTTCTCTGTGTTTTTCCTTTTCAGCAAGTTGGTATGTCAAGATATCTATAATCATATTCTTCTCTTCTAAACAGATTTTGAGTTTAGAGATTTCTTCATGAAGGTCCTCCTCTTCTAAAGCATCCCAAAAATTATCATCGTCATAAGCGATGAGAATTCTATAATCATCACTATTAGATAAACCATTGCTATCTTCATGAGTATAGTAACTCCTTTTATTCACAACTAGTTTCCTATTCCCTTTTGCATATTCCTTTCCTTTTTCATATTTATCTTTATGAGGACATCTGGTAGCATAATGGTCGACTCTGCCACAAGCAAAGCATTTGATGGGTAGCTTACCTATAAATCTTCCGGAACCCTGTTGAATCTTCTTGACAAAGTTTAACTCATCTTCTTCTTTTGAAATATGTCCGGATTCATTCTGTTCTTCCTTTCCTTTTGCTGAAGCTTTAAATGCGCCTTCTCTCATATCTGATGGTCCTCCTTTTCTCATCTCAAAGGCAGTTAAGATTCCGTGAAGCTGTGTCATAGTGATATTCTGCAGATCTTGTTTTCCTTTTATGGAAAACACTTTTGATTTAAATTTAGCAGACAAAGATCTGAAAACTTTCTCAACTAAGATAACTTCCTTTATTTCTTCACCTAGATTCTTCATACAATTAAAAACCTCATATATACGTAAGAAGTAACTAGATATACTTTCATCACTATGCATCTTAAGAGTTTCATATTGAATTCTGAGAGTTTGAAGCTTAGCACGTTTTACCTGAGAGTCTCATTCATAGCACAGAATGATTTTATCCCATATTTCTTTGGCTGATTTGAGTTGCATGACTTTGACAAACTCTGATTGTGACAGACTTCCCAATAAAGTATTGACAACTTTGGCATTGGTTTCATATTGCTTTTTGCCTAACGTATCTGTAGGAATTGTTGTTGGAAATGTATGTCCTCCTTCCACAATTTCCTAGACATCCATTCCAAGCAATTGTAGATAGGTTGTGCTTCTTATTTTCAAATAAAAAAAGTTGCTCCCATCGAAGATTGGTGGTCTGATGGATCCCACTCTTTCTTGATTAGTCATGATGATGGATCTCCCTTCAAGCAATCAAGCTTATTCTGAAGGACCTGCTCTGATATCAATTGTTGGAAATAATATTGAGAGGGGGGTGAATCAGTATTATCAAATCAATAATTTTATTTCCTAAAAATATTTATATACGCTACTTCAGTGAAGTGAACTAGCGTGCGCACACGACTATGATTAAGGAAACCAACGTATATCCCGAGAAATTTTGATTTGTCATGTGTTGAGCTTAAACCAGTATATCAGAGATTTATTAAATAGTGTAGTAAAAGCAGAATAAAGAATCACACATAAGCAACACACATGAACACCACGATTTAAGGTAGAAACCCAATGTGGGTAAAAACCACCTGTTGTCGTTGTCTCTGTCTTCTTTTAATAATAAGAAAATACGTTTACATTCTTGTACTGGTGCAGACACATCCTAGTACGTAGGCTTCTACCTACAGAATGTTAAAACCTTCTCTCATTCTCCAGCATCTACTGTAAGGGAGCTACAACCCCCTAGCTCTTGTACTAGCTGATACATTTACTAGTACGTGGGCACTTACCTACAGAAGGCTACGACCTTCTTTCTTCCTTCAGGGACCACGTTTCATAAATTTTAGACTTGATGCTCCTGGTACTCAACAAATACACATGAAGGCCTCGTTTCATCCAATTTTCATACTATACCCATCAACACTTTTAAACTTAAACTGCATCAACCAATATTCAATTAATCTGAACAATTAGATCACTAACACTAGAACACTGTGTTGAACCCAAAACCCTGCATCATCATTTAGAACTAGCTGTAACCTAAAAAATCATGCATTAGAGTGTATACGCTACATGGCTAAACCCAAACTGTGTGTATACTCCACTTCTGTTAATTGAACCTGCGTATACCTTCAAAACTACTGCAAACATAAACCTTTTGAATCAAGTATGTACCAACTATCAATATATTGAATATCTACTATCAACTTTCAGATCTTTACACAAGCAGGGACAAAGATCACTTCTTCTCACTTATACAACCAATCAATCAAATGCCAGCCTCCTTATGCATTTATTTTTACATTCAGATCTAAGAAGATTTCATTGACATACAGTAGTAAAACAACAAAATTTGATCAAATAGATTAGTCAGATCTGAAAAATAAGCTTTTCTTTTGTATGCACTACTTGAAAGAACTGAATCTGCATGTATACGCTCTTTGACCGAGATGAACCTGCGTACAGATATGCAAATATTGGCCTAGAATTTTGCTTCAATTCTAGACTTCAGACAAACCCAGATCTTGATAAATAATGAATAAAACAGGCACAAAACATCATATCTAGTCTCAACCAATATCAGACCATTCAAGAATAGGTCATTTCATGTCTCATGATCCTAATCCAACATTGAACTCAAGGTGCACATAAATATTTCATATCTGGTCCCAAACATAACCCTGCAACATAAAATATACTTCAGATAGAAGTATTCCTTAGAAACTTATTACTTGCACACTTGGCCTAATGATCTTCTCCTCCTTATATACTCTTAGGCCTTTCTCAATACCTTGGACCAAAACCACTTAAGACCAATACCTTGGATCAAAATACCTTAGACCAAAAACTTGGTTTTCCAACATGTACCTACTTTTCCTCTTGTGATTGTTAACCCGCGTGTATACGCTTCTTGGACAAATTGAACCAGCGTATACCTCTATTTCTTCATTCTTTAGAGTCTGATCTGTAATTCTTTGTTGTTGACCTGCTGCACTGTGAACTGTCATCTAAGCGAGTTTCCATCAAGGACAACACCTATATCGTAATGCCAACAACATTTTTTCTTTACCTTCTAATATAGCCATTTCTGTAGATAGAGTTGGTAAGGCTACTCTCTTAGAAAACATGAAAGAAGCCTTGTCTGTAGAAAATAGAATTTTAGCCTTAGAAAAATGATCTAAGATGGAGGATAAGAAATCTAAAAAGGTGACTTTTAGCCAAGAATTAGAGAAGAAAACCCCAAAGGATCGATTCAATCTTGAAGGTCTTCAAAAGTTCTTGAAACTATGTCAAATGATATGATTGAAATAAAGAAACAAGTAGTTGAATCTTTAGTTCCTAAGAAACCATATCACCCATACAATAGATGTCCTGCTTCACCCTCTCAGAATCCGAATGTGATTTCAAGTGCCGAATCAGATCAAGATGTTGAAGATGCCTAAACAACTGAAGAAGAAATAAAACCTGAAGAAGAAGTCGAATTGAATGGGTTATGGGACTTTATTCTTCCCACCAAAGAAGAAAGAGAGGCTATGCTGGCATCTACAAGGAGAAAAACATCTACTGACTGAATTGTACCAGTTTAGAAACATAGGTCTCCTTCCACATAAGAGAAAACAATGAATAAAAAATCTAAAATTGTTCAAACTAATGATATGCCCCTAGATACTTATAAAACTTTGATAGTTTCAGATACAATGGATAACAATATAGTGGAAGACATGAAAAAAACTAAAGCAAACATTTCATTATATGAAATGACCAAACTGAAACAGCAACAGAAAATCTTACTGAGAGAACTCAAGGTAGTTCCTGTAGATCCCATACCACCACCAGTTATAGCCCAAGCTGACAAAGATATGGGGAAACCCCCGTCACCTTCAAATAAGGTAAACCAAATGACATTATGTTGATTGGTGATAGATCTAAGTCTCACACTCCTCCTTTCCTTTTGACTTACGAAATTTTTAATAAAAATGTTCACAACTGTCTCATCGATTTAGGAGCTTCTTCGAATATCATGCCAAGATTTGTGTGCACGAGACTTAACGTTATCCCTCAAAAGTCTATTGTGAATATGGTCCAAATGGACAGGACAAAAGTCGAGGTTGTTGGAGGAATGTTATTAGTATCAATTAGATTATCATCCAACCCAAAGTTGTTGCAAGTGATTGATGTCTTAGTGGTAGGCATCCCTGAATTTTATGGTCTTATTTTAAGCAAGGATTGGTCTAAGAAACTACATGGATATTTTGCAATCAGCTGGTCACACATGTGGTTACCATACAATGCTAAACTAAATCAAATTAGAGTTGATCGCGAAAAATTTATGAAACATACAGTCACTGAATTAGAAGGACCAAATGAGCCCGTGACTTTTTCTAATAATATTATTGGAAATTATTCTGCTGAATCATTCCTTGGCTCATTCAATGTCGAAATCTCACCTTTCCCATAAAATACTATTACTTCTCAGGTTGAAATTTTTTCTCAAACATGTTGGAAATACTGAGCGGGGGGTGAATCAGTATTTCTTTTTCCCACTATTGTTTTACCAGATAAAAAATATATATTCAGAACACAAGATGAACAACAGGAATAAATGCTTTTATTAATATAAACTATGCAGTAAAATAGATACAATATATAGATGGTTACAATCAGTTGCCAAGCTCCAACTTGGACTTTGGTGAGGCTCCAACCTCCAGAGAACCAACTCTATTTTGCCAAGACACCAATCTTGTACTTAGGAGCACCAACTCCCAAGGACTACAATCAGTTTCCAAGCTCCAACTTGGACTTTGGTGAGGCTCCAACCTCCAGAGCACCAACTCTGTTTTGCCAAGACACCAATCTTGGACTTAGGAGCACCAACTCCCAAGGACTTCAATCCTTCCTGCTTTTGAGGCACCAACCCCAAGGACTCCTATCCTTCTTGCTTCTAAGGCACCAACCCCAAGGACTCCAATCCTACTTTCTTCTGAGGCACTAGCCTCAAGGACTCCTATCCTTCTCACTTTTGAGGCACCAACCCCAAGGACTCCAATCCTTCTACTCTCAGAACTCTTCTCTGCTGAGTTCTATCTATTTACAGCTTCACTGTAGTCTCCAAACTACAATATCAATGACAACCATGTCTTCTTATGGATGAGTCTTTACAGCTCTGCACATTTCCCACACAGAGTGTCCAGTACCCTTCATGACTTCTGATAATGTCTTCACGCAGCTTTAGTCAGTCTACTGTTAGCTGAACTAAGCTCTACATAAAGAACAAATTCTTGTTCAAGCTTATAATCTCAGCTGGTTGCTTCTCCCCTTCGACTGTCTGCTATCTTGTTAGCCCTGCTGCTCTCTTTCTGTTCTATTGGATCCTTTCGCTGCCTCTGTCTCCTCCAGCTTATTTTCCACAGCGTTCAACAGCCTTCAACAGCAGTCACCGTTTCTGCTTTTGCTATCTCACACTCTGGTTCTTCACCATCCAACAACATACACAGTCCTTTGTTTTTGCTGTTTTTATGCATTCCATCCCTTTGTCCATTCGTTTCCTCTTTCTCACTGGCTATTTGGCTACCTTTCTCCGCAGGCTCTTTGGCTTCCTCAACACTCGCTTATCCTGTCAGTTTCCTCCTTGGTCATTGTCATTTCCTCTATCTATCGGAGCGTTCCAATATTCATAGGACACGTTCAATCAATGGACATGTCCAAGCAATCCACCGAAGAACACATCTTCCCGGTTAACACTGTAACAGTGCTGCTTTTCCAATGATTGCAGGCATACATAGGGACCGCTTCATTTAACGGACAACCACATTCTATCGCAATCATAATCGCCAGGATTCAGTGTCCTGAACTATCAAGACCATTCCTTAATGTATTTTTGCCTCAGAACCCAGCGCACGGCAATATATACAAATATTTAATTACATAGGAAATATGAGCAAAAACAGTCCAAAAGACTAAGGGGAGGACTTCAAGCAGTATTACATCTGCACCTAAACTTTATCGGGTCCATGCTTAAATCGCAATCGGTGATTTGTGACTCCCGGGGGTCCTTTATATATCAGACCCATGACATCGCCGATGGCCGACGGCTGATCCACTTGCGGATGCGATATTGCATTGAACTATGTTTTAAATGACCGTCGGGTCCACTCCTCCACAACATTATCGCAATCGGCAATCACGGCTTTTTGGAAGTCTTTTAAAGATTGATCTCATAACATTGTCGATGACCGAAGGCCGATACACCACTGCTCCGATGAACCAGATGTGATATGATATTAAGCAGCAATTGATATTCTCGTTGGGTCCGCAACAGTTCATCGCAATCGGGGATTGCCCTTGGCGGAGGTCCGATGCGATATCGCTATCGGCGATCGCAATGGTCCACTTGACACTGTATCACCGCTCCCGAAGTGCCGATGCGATATGCCGGACCTGATAGGATCCCAAATCTCCCGTGAATATATTTTGAAGTCTGGTTTCCGCCTGCAATAGTGTATTTGCCTATGTACACACTTTAGCCTCCGTTTGCGCCTCCGATAGTGTTAAACACATATATGCATAGTTTTTGCCGCCGATGGGTAAATACATGAGTTTGAGACATATGTATAAGCCTTCCACCTCCGTTTGCGTTAAATGCATATTTATATGGTTTTTAACCGCCGATAATGTTAAAGCATGCATACATGGGTTTTACAGGCCCGATAATGTAACTGGATATATCTATATGAGTTCTGTGCCCGATGGCTCCCGATAACTCTGTCTGCTTCCTCTGATGCTCTGTCTACTCCTCTGTTGCTCCGATGGTTGTGTCCTCTGCTCTTCCTCTATGCTCCTTTGATCGGTCTCTGTGTGCTCCTCTTCTTTGGCATATATATGTGACATATACATATATATGGCTCCTCTAGTGGTGCTTCATGCTCTGTTAGCTCCTCTCATCTCCATCTGCCCCTGTTTGCTCCTCTTCTTTGGCATATATATGGCATATATATATGTGGCTCCTCCTATAGCTCCTCTTGCTCCAATGTGGCTCCTCTCGTTTCCATCTGCTCCTTTGGTGGCTCTGTTTGCTCCTCTCGTCTCCATCTGCTCCTCTGGCTTGGCAGTGTCTGTTGAAAATGATACTGAGAGGGGGGGGGGGGGGTGAATCAGTATTATCAGATCAATCAAACTTTTTCAATGCTCAGAAACAATACGCTACTTTAGTTAAGTGAACCAGCGTGTACACGCTACTGTGTCTAAAGAAAACAGCGTATAACTAGAAAACTTATAATTCAGTTAGTTTATTCTTCACTTAAGTGCATCAGGACATTATTCACCATTTTAAGAGTAAACAGGTGCAGTATAACAGAACAGATCATCACACACACATGAACACCATGATATAAGGTGGAAACCCAATGTGGGTGAAAACCACCTGCTGCAAGTCGTCTCTATCTTTCTTTAATAAGAACTTCAATTTACAATCTTTTGTACTGGTGCAGCCTTATACCAGTATGCAGGCTACAACCTGCAGAAGGCTTCAACCTTCTCTCGTTCTCCAAACTTCCTTGGAAGGGAGCTCCAACCCCCTTTGCTCTTGTACTAGCTAAGATACTAGTACGTAGGTGCCGGCCTACAATCTTCTTTCCTTCAGGTACCACTTTTCATCAATTTTCAGACTGGATATTCCTGAAGCACAACATTACAATCTGAAGACCACAATACATTCCACTTTCACAATAGATCATTGAAGCACAAGACAACCAATACTAGCATCATCAATCTTTGAATCACTGAACCACTGAAACCCTGTCAACACCTGTCACCAGAACATAGAGCAGACTACAGAACTCTGTAAAAACAGTCAGACCCAACTGCAAACCCAAAAAAAAGCTTTTAAAGATATACGCTACTTCAATGAGAGCAACCCGCGTATACACGCGCTTTTACCAAAGGCAACCAGCGTACAGATCTAAAAATAAATTTTCTCAACTTGCAGCTGTACCAGACATCAGTTAGACCCAGAACATAACATTGTGTCAGTATGTAGATCTAGAAATACGCATAATCAACCATATCATAATAGTACTTTTCAAACCATTTGATCCCGATCTCTCCTTAGATCTTGTTCTTTATTAACCAGTGAGATCTCTCCTTAGCACTGCATCAACAACCCATAACCTGCATACTAGATCTAATACTTCCTCAGATGTTTCAAGACATTTCAGATACATTTTCCTAATGATCTTCTTCTCCTTATATAGCCTTAGGCCTTGCTCATTACCACGAGCCAAAACCATAGAGATCCAAAACCATCAACTTCAAAACTAGGGATCGACACGTCCGTCGAGACACCATGGTCCGAAACCATAGGCACAACTTCCAAGGAATAACCGCCACGGACCAAAAATGAGTTTTCCACATACACGCGCTTTTACTGAAGCCAACCTGCGTGTACCCGCGTCTTGGGCTTGATGAAAATGCGTATATGAATTTTCTCTTCTTCTTATAGTCTGATCATCAATTCCTTGCTGCTGACCTTCTGCACTATGATTTGTCATCAGTGTGGTTTGCCATCAAGGACAACACTTGTCTCATAATGCCAACAATCTCCCCCTTTGGACTTGACGGCAACCCCAAGATCCTTAGAATCATTCTCCCCCTTTGTCATCAAGGGCAAAGGGTTGTGCTCCCCCTGAGTACATGCTGATCTCTCTGCTCTGCTGTGCTGAACATGCTCCCCCTGACTGTAGGCAAGATCTGCAAAAGATGTTCTTCAAACGAACCAAGACTTATACCTCATAAAGGACCTTCCTATCACCAAAAGACTCAATGTATGCTTCCATACTCCCAAGCAGGAGGAGATACATCAAAAATATAATAACCAAAAACATTACATCATTCATCCATCCCAGACATAGTGGGGAAATCATAGGCCGTTACATGACCTTGACACTGTAAAAGAAATATGACATAGAGACAACAAATCTAGACCAAGACTTCTGAAAGACACCAGCAGTATCTGATAAACATCTTTTATATCAGCAGCCAAGATTTCCTTCTGAGCTCCTTCTCCTGAAATTAACAACAGTTGTGAACTAGGACCGAAAGCATCTAAATGCCAACAATGCTTTATGAGACTTTAAGCTGCTCCCCCTGAATCTGTGCCTGCTGTACCCCCTGAAACTGTGCCTGAAGAATTCTGGCTTACCCATCTCAGACCTTCTCCAACCAGAGTCTGCCCTTATTGATCAGAACTCCATATACGCGACTTCTCCTGCACAAAGCAGCGTATGTACGTGGAAAGAATTTCTGCAGCACGCGTATACCATACACGCGACTTTCCCTGCATAAATCGGCGTATATACGCGGATATCCCTTACTAAACGCGCGTATACCAACTTTTCTGTAGAACATACAAGCTTTAACAGCAGGATGAAACATCCATTACTCCCAGCTTTTGTCTGAGATATTCAAAAGTTTCCCTGGGCAGTGGTTTTGTGAGAATATCAGCAACTTGTTCCTTAGAAGGAACATACTCCAACTTGACCTTCTGCTCAAGCACTTGTTCCCGAAGAAAATGGTACTTGATTGGTATGTGCTTGGTCTTTGAGTGCATGACTGGGTTCTTTGAAATGCTGATTGAACTTGTATTATCACATAAGATAGAGACTGGTGGCGTGCAAGTGATTTGAAAATCCTGCAAGGTCTGCATCATCCAAAGAAGTTGTGTGAAACAAGATGCCGCAGCCACATATTCTGCTTCAGCTGTAGATAAAGAAATCGAACTCTGTTTCTTGCTGAACCAAGATACTAATCTAGAACCCATGAAGAAAGCACCACCACTTGTGCATTTCCTATCATCCACACTTCCAGCCCAATCTGCATTTGTGTAAGCATGAAGAGTGAGATCTGTATCTCTCGGATACCATAAGCCATAATTTTGTGTCCCTTGAAGATACTTGAAGATTCTTTTGACTGCCTGAAGATGAGTTTCCTTTGGGTTGGCTTGAAATCTTCCAACAATTCCTACTGCATGCATAATATCTGGTCTTGTACCTGTTAAATAAAGCAAACTCCCAATCATGGATCTATAAGTTGGTTGGTGAACTGCTGCTGATTCGTCATTTGCACTGAGGCTGCATCCTGTAACCATGGGGGTACAAACTGGCTTTGACTCTTCCATGCCATACTTCTTCAAGATCTGCTTGAGGTACTTGGTTTGAGACATGAAAATGCCTCCTTCACTTTGTTGGATTTGCAATCCAAGAAAGTATGTCAATTCTCCAAGTAATGACATTTCAAATTCTTTCTGCATAACCAAGGCAAAGTTCTGACTCATAGCCTCTTCATTGCTGCCAAAGATAATATCATCTACATACACAACAAGTATTAGCAATTTGTTATTTTCAACTTTTACATAGAGATTGTTATCTGCTGATCCTTTTGAAAAACCTTGTTGGTGAAGATATTTGTCTAACCGATAATACCAAGCCCTTGGAACTTGTTTGAGACCATAGAGAGCCTTTTTCAATCTGCATACAAGATTTGGATCATTTCCAAGGATGAAACCATCTGGCTGCTCAATATATACTTCTTCTTCTAAGTCTCCATTCAGAAAGGCTGATTTCACGTCCATTTGAAATACTTTGAAGTTTTGAAAGCTAGAGAGAGCAAGGAACATTCAGATAGCCTCAAGTCTTGCAACAAGAGCAAAGGTTTCTTCAAAATCTATTCCTTCTTGCTATGCATACCCTTTACAAACAAGTCTGGCCTTGTTTCTAATTACTTCTCCATTTTCATTCAATTTATTTTTGAAGACCCATTTTGTCCCTATGACATTTTTATCCTTTGGTCTAGGAAACAATTCCCAAGTGTTGTTCTTTTCGATCTGCTCAAGTTCTTCATCCATTGCTTTGACCCAACATTCATCTTTACATGCCTCTTTCACATTTTGTGGTTCAGTGGAAGAGATTAATGCCAAATAGCTTGAAGCTTCTGCAATTCTTCTTCTTGTTTGTATTCCTGCTTCTTTCTGCCCCACAATCTGAGATTCTGGATGATTCTTTTGAACATATCTGGATGGAGTCTTTTCTTCTATTCTTGTCTGCTCCTCTGGTTCTTCTTGAGGTTCTTCTTCTTCTTGAGGTTCTTCATCTTCATCATTCTGCCTTTGAGAATAGCCTTCATCTTCTTCAATGTCTTCATGATGAACTTGCCTAGGAATATATCCCTTCTCATCAACCACTACATCAATGCTGTCAACAATTCTGCCGAGTCTTTTATTGTAGCATTTGTATGCTTTGCTATGTGGAGAATAACCAAGAAGAATGCCTTCATCTGCTCTTGGTTCAAGTTTGCCAAGTTGCTCATCAGTATTCTTAATATAACATTTGCTCCCAAAGATTTTGAAGTGGTTCACTGAAGGAGTCTTCCCACACCAGAGCTCATGAGGAGTTTGAGTGCTATTTACTCGGACATTTGTTTTGTTGAGAATAATAACCGCAGCATGTGCAGCTTCACCCCAGAAAGTTGCGGGAGTACCTGACTCATCAAGCATAGCACGAGCCATTTGTTGGATTGTTCTGTTCATTCTTTCCACAACTCCATTTTGCTGGGGAGTTCTAGCTGTGGAGAATTCTCTTCTTATCCCATGTTCTTCACAGAAATCGAAAAATTCATTCGAGGTAAATTCCCCACCTCTGTCAGATCTGAGGCACTTAATTTTGTGTCCTGATTCATTTTTAGCCAAGGCTTTGAAGGATTTGAATTTTTCGAATGCTTCATCTTTGTGCTTCATAAGTCCTAACCAGACAAACCTGGAGAAATCGTCAATGAATAATATCAAATATTCTTCTCCTCGAGGTGTTCTTTTTATGAATGGACCACAAGTATCTGTATGTACTAGCTCAAGAGGCATACTAGCTGATCCTTCCTTCTCTGGAAAATTAGTTCTGGTTTGCTTTCCAAACTGACAAGATTTGCATATAGTGTTGTCTGGAATTTTGATATCTGGAAGACCGCGAACTGCCTGATATTTGCATGCTTTCCTTATTTTTGAAAAGCTTAGATGCCCCAACCTCCTATGCCATAGCCAGTGTTCATCATCCTTGCTCAAATAACATTGTTGTGGTCTTTCTTCAAATATGTATAGATTATTTGGAGTCCTTCTTCCTTTGATCACTGTTTTACCTGTATCAAGATCACGAACACAACATCCATTTGATCTAAATATTACCTCTGTTCCTTGATCACACATCTGACTGACACTCAGAAGATTATGCTTCAATCCATCAACATACAAGACGTTCCCAGCTTTGACCTTCTCTTTTAATGGAGCAACACCTTTTCCTTTTATGGCTGCAGAGATATCGTTTCCAAAAGAAACTGTCTTCCCCTTATCTAATGCGGTATATGATTCAAGCTTTTCTTTGTCCCCTGTCATATGCTTTGAACATCCGCTGTCAATGTACCATAGACTTTCTTGACCTTCTACATAAAAGGCTATCCCACATCTTTCTGGTTGTGGTTCCTTTATTCTCCAAGTTCTGACATTTGAGGTTTGCTCCTTCTGAATTGTCTTTCGGAACCTACTCTTGCATTCAGAGTCTTCATGACCAAAGTTATTACAAATAGAGCATTCAACTTCATTTTCAAGAACCGAAAAATTGTTATAAGTCCTTTTCATGGTTTCAGTCATTCTCCCTTGCTTTTGAGCTTCTCTAGTCATGATTGTCTTGTAGGCAACACATGTAGCTGCTTTGTGACCGAAGTTATGGCAAGAAAAACATTGGCCATTAAAGAAATTTCTGTGATAATCAGATCTATCATCCAACCGATTGTAGCTTCTATCCATTCTTGGGGCAAATTGGGAAGATTTTACCTGTGGCTGTTTGTAGCTCCTGTTTGTCCTTAAAGCACCTTGTCCCCGAGTTTCTTGATTTGTTCTTGAGGTAAACTGTCCCTGATTCACTTGATGACTTTTATTTGGCCTTTGCTCACTTCTTCTAGCTGCATCAAGATAACTTTTAGAAGTAGAAGCTTGAGATGTTTCTCCATTATATCCCAGACCTGTCTTGATCAGAGGAGAACGCTGCACATTGATAATCTCATCCAAGGTTTCAGATCCTTTAACAAATTTAAGATTAATCGCTTTTGTTTTCTCACTCTCCTTTCTAAAACAAACAATCTCACATTCCAATTTTTCAAGATGTTTTTCCTTTTCAGCCAGTTGACATTGTAAAGAGTCAATAATAGCACTTTTCTCTTCTAAGCAAACTTTGAGATTATTCATTTCTTCATAAAAGCCTTCTACATCTATAGCATCCGTGTAGTCATCATCTTCAAAAGCCATTAAGAGTTTATATCTATTAACCTGTTCATCTTCGTCACTATTTGAAAGACCATCACTATCTTCATGAGTGTAATAGCTTTTCTTATTTTCATTTAACATGTTCCTTTCCCTTGTCATTCTTATCTTTGTGAGGACATTTGGCAGCATAATGACCTACTCTTCCACAAGAAAAGCATTTAAAAGGTAACTTACCTCTGAACCTTCCAGAACCCCTTTGAAGATTTCTGACAAAATTTGATTCTTCTTCTTCTTCCTCTGGAACGTGGCTTGCTTCATAATAATCTTCTTTTCCTGATGCCTTGAAGGCAGCTTCTCTTCTGTTTGATGGACCTCCCTTTCTCATTTCATAAGCAGTTAGAATTCCATGTAGCTGAGACATAGTAAGAATTCGTAGATTTTCCTTTTCTTCTATTGTAGACACTTTAGATTCAAACTTGGGGGACAATGATCTTAGAATCTTTTCAACTACTATAGCCTCTTTTATTTCTTCACCCAAATTTTTCATACAATTAACAATCTCATCTACCCGAAGAAAATAATTAGCCACACTTTCATCATTATACATCTTGAGAGTCTCATACTGAATCCTGAGAGTTTGAAGTTTAGCACGCTTTACCTGTTCATCTCCTTCATAGCTCGTGACCATTTTGTCCCATATCTCTTTTGCGGATTTGAAGTGCATTACCTTCATGAATTCCATTTGGGATATACTTCCTAATAGAGTACTGACTGCTTTCGCATTTGTTTCATACTTCTTCTTCTCAGCTGCATCTGTAGGAGTAGCTGAAGGAAAAGCGTAGCCTGTTTCTACAATGTCCCAAACTTCTGTACCAAGAGATTGAAGATATGCAGTAACTCTTACCTTCCAATAATTGAAGTTTGTCCCATCAAAAACCGGTGGCCGGATTGATGCTTCTCTCTCGTAGTTGCTCATGATGAACGATCTTCCTTCAAGCGATCAAGCTTCTCTGAAGGACCTGCTCTGATACCAATTGTTGAAAATGATACTGAGAGGGGGGGGAGGGGGGGGGGGGGTGAATCAGTATTATCAGATCAATCAAACTTTTTCAATGCTCAGAAACATATACGCTACTTTAGTTAAGTGAACCAGCATGTACACGCTACTGTGTCTAAAGAAAACAACGTATAACTAGAAAACTTATAATTCAGTTAGTTTATTCTTCACTTAAGTGCATCAGGACATTATTCACCATTTTAAGAGTAAACAGGTGCAGTATAACAGAACAGATCATCACACACACATGAACACCATGATATAAGGTGGAAACCCAATGTGGGTGAAAACCACCTGCTGCAAGTCGTCTCTATCTTTCTTTAATAAGAACTTCAATTTACAATCTTTTGTACTGGTGCAGCCTTATACCAGTACACAGGCTACAACCTGCAGAAGGCTTCAACCTTCTCTCGTTCTCCAAACTTCCTTGGAAGGGAGCTCCAACCCCCTTTGCTCTTGTACTAGCTAAGATACTAGTACGTAGGTGCCGGCCTACAATCTTCTTTCCTTCAGGTACCACTTTTCATCAATTTTCAGACTGGATATTCCTGAAGCACAACATTACAATCTGAAGACCACAATACATTCCACTTTCACAATAGATCATTGAAGCACAAGACAACCAATACTAGCATCATCAATCTTTGAATCACTGAACCACTGAAACCCTGTCAACACCTGTCACCAGAACACAGAGCAGACTATAGAACTTTGTAACAACAGTCAGACCCAACTGCAAACCCAAAAACAAGCTTTTAAAGATATACGCTACTTCAATGAGAGCAACCCGCGTATACACGCGCTTTTACCAAAGGCAACCAGCGTACAGATCTAAAAATAAATTTTCTCAACTTGCAGCTATACCAGGCATCAGTTAGACCTAGAACATAACATTGCGTCAGTATGTAGATCTAGAAGTACGCATAATCAACCATATCATAATAGTACTTTTCAAACCATTTGATCCCGATCTCTCCTTAGATCTTGTTCTTTATTAACCAGTGAGATCTCTCCTTAGCACTGCATCAACAACCCATAACCTGCATACTAGATCTAATACTTCCTCAGATGTTTCAAGACATTTCAGATACATTTGCCTAATGATCTTCTTCTCCTTATATAGCCTTAGGCCTTGCTCATTACCACGAGCCAAAACCATAGAGATCCAAAACCATCAACTTCAAAACTAGGGATCGACACGTCCGTCGAGACACCATGGTCCGAAACCATAGGCACAACTTCCAAGGAATAACCGCCACGGACCAAAAATGAGTTTTCCACATAAACGCGCTTTTACTGAAGCCAACCTGCGTGTACACGCATCTTGGGCTTGATGAAACTGCGTATATGAATTTTCTCTTCTTCTTATAGTCTGATCATCAATTCCTTGTTGCTGACCTTCTGCACTATGATTTGTCATCAGTGTGGTTTGCCATCAAGGACAACACTTGTCTCATAATGCCAACAGTGTCTTTCAAAGACCTCCTTTCATATATGTCTGTTTCTGCATACACATATATATATATATATATATATATATGGCTCGGCTATCCTTATGGCCTTGCTCCTGTCTCTTCATGAATCTGCTCTGCATCCCCTTGGCTTCATGTCATCCTCTAGTATCCAGAATATTTCCATATTGACATCAATGACAACCTAGGTCAACAATCTCCCCCTTTGTTATTGATGGCAATATTCTTCTTCTCTCCCCCTTTGACATCAATGGCAAAGGAGTGCTCTAGGACTCCCCCTATCAAACTACTTCTGTTCTTCATGAATGGTAGATCTTCATGGGTCTGTGACTCCCCCTGTCATAGTGCTCTTCTTCTTTTTACTCAAGATAGAAGGATTGATGCTTTATCATCAGTTAACACATTATTCCCTCTTCATGTCTCAGAACTGCTTTATCATGGCTTCAACAATGCTTAAGGATGCTCTACTTTAATGCTTTCTTTCATATTGCAAACGGCCATACACCAAGTGTCCAAGTCAAGGCTTTCATGCTTCAGTTTGTTATATGCTGCCAGCTGCTCTTACTTCAGACTCCATTCCAGATGTATCTGTTTGTTTGAAGATTGCCTCTATTAGTGTCCATAATTTCTGTTCTCACATCAAATCCCTGAGTCAATACATTTAGCATTTGTAATATCAGCACCATAATTATTTTCCCTATTACAGAATCATGTTCTTCAATAGAGTATTCTTGAGAAATGATCTTCATCAAAGAATAATTGTTAATATAGCTCAACAAGGATTTCATAAGGACCCTTTCACTAATAGCTTTAGCGATAATGATCAAGAATTACAGGCTCCCCCTAACTGTATGCATCATCTCCTTTTGGCAGAGTCTTCCCATCAAATGCTTAGATTGTCAAAATTTAGGCCAATGACATATGATGTTTGCTGGAGAGCTCAAGGGACTTTCGGATTGTATTTCCTTCCTTCTCCATACTTGTGTAACTTTCTTCTTTTGCATGGTTCTAGCTTGTGTAAGAGCCCATGTTAAGTTACAATCACGTGCCATATGACCAATGTTATGACACTTGAAGCATTCTACATTGTTCATGAATAAGAATTCATGATTTCTTCCTGTAAAATTGTTTCTTGGAGGTTGTCGGAGACTATAGCATCTATCTCTATGAGATGGTTGGGGACCATAACATCTATCTTTATGATATGCTTTACAGTCTTTTGCCATGTGACCAAAGTTTGAGCAAGAATAACAATAACCAAAAAATGAACTTTTGTACCTGGGAGATGGAGGTTTCCTTGATGTACTTTTGAAGCCTTTCTGCCTTGAGATCCTTTGATGATAACCATTGCCTCTCGCATCTTTGTCATCATCTACATTTCTTCTTTGAGCTGGTTTTCTTCTTGGAGCAGGATTTCTTCTTGGAATAGGATTTCTTCTATTGTAGCCTTGATTTTCTCCTTACCTTTGATGGAACTGGGAGCATCACCATTTGTTTCTGGCTTCTTCACATCTCTTTTGTTTGAAGCACTTTCATTCTTGTTTGACGGTTAACCTACATACCTGAGACATGATTTATTAGATGGACATCTGTGATAGCTGAGCATGTCATCCAAGGCTTGAGAGCTCTTCAAGATTTTGTTCATCCCTTCAATCTTTTTCCTGAGGAGGACAATCTCTTCTTCCAATCTTTCACATTCATTATTCTTCTTTGCAAGTTGTTTCTCAGTTTCTTCCTTGCTACGAGTAGCTTCAGATGCTACTATTTTAAGGGAGATGATATCTGACTTCATTTTGAAGATTTCTTCCTTCTTTTCTTGATTGCTCTCCATTTCCTTCTCAGCTCCTTGTGCCTATTTCCTGGCTTCTTGTAATTGAGACTTAAGGGAGGAAACCTCTACCTTGTACTGACCAATCTCTTCTTCAAGTTTGTTCAAGCTCTTGTGCATTTGTTCAAGTTGGCTTGACAAGATATCTTCCTGCTTCTTTGCTTTATGATATTCCTTCTTAAGCTTGGCAAGCTCTTCATCCCTTTCTTGTACTTGAAGCTTGATGAAATTAACTTTCTTCCTTGTTTGATCTTGGTCACCAACTGGAGCTATCTTCTTAAGTTTCTCATTTTCCTTTTTCAAATTGTTAATCTCTTCCATGGCAGTCATAAGTTGAGCGAGGAGTTCTTCTACAAAGTCTTTTTCATTCTCTTCATCTTCTAAGTCTGCTTTAGCCTTGACATCATCATCCTCATGTTCAGCTTCTATGATGGGTTATGGATTTCTTTCTAGATTTCCATCATCTTCTTGACTGATGGTCATGGTCAATGCTCCTTTTGAGTGAATGTCATGAAGTTTGTCCCATATATCCTTTGCTGATGAACATTTTCCTAGATTGTTCTTTACAGAATCAGGTAGCCCATTCAAGATTGCCTTTACTGCTTTTGCATTGTACTCCTTGGATTTCTCATCCATCCTGCTATCAACAATCACTGTTTTCCAGACTTCAAACCCTTGAGTTTGTAAGAAATTCCTCATTCTTGCTTCCCATATATTAAAGTTACCATTGAGCCTTGGAGCCTCCTCAAATTCATTGTCTTCTATTTTAGTAGTAGAGGGAGACACATCATTAGGAGGATTGGAGACTTTCTTCCTTGACCTTGCCATTTGTGTTCTAAATGTCGACCTTCAAGCTGTTAAGCTTTGAATGAAGGAACCTGGCTCTGATACCAATTGTTGGAAACAATGAGAGGGGGGTGAATCAGTATTTCTTTTTCCCACTATTGTTTTACCAGTTAAAACATATATATTCAGAACACAAGATGAACAACAGGAATAAATGATTTTATTAATATAAACTGTGCAGTAAAATAGATACAATATATAGATGGTTACAATCAGTTTCCAAGCTCCAACTCGGACTTTGGTGAGGCTCCAACCTCCAGAGCACCAACTCTATTTTGCCAAGATACCAATCTTGGACTTAGGAGCACTAACTCCCAAGGACTACAATCAGTTGCCAAGCTCCAACTTGGACTTGGTGAGGCTCCAACCTCTAGAGCACCAACTTTGTTTTGCCAAGACACCAATCTTGGACTTAGGAGAACCAACTCCCAAGGACTTAAATCCTTCCTGCTTTTGAGGCACCAACCCCAAGGACTCCTATCCTTCTTACTTCTAAGGCACCAACCCCAAGGACTCCAATCCTACTTGCTTCTGAGGCACCAGCCTCAAGGACTCCTATCCTTCTCACTTTTGAGGCACCAACCCCAAGGACTCCAATCCTTCTACTCTCAAAACTCTTCTATGCTGAGTTCTGTCTATTTACAGCTTCACTGTAGTCTCCAAACTACAGTATCAATGACAACCATGTCTTCTTATGGATGAGTCTTTACAACTCTGGACATTGTCCACACAGAGTGTCCAGTACCCTTCATGACTTCTAATAATGTCTTCACGCAGCTTTAGTCAGTCTAGTGTTAGCTGAACTAAGCTCTGCATAAAGAACAACTTCTTGTTCAAGCTTATAATCTCAACTGGTTGCTTCTCCCCGTCGACTGTCTACTGTCTTGTTAGCCCTGTTGCTCTTTCTATTCTGTTGGATCCTCTCGCTGCCTCTGTCTCCTCCAGCTTATTTTCCACAACGTTCAACGGCCTTCAACAACATTCACCATTGCTGCTTCTGCTATCTCACACTCTGGTTCTTCACCATCCAACAACATACACAGTCCTCTGTTTTTGCTATTTTTATGCATTCCATCCCTTTGTCCATTCGTTTCCTCTTTCTCACCGGCTGTTTGGCTTCCTTTCTGTGCAGGCTCTTTGGCTTCCTCAATGTTCGCTTATCCTGTCAGTTTCCTCCTCGGTCATTGTCATTTCCTCTGTCTATCTGAGCATTCCAATATTCATAGGACACGTTCAATCGATGGACATGTCCAAGCGATCCACCGAAGAACACATCTTCCCGGTTAACACTGTAACAGCGCTGCTTTTCCAATGATTGCAGGCATACACAGGGACCGCTTCATTTAACGGACAGCCACATTCTATCACAATCATAATCGCCATGATTTAGCCTCCTGAACTATCGGGACCGTTCCTTAATGTATTTTTTCCTTAGAACCCAACGCACGACAATGTATACAAATATTTAATGACATAGGAAATATGAGAAAAAATAGTCCAAAAGACTAAGGGGCGGACTTCAAGCAGTATTACATCTGCACCTAAACTTTATCGGGTCCATGCTTAAATCACAATCGGCGATTTGTGACTCCCGGGGGTCCTTTATATATCAAACCCATGACATCGTCGATGGACGACGACCGATCCACTTGCAGATGCAATATTCCATTGAACTATGTTTTAAATGCCTGTCGGGTCCACTCCTTGACAACATTATCGCAATCGGCAATCACGGCTTTTTGGAAGTCTTTTAAAGATTGAGCTCATAACATTGCCGATGACCGAAGACCGATACACCACTGCTCCGATGAACTGGATGCGATATGATCTTAAGCAGCAGTTGATATTCTCGTCGAGTCCACAACAGTTCATCACAATCGGGGATTGCCCTTGGCGGAGGTCCGATGCGATATCTCTATCGATGATCGCAATGGTCCACTTGACACTGTATCGCTGCTCCCGAAGTGCCGATGCGATATGCCGGACCCGATAGGATACCAAATCTCCCGTGCATATATTTTCAAGTCCGGCTTCCGCCTGCGATAGTGTATTTGCCTATGTACACACTTTAGCCTCCGTTTGTGCCTCCAATAGTGTTAAACACATATATGCATAGTTTTTGGTGCCGATGGGTAAATATATGAGTTTGAGACATATGTATAAGCCTTCCGCCTCCGGTTGCGTTAAATGCATATTTATATGGTTTTTAACCGCCAATAATGTTAAAGCATGCATACACGAGTTTTACAGGCCCGATATCATAATTGGATATATCTATATGAGTTATGTGCCTGATGGCTCCCGATAACTCTATCTGATTCCTCTGATGCTCTATCTACTCCTCTGTTGCTCCGATGGTTGTGTCCTCCGCTCTTCCTCTATGCTCCTTTGATCGGTCTCTGTGTGCTCCTCTTCTTTGGCATATATATGTGACATATACATATATATGGCTCCTCTGGTGGTGCTTCATGCTCTGTTAGCTCCTCTCGTCTCCATCTGCCCCTGTTTGCTCCTCTTCTTTGGCGTATATATGGAATATATATATATGTGGCTCCTCCTATAGATCCTCTTGCTCTAATGTGGCTCCTCTCGTTTCCATCTGCTCCTCTGGCTTGGCAGTGTCTTTCAAAGACTTCCTTGCATATATGTCTGTTTCCGCATATATATATATATATATATATATATATATATATATATATATATATATATATATATATATATATATGGCTCAGCTATCCTGATGGCCTTGCTCCTGTCTCTTCATGAATCTGCTCTGCATCCCCTTGGCTTCATGTCATCCTCTAGTATCCAGAATATTTCCATGTTGACATCAATGACAACCTAGGTCAACAAAACAAACATTTCTAAATGTGTTAATTTTAGTATTAAAACTTTAGATCATTCTTTATTCTAGACTCTATACTTTGACGGTTAAAAATCAGACGATGGTGCAGGAGAAGGTTGCATTTTAATCAATCCACAAGGAGAGAAAACAATGTTAGCTTGCAAACTTGAATTTCAATGCGCAAACAATACTACTGAATATGAAACATTGATTTAAGGCCTTTACAAAGCCATTGGATTAAACGTTAAATATTTGCAGGTATATGGGGACTCTGAAATAATTGTTAAGCAAGTCAGGAACACAATCCATTGTATTTCTAGACACCTGAAACATTATCAAGCATTAGCTCAGAACCTCACTTCTCATTTCACTGCATTTAATATTTCGACAATCCCTAGGTTACAAAACGCAAGTGATGTTTTACTTGCTAATGTAGCATCTAAATTGATACCGTCAAAAGAATTTAGTCCAGATAGATTTTTGATTGAGTTGATTTTTAGGCCTTCCATTCTCAATAACATAACAAATTGGAGAGTGTTTAATGATGATACAGATATAATCGACTTTCTTTCATCAGATGGATCTTATGAAGGTCAAATCATAGACGAGCATGAACATGACCTACAGATTGAAAATAAATAGGACACAAATCCAATTCCTAAATATGTAGTCAAGATGGAAGATCTTTATGATTTAAAATATAGGTCTAAAAAGATTACCAATTCAAAAAAACAGAGTTCTACTCTAAGATTTGATTTAATTAATCTTGGTACACCTGATAAAACTCAAAACATAAACCTAGGTTTGGGCTTAGCATCCGATGAAAGGATATCATTCATTAAATTTCAAAGAAAATATAAAAGTATCTTTGCCTAGGATTATTCAAATCTCAAAACATATGATACTTCTATAATGCAGCATACTATACCCATGATTTCAAATAACAAACCTGTCCAATAGAAGCTTAGGAAGATCCACCCAAACTTAGAAAGTCAAATTAAGTCTGAACTCAATAAAATACTTAAAGCCAAAATCATTTTCCCTGTTAGGCATTCAAAATGGGTGTCAAACATGGTTCCTGTGAGAAAAACGAATGGAGAAATTAGGATTTGCATAGATTTTAGAAATTTGAATAAATCCTGCCAAAAAGATAATTTTCCTTTGCCTACCATGGAGTAGATTTTGCCGTGAGTTGCAGGTTCTAAATTGATGTCTTTTCTTGATGGATTTTCAGGTTACAATCAGATTATGGTTCATCCAGATGATATATTAAAGACTACATTTAGGGAAAGTGGGGAACATATGCATATCAAAAAAATGCCATTTGGATTTATTAACGTTGGTGCTACATTTCAACGTGCTATGGACATAGCTTTTAGAGACTAATCAAAAAATTGGTTGTAATATATTTAGATGACATCATTGTCTATTCTAAAAATAGAAACAACCATATTAGTCACCTAAAACAAATCTTTGAGAGATGTGAGAAATTTGACATTTCTTTGAATCCTAAAAAATCTTATTTCACCTTGGCAGAAGGTAAATTATTAGGATTCGTGGTATCTAAGAAAGGAATCTATATTGATCTCGATAGGATTCATGAAATTGAAAGCATTCCCTTGCCACATAACAAAAAAATGATGCAATCATTTTTAGGACAAATTAATTTTGTAAAAAGATTTATTCCTGATTTTTCTCAAATTGTCTTACCCCTACAGTCAATGATCTGAAAAAATGCAACTTTTAAATGGAGAAAAGGTGAGAAAGATTCTTTTGGGTTAATAAAGAAATCCATCACTGAGGCTCCTTCCTTAACAACTCCCAATTTCCTAAAACCATTTGTATTATACACATTCTCTTCTGAAGCCTCTTACACGGCAATTTTGACACAACTAAATGATCAAAACGTTGAAGTGCCAATTTCATTCTTCAGTTCTAACTTACAAGGTATTGAGTTAAATTATTCAGTTGTGGAGAAACAGGCCTTTGCTATATTTAAAACTTTAAAACATTTTAGACCTTTCCTCTTGAAAACACATACTAAAATAATAGTCCCCTACCCTACTATAAGGAAGCTATTAATCAAACAAGTAGGAGAGAAGAGAGAAAATTGGATTATTGCACTTCAGGAATATGATGTAGAAATACATCCTGCTAAAGTTATTAGAGGTCAAGGTTTTTGTAGAATGCTAACCGGAGCCTCTCATTTACCAATAGAGGACGATCAATCTACTGAAGTGCAATTATCTGAGGTAAGCCTAAGCAATTTTGAATCACAATATGTTGATCTGTAATTTTTCTTGAAAAATGGACATACTCCATTATATTTCAATTATACAGTTAAGCATGCTCTAAGGCTTAAATCAAATCAGTATCAATTAATTGATAATGTGTTATTTAGAAAAAAAACTATGATGTTGTATTATTAAGATGTTTAGAGAAACCTGAAGTTGAAAAGGTAATGCAGGAATTACACAACAGGCCAGCTAGAGGTCATTTATGAGGAAATACCATAGCACATAAAATTCTGCATGTCGGGTACTATTGGCCAACCCTTTTTAAATATGCACATGAATATGCGAGGAAATGCAAAGTATGTCAAATCGCAGCAGGAAGAGAAAGGAAAGCAACACTCCCATTGCAGCTAGTAAATATACAACAACCATTTGAACAATGGGGGTTAGATATTATTGGTGAAATAACTCCAACCTCCTCCAAATAACATAAGTATATTCTAGTTGCAACTAATTATTTTACAAAGTGGGTGGGAGATATTCCATTAAAGGTAGTTAACACCCAAAACATTACGGATTTCATTGATCAGTTTATAATTACTAGGTTTGGTCTCCCATCAGCTTTAATTTTTGATAATGCATCTTACTTTTCCAAAAATGCGATGGTAGAGTTTGCTTTGAAAAGAGGTTTTAAACTGAAATACTCAGTTAACTATTATCTACAAGGTAATGGATTCACTGAATCTACAAACAAGAACCTGATTAGAATTATCAAATGGACTGTAGAGAAAAATCATAAGAACTGGCATAAAGCACTAATATTTTCTCTTTGGGCAGATAAAATCACTCAGAAGGCCTCAATAGGTACTTCTCCATTTGTATTATTTTATGGGAAAGAAGCAATTATACCCATAAACATAAAAATACCACCTCTTGCTTTAGTTCAGTTTATTGATGAAAACCCTTCTTCTTCTCTTGAACTCAGACATGGTCAAATCCTTAAATTAGAAGAATAGAGGGAGAAAGCCAAAGCAACACATGCTCATCATCAACAAATAGTTAAAGCTTCATTTGATACAACATCCACTAGCAAAAGAACTTTTGAAATTGGAGATCTTGTTTTGAAATGGGATAAGGCACATGAGGAAAAAGGTAAACGTACCAAATTCCAAAGACTGTGGCTTGGTCCATTTCAAATCATAGATAAATTAGGCCCATCCAGCTTTTTGTTACAAGATTTGTCAGGTAGAAAAGACTCTTTACTTGTAAATGAGCAAATTCTTAAAAAATACTTTTCTTAGAAGTCAAACGTTAGTTTTAAAATTTTAAATTTTAGGAAAATAAAGATTGAATAGTATCTCTTTTGGTTGTTCAAAATTTTAAATTTCTAATAATTTACTTGATTTTTCTCGCTTCTATAAATAAGAAGAGTAAAAGGATAATTACAAATATGATATTTAAATAAACCTTATTTCTTTGGTAAATTTTTGAATTTACTAAAGACATTTAGTTTCTGAAAAGAGTCTTGATTTTATAAAGTATAGATGATTTTCTACCAGTCACGAAAAAAATCAATAACTTAGCAAGGATTCTCTACGAAAAGGTATTTACTAACTCTATAATTATCATCCATAACTCTTAAATGAGCCAATGGTTCACCCCATCTGATAAAAGTTTCTTTTTTCACAATGCAATTAAAAATATTCAAAACTTAAAAGATAATGAGTCTCATCACAAGCTTGTTTATCATGATCACAAGAAAATAATTTAGACTGATATTACCAATACTGCATATCATAATAGGGTAATAGCTATTGATTAAAACAATCAAAAGACAAGGTGTCTCATCACAAGCCAACTTGTTCAGTTTAAATTACAACCAGTGAATGACATTGTTACCATCAGGTCACCAAGCCTGGACAATGGATTTTAAGGATATTTAAAGTAAAAAGTACCATAAAAAAAGAAACAAGTTCCAAGTAAAAGGAAATTGAATAAAATTTTGATTAAATTTTGAAATTAGGAATCAATTTCAGATGGGACTATGAATCATTGTTGGTTAAAAGATAACCCTGTTGAGGCTATGAACGCCTGCTAGCAGTAGAGGCTCTATCTATGATAAATGAGTAAAAATCTATAAAGCCAATTTTAAGAGAATACCTACTTTATCTTTATAAATCTAAGTATTGACTGATACAGACATTCATGTTTTATCACCTAAAGAGTTGAGTAAGAAAAGAAGTGAGATAGGTGAATACTTTATATTCCATAGAAACACTGTTTAATTTATGAATCATACAATTCTTATTTTTTTTGCAACTTTTCTTGTTTTGAAAGTTTGAGAAATGTCAAAGAAACTAATCAGAGATAGCTAGTTCTCCCAAGTGAATCACCAATTGTTGTGCTATGCAACAACCCCCCCATTTTTATTATGTATAATACAAATAGGGACCCTTTTAAATTGAAATTTTCCCCTCTTTGTGAATAAAATGCCAACTTTTAGAAAAATTGTCACTTTTCAAAAAAGCCCTTTTTAACCTAACTTAAAACATATTAAAGTCTTCATCGCAAATTGCAAATCGCATGATTCACTAGTAGCAAAGTTAAGCACATTCAAAAAATACCAATATGCGACTTGTGATTGAACTTTGTATGCAACATCCCGGTCGCATATCACACATCGGAGGATATTATGTCAACAACTTAAATGTTACCTATCAAAACCCCGATATTGCTATCTTGTGATTTTGCGATATCGCATATCACAGATCGCAAGATCCATCAAATAAAGTTTCATTCACGCTATAACTTAAATATCCAACATGACAGATTTAACATATGTTTAATTATGTTTTTAAGCTGGACACAAGTTAGGTCAGCATGATTTAATATAGTTATCATCCCTATGCATGTAATTATGGTGTTCGTTATGGTTTATTAATGCTGAACTCACTCCCAAATCTTTCCTTTCAAAGTGCAGTCATTTCATCAAATCTTTTATTTTACGCAACAATTAATTGTTGTTGCTTTTAATAGGAACTCCGCTTAAGCGATGTCCATTCGAAAGGTGATGCAGAAGCATACCAAGCAGTCTATCGTGGAAATTGAAAACACAGAGATGTCGTCCATATTTATAGATATAGTATGTGCTGAAGATGGAGGTGCCACTACATGGTAGACTATCTATACTACACTCAAGAATGAAAACCCTAAAGTAACAGATGTTTAACCAACAGATGATAGCACAGAAATGTCAGGAGTGCAATTCAGAGATGCTGTGTACTCTTTCCTTCACCGAATAACAGCAAGGACTAGACTCTTTCCATACATGGGTAGTAGATAATACAGAGGTAGAAGGCAAACTTATCAAGACAGCTAAAAATACAGCCTTGGGTTCTTTCAGAGCTGAAGATTTACAACAAATGTACAAGCTACTCGATGCCCAGGACATCTATGACAAAGAGTTTGTTGCAAAGTTTGTAAAGGGAAATGAAGACTCATTTCAAATGATACAGGCATGGAGGAGAAGAGACAATAAATTGAAACCAGATAAAGCGGGTATGTACCCCATTGCTTCTTTGGCCAATCCTTATAATTTTGAAGCCTCTATTCTATGTAGATTGTATGGCCTCCCTGATAATTCTAAATTCTTGATCAATTGGGTTCCATTAATTAAGGCTTGTGTTAATTCTCACATTATGAATTGGGCAACCATTCTATCTGAGAATTTAGCCAAAGTGATTACTGAATATCACCAAACCAGGGCTGCCTCCTCTAGAACAGTTCCCCAATTCTTCATGTATGCATATATCTTCGATGCCATTTGTTTCTGCACTCATTTTCCAACCATGGGTTAGAAATGGACTACCAATGATCCTACTCCTATCTTCCTAAGTTATAAGCAAATGATGGAATAATATTATATTCCACATTTTCACCAATTATGCCAAGGATTTTTTCTTCCCTTACATGAGTTAGTTTTCAACAGAAGATGTCCGAGATTCATAAAAGAATCTATCACAGACCTCCAAGCAATCGGAAGGTATTTTCTTGAAGAGTCCTTCTCTTATATTAGGATATTTGGTAGCCAAGCTTTCCCACATGTCCTCCCTATGTATGTATCGGATAAATTATTGGCAAGAGAAGTAGCATACCAAACAGTAGGAAATGGCCTCACAAAAACATTGAGGGAAATGAAGAAATCCCTATGGCCAAATTTTCCCCTTCAGTGTGGGTCATTTACCCTTCTTAATTATGGTCATGCATATAAAGAGTATTAGAATATGCAGTTATTAAAGCTACCCGTTCTACTAGCAAGGCCTTTTGATCCACAACAGATAGCAAACAAATTCACCCTTTTAGTTAAGATCAGACCTGTAACTCATATAATTTATGAGTTTGAAGATTTAGTCGAATCTGCTGAGGATTTTGAGCAGATTCTGAATGCAGCCAAGACAAAGTTTGACCATGAGAAATTCAAAAGATTCCAAGAGTTTAGAGGACAGAGGTTAGAATACCTCCCGCAAGAATTTTGGATTACTAATCATGTAATTGAAACTAAGTCTCAGAAGTAGAATAAGTCAGGCACATCACGAGAGCAGGAAGCAGAAATAGATGAATTAGAAAATCTCTGGGATGCATTCAATGACAAACTACAGGATACTCCTAAGGTATCATCAACACAAGAAACCACAGGATTTCAGACCCCGCCAGGGCAAATAGCAGTAGTGACCATTGAAGGTCCAAAAACGAGTTTCCAAGAAACAAAGGTAATCCCTGTAGATCCAACTACTGAAATTGTCTTGAATGTAATAGATATCCCTCCTCTAGACATCTTTTACAACCCTCTTCATAAAGTTGTTGTAAAAAGACAGAGAAAGAGGAGACTAACTGAAACATCTTCAGAACATGAATTTATGGATGTCTTATGGAAGGACACACAAATAAATCTGACTGAAAATTTGACTCAGCTATCTCAATTTTTCGGAGCCTATGCTACAACAAAAATTGACAAAGCAATCAAAGTCTCGGTTTTGATTAAAGGAAAGGATGACCAGATCACATTATTACTGCAACAGATAAATGAAGAAAGAGCCAACGTGAACCGTCAAGAAGAGGAGCAACTGCATAAGCTACCACAGGATATGGAAGTACTGAAAATAAGTCAATAAAATGACTTATCCACTAAAAACAAACAAATCCAGGAGATAAACAGTGACCTAGCAAAGTATAAGGATATTCCTACTGCAGAGGAATTCGTTAATGAAGCTTTGAAATTGAATACTTTATTGACAAAGAAAAAGTAACTCTTCCTCCAACATATATCAAATATTATTCCACCTTTGAATACTAGTGAACAATTAACAAACATCATTTTTAATCAAAGAATTGAGTTCAATGAACTAAATTCTAAGATCTCTGATTATATTGAATGGCAGGATTCAAATGAAGGGAAAATGTCAAGTCTCCTAAATATCAATGAAAGGCATAAGGATATTCTATTCACGGATTGGGACTCACAGGTGAAACAAGTCGAACTAGCAATAGCCATAGCATTGCGTATTTCAAAAAGTATTGTTAAAACAATAAATCACATGTTGTAGACCTCCAACCTCATAAAGGAGAATGATCCAAAAACACTTCCTGATCTTAAAGAATTAGACAATAATTGGAAGAATAAGATTCAACTATAGAAGGAAAAAATTAAGGGGTTGTCAAAAATCGACTAGGAAGCAGTATGGCAACTTTTGGTCAAACCACACAGTCAGATCATGACCTTGAATTGCTCCTTGGATTCAGTACAGAGAATGCTGCCACCTTTACATGATGTTATATTTGTAGGGTAGTTGAGAACACAATTTGGGATGCCACCACAAGTCAGGCCAATGTATGATATTTGTGAGTCGGCAACGGTGATTAATCAATGAAGACCTGAGTCATTTTTGAGCAGTTTTATTTTTGGAAAGTTGGATACTAGGAATGAGGAAGGTTGTTTGAAACCTCCTCATAGATATTTTGTATAAGTTATTTTTAGTTAATTAAGAATAGTATTTAAACCCTTCTCATGCATTTAGAGAAGGGTCCAGAATTTTATTAAGAACATTTACAAAGAATGCGCTATCGTAAGTTTGTAGATGCCTTGATGGAATCATGGAACATGGTCTTTTCAATTAAATATCTTTTTGTTGATCACTGTTGATGCACTATTGTATTCTTTGGGATACTTATTGGTAGAAGATTGATTATGGCCTATTGTCACTAGTCAAATGAGCAGAACGGTACACATCTAGTACTATTATCATGTTTGCTAAATCTTTGTTCTAGTATTAGTGATAAGTTTATCTTTCATGAATTATGTATGAAATTTGTCATCTCTGTTTGAAGTATCAGTTGCACTATTGCACGATTTTATAATAGAGAATGTTCTATTTTATATATGATCATTAGAATATGCGATATGTTTTTCACAATTATTTTTATTAACTATTTTCTCAAAGGAATCATCTTACAATATATTAACTCTATATATTCTGCAATTGATCTATATCATCATAGATTACATAGACATATTTTTATATCGCATAAAACCAACAATACCCCAGGTTAGATTAAAATAGATTTAATTCAAAGTTTTGCATCTTAGAATAAAGTTGTGTTAATTTCTAGTTATTCTTTTGTAAATCATCAGGAAAATCCCACAAATCATATAAACCCAAAACATTGGGAAACTAGTCCCATCATATCCAGTTGGAGCCACTATCCCAAATGGAAAAGGAGCTACTCTAAGGTCCAAACTAGGTGGTTATCCCCCTTGTTGTTGCCACAGATTTATGAGGCCTCAACACCTCCAAAGAAGAAGGCTGCCAACAAACAATGAAGAAATAGTCATATAATTGTCAAGTCGGCTCATAAAAGGTCACACACCAATTCAGTGGTCATGTCGGCTTATTTATGGAGACTAAATACTATATATAGGCATGGAAAGTATCTACATTATAGGTAGATAGAACTCAGATGTCTCTGAAGTTTTCAGTGATGATTATAGTGAGTAATCACAGTCTAAAGAATCTCGCATTACTCTGTGACTTCGGAGAAGGTAGTCTCGATGATAACCACAGTGAATACCCTCGCATTCCTCTCATAAATATCGATCAAGTTAAAGGTTACAAGAATCTCAGAGGAAGACTTTATTATAGAATCTCAGTTGAGGAAAGGGTCTATGGTTCTTGGATGAAGATTATAAGAGTACACACTCACGGAATAAATATCACAATAGTGTATGCACAACATGACAAAGATAAGGATAATATTTGAACATAGTCACATACTCGGTGAAGTTTTCTATGTTTTCATAGTCATGGTAACAAGAATGATCATAATCTCAACATAAAGGAAGGATCTCAATGTACATCAAGGTGTCATCATAGGCATGAAGGATTAACATGAGGACTTCGATGCAGAAATCACATGTATATATCTATATGCATGTCTCATCATAGAAACCTCATCTACATAATGATGATCTCGATAAGCAGTAAAGAACTAAGTAAAGATAGAGATATGGTGCAACAATCTTGCTCTCATGAATATCTCAGTGATGTTGTAGTAGTAATGGATGACTCAATGGTGCAGTGACGATGATGATCTCAATAGTATGAAGAAGAGGATTGGGATTGGCTCAGTTAGTCAAGGAACATGGTTTTGGTGTTCATCAATTGGAATCTCTATAAGAATAATTTTATGTGGGTTTTCCTTTCCAAGAGGGAGATGTTTTGGCCTTGGAAGAATCTGAAATTATTGTGTTCTTATCTCTTTATTATGGTAGCTATTTAATGAATAAAAGAAGACACACTAATTTTAACAAGCTAAGAATTAATAGTTATCGTGTAAAGAATAATATCATTAACCTCATGTCCTAGATTCTTCAACACTAACTACTTCTTGCATTCCTAAATTCAATGCTCCACCTCGTAACAAGTAGATCATGCACATATAAGAGTATGATGATTGGTTCACCCTAGACCACCCTGATGTATAGGTTATTATCCATAGAACTCTTGGTAAAACCAGGTACCAATAGGTATGCATCCATTCTTGCATACCAAGCTCTAGGTGCTCACCTTAAGCCATATAGAGCTTTCTTCAGTCTGCAGACATGGGTCTCCCTCTGATTTATTTCAAATCCTCGAGATTGGTCAATGTAAACATCTTCATCTATAGTCCCATTTAAGAAAAGTTGTCTTGACATACATTTGATCAATGTTCCATCCCATAGTATCATCGAAAGGAACAAGTGATATTATTGTTGTATATCTAGTTATAGGAGTAAAGGTTTCTTCATAATCAATACCTTGTGTCTGTGAGAAGCTTCTTGCCACAAACCTTGCTTTATATTTATCAATTCTCCCATCTGTAATGTGCTTTATCTTATATATCCATTTTCAAGTGATTATTGATTTGTCACTTGGTCTAGGAACAGTTTACCATACATCATTCTTCATAATTGATTGGTATTCTTACTGCATTTCATTCCTCCATTGTTGATGCTTAGTTGCATATTCATAGGAGGAAAGTTCATCTTCAATGAGATTCATCATATATGTTGCATACCTAAATCCCTTTTCAATATTTTACATTCCCTAAAGGTCCCCTTTGTTTTGTACCCTTCTACCTCTTGTAGAGTACTTCTCAACCAAGCATGCCTCTTTTGATTTTCATGAACAATTACTTGTTGAAAAGGCTCACTAGGACCTTCAACATCTTCTTGAATTGATGTTGGATCTTGACCATCGTTGTCCCTCAAGATATCCTCAAAGATAGGTATCTCTTCTTCATCAAAGTCAATTGGAAAATCCTTGGATTTCTTTTAAGCTATACTTTCATCAAATATGGCATCCCTGCTTACTTTGATTTGGTGATCCTCCTTAATATAGATTTTGTAAGCTTCTGATGAAGCACTATACCCAACAAATATGCCCTTCATACTGGTAGGATCCAACTTCTTCCTTTTGTTCTTAGGTATATATATATATACATAGGACACCCAAATATTTGAAGATGATCCACTTTAGGACTCTTTCCTTCAAATGCTTCTTAGAGGGTCATGTTTTTAGAATCTTGTGAGGAATTTGACTCTGAAAGTAAATAATTGTCAAACATTTTTATCCCCATACAAATTTAGGGAGATCTTGATCATGAAGCATGATTGTGACACATTTTTCAATTGTCCTATTATTTCTTTCATCCACACCATTTTTTATGGGATTTTAAGGAAAAATGAACTACTTCTATATCCCTGCTTCATTGTAAAAGGTTGTCAATTGGAGGTATATTCTCCACCATTGTCAAACCTCAAAGACTTTATCTTTCTTTAAGTTAGATTCTCCACTTCATTCTTCAATTCTTGAAACTTCTCAAATACCTCATCTTTTTTATTGAGGAGGTATAACCAAGTTTTCCTTGAGAAATCATCAATCAAGGCCACATAATATTGATTCCCTCCAATAGATTTTACTGCCATAAGACCACATACATCTGAGTGTATGATATCTAAAAATTACTTAGATCTGGTGTCACTTCTTGCAAATTGAGTTTTTATATTGCTTCCTAGAGCACACCCCTTATAGGTCCCTTCATTTTCTTCCTTCAATTTTGGGATTCTATTGACCATTTGATTTAGAGATGGAAAAATATTATAATAAAGGTGTCCATAACTTTTATGCCATAGTTCAGAAGGGTTCACATCTAAGTGAACTACGGCTTCGGATAGAGGTGTAAATAGTATATATAATGTCCCCTCATGAATCCCAATCACTCTAGAATTATCAATAGCCCTTACCCCAAACCAAAAACATTTCCATCATAAAAAAAATCTATCACCCTTATCCTCTAAACAAGATATAGAAAGTAAGTTTTTCTTCGAACCTGGAACATATAGAATGTTATTGAGGTGAATGATTCCATTAGACTCAAACTCCAATGAAGTAGATCCAATCCATTTCATCAGATAGCTCTTCTTGTCTCCAAGTTTGATAGAATGAGAGGAGGATCCATTTGACAAGGTCTGGAGTTGAATGCATTCTCATGGCATATGTTTGGAAGCACCATTGTTAATAACCCATACATTCTCATCCTTGAAAGTGTCGAATAAAGCAAAGAATGGACTTTCATCCATCACTTATTTTGCTATCTTGGAGATCATATTTAGGATGCAACCCTTGATGAAAGTAGTGATATTTCCAAGAAACGTGAAACACTTCTTCATAACCCTTGGCATAGTTCCAACTAGAATGTGATATTCAATCGTCTTCTTGCACCTTAGCTCTAATACCATGTTGGAAAATTAAGAAACTTAGATATTATAGGGATTTTGCTTTACTTGATAATTACTTGTGATATTTGTTGGCCTTTTATTACTTTATTAGATCTTTGTTCATCAAGAAATTACCAAAACAATGAAGATCACAACAAGAAAAAGTACATAAGATATAGGCTCTAAGCTAGGGAAAAACCCCTCCAAGGGGTAATGTAATAGCCCTGGTGAAAATTCCATTTAATAAAAGTAAATAAAGGAAAAATAATAACCACAAATGATGGGACACTTATTCCAAGCTGAATGTTGGGCAAAATCCTAGTGATGGGGATCACTTATGATTGTTTATGGCTAAGGAAAATGGAAAAGGAAATGGTTAAGGCTTTGGAAAGGTAAAATGAAAATTTTGGCACATTTATCTATGAAAATAATGGAAATTAGGAGAAAAGGGAGGTGAAAGGTCATCGGTGAAAGGAGACTTAGATTTTCTTGGAGCACTCTTGGTGGGTGTAGCATACTTAGATTTTGGAGAAAGAAGGAAGAGAAAGAGAAGGAAAGCACAAGAGGGCATCGAGATCAGTAGCTACATCAGATTTTCTTGTAGGTACTGAGTTGCATGTATGATTTCTTCACTAGTTTTAGCATGCATGGCATATGTGTGTGGGTTTATTGGTTATGATCTATCATTGGCAAGGAGGATGGTCAGTATTGATAGTGGATTTCCTAGCCATGCCATTTCCTAGATATCCATGGTGATTGTGGGTTTATTTTTCATTACTTGTTTTGTTTGGTTCTCATGTTTCCTTAGCTTGGGTTGAGTTACTAGTCTTGGAAGCCCTACCTGAACAAACGCTCTGGAAGACTTGTAACATCTTGGATTGAGTGAGCAGTCTTATAATTCATGGTTGGAAAAATGCTCTAGAAGCCCTATTTTGAAAAACACTCTAGAAGCCCTGAATAAGTTTTGGGTTGAGATACTAGTCCTAGAAGCCTTGGTTGGAAAAACTCTCTAGAAGCCCTCGAAGGCTTGGATGGAAACCAATTTGATGATGGTTTTATGATGTCCGACCATGAGGTGGAATCACTATTTGATGGGTTGAGGTGGATGGCCTCTGGAAGCCCTAGATGAGTTTTTGTTGGGTCCCTATAATACTAGTGATTACCCCATTACTATTGTAGTTATACCCCTTATTTATATTGTTGTGCCCCTATTACCCCCATATTGTTATTTCTGTGCCCCATAGAATCCCTCTATTGTTATTTTTGTGGCTTTATATTATTATTGTTAGGTCGGCTGGATTATATTGTGACTCCCTAGACTCCTATATATAGAAAGGAGGTTTTGTCATTTGTATCATCCAAGAATTGTTCATTTATGTAATGTAAAGGAGGTTTCCCCCTCGAAGAGGCTGAATTCTAAGGCGTGGATCTCTCTTTTCTATCTTTTTGTGAGCTGGTTTCATAACATTTGGTATCAGAGCTTTGGATTCTAGGGTTTCGCTGCTCCAAACAGGTCATCGTGGCATTTTCGCTATAACGTTTTTTCTGTGACGTTTCAGAAGTCACAAAAAAAACCCATTTGAGAAAAAATTTCGCTGAATCTTGGGTCCGAATTTCAGAGCTTTTCGCGTGATATTTGCAGCGATATGATCTGAGGAAGTTGGTCTTTTTGAAGACTCCTGAATTACATTCAAAACAGGTGACCTGGGGAAAATCGTCATAACTTTCTCTCTGGGGATCGGATTGAAATTTCGTAAGAAGGTACAGAAAGAGGACGGACTGTAGTTTCTTGTATGCGAGTTTCAGATCCAAAGGTTGAAACAGTGACTCGTGGCACGTCGTACAAGTTCGCTCTACTGAACTAGTCTAAAAGCAAGTCACTGTGGGAGATTTCACATAACTCTTCCTTGGAGAATCCAATTTGGGTCAGACTTGTGGCATTGGAAAGAGGACACAGAGGGATACTACAAATCACAAATTCAGAACTAGATGATTGGAAAGTACAAAGATACATCAGAGGCAATATTGAGCTCCTACAAAGTGAAAAAAGGTGTGTAGATTTTCTTAAATTTTTGCTTAAGCTTGGTTTGAAAATTTATTTTGAAGGAATTCAAAGGGCATAGTAGAGCATTATTATCGGTAACTGATGACCCGAGGAAAGAAAATGCAAACACCTAGTAAGGAACCTGAAAGCTCTAGCATGACTCATGAAGAAGAGGAAGAAATGCAACATGATATATCAAAATTACAAGACCAAGTGCAACAACTGTCCCTTGCACAAAAAGGAACAGAAGCTAAGATGGATGGTTTAAAGAAAGGCGTAGAAGCTAAGATGGACTGTTTAAAGAAAGGCGTAGAAGCTAAGATGACTGATGTGGAAGCTAAGATGGATGATTTGAAGATAGATTTGAAGACAGACATGGACGAATTGAAGATAAATATGAATAAGTTGCTACAAGAAATGGTACTAATGGTGAAAGGGTACTAAAGGAAACTCATGATGAGAACAAAAGAAATGTTAATCATGATTCCATAGATGCTAATGTTGGATTGAAGAATCACCATATTCCAAAAATCGATATGAGGAAGTTTGATGGCAAGGATCCCGCCACATGGATATTACAGATGGAGCAATTCTTCGATCTCAATAATGTGCAAAACACACAAAAGGTACGTATGGCAACTGTATATTTGGAACCAAATCAGTTTGTATGGTATCAATGGCTTTGTTCTCGTAAACAATTTATCACTTGGGCAATTTTTACGGAAGAATTGATAGCACATTATGAGGATACAAAAAGCAACACTTTTTTTAGCCAATTGATAAGTCTCAAACAAAAGGGTTCAATAATGGAGCACATTGAGGAGTTCCAAAAATTGAACATAAGGGTAAAAGATATTCCAGAGGAGCATAGGATTGATGTGTTCATAGGGTCTTTAAAGGATAATATCCAACATGATGTTCGCCTTTGGGAACCTGATTCATTAGAGAAGGCATTCAGGTTAGCAAGAAAAATGGAAAGCAAAATTATGGCAACTAGGAAGCATACCACTCACAACTATAAAGACGGAAGTGTTGTTGCCCCTAGTCTTCCACAACCTACAAGGTTGACACCACAACAATTGGAAGAAAAAAGAGCAAAAGGGCTTTGTTACAATTGTGATAGCAAATACAAAAAAGGTCATAAATGTGCTGAGAAGAAATTATTCTACATAGATTGTGAAGAAGAAGGAAAGGAGCAAGAAAGGTCAAAAGAAGAGGATATACTCCAGGAACAAAGCCTAGATGAAGAACAAATAAATCCGACCATATCTTGTAATGCATTGGCGGGAATTACCACTCCTCAAACCATCAAGATAGAAGGACAAATCAAGAAGAAAAAGGTAATAGTGTTGATTGATTCAGGAAGCACCCACAATTTTATTCATTGTAGGGTAGCAAAAGAATTGAATTGCTTCCTATATCCAGCACCAGAGTGTCAAGTGATGATTGCAAATGGAGGAACAATAAATTGCTCTGGAAAGTGCCATAATATCAAGCTATCCATGGGAGAATATGTATTGACTAGCCCAATGCTTTCCATTCCAATGGGAGGTGCTGATGTTGTACTAGGAGTCCAATGGCTACAATCCTTGGGTACAATAGCTTTTAATTTTCAAGAACTTTTCATCAAATTTTCTACGGAAGGAAAGGAAGTTGAATTAAGGGGTATTGCAGGGAAACCAGGAAAGATAATCAGCTCTAATGGTATGACAAAGCTTCTAAAAAAGGAGCAAAGAGGTGTAATTGCACAATTATGTTCGCTAGATGTTTCCACATTGGAATCATCTATTTCTCCAGATCTCCAAAAAGTCTTGGACAATCATTCCAAGGTATTTGAGACTCCCAAGGGTCTCCCACCTATGCGTGATCATGATCATGCTATTCATCTGATTCCAGGAAGTGTTCCTCCAAACATCAGGCCGTACAGATATCCCTATGTCCAAAAAAGTGAAATTGAACGTATGGTTGCAGAAATGCTAGAGGCTGGTATAATTCAACCGAGTCAAAGTTCTTTCTCAGCTCCAGTAGTATTGGTGCACAAGAAGGATGGATCATGGCGCATGTGTCCGGATTATAGGGAGCTCAACAAGCTCACTATTAAAGATAAGTTCCCCATTCCTGTTATTGATGAATTACTGGATGAATTGCATGGATCAATTTACTTCACCAAGTTGGATCTTCGTTCAGGATATCATCAAATCAGAATGAAGATTGAAGACATTCCGAAAACGACATTTAGAACTCATGAGGGTCATTATGAATTTTTGGTCATGCCTTTTGGCCTTACCAATGCACCTTCAACATTTCAAGGTTTGATGAATTCAATTTTCAAACCATTCCTTAGAAAATTTGTGTTAGTATTTTTTGATGATATACTAATCTACAGCAAGTCTTGGAAGGATCATGTTGAACATGTTGACAGGGTGCTACAACTATTGGAGGAGAAACAATTATATGCAAAAAGATCCAAATGTTTCTTTGGAGTCCAGGAGGTGGAATATTTGGGTCATATTGTATCTCATGAAGGAGTTAAGGTAGACCCTAGCAAAATTAAAGCCATTAAGGAATGGAAAATCCCCACATCCATAAAGCATCTGCGAGGATTTCTTGGGTTGACAGGGTATTATCGCAAGTTTGTTAAGAATTATGGGAGAATAGCAGCACCTCTAACAACATTATTGAAGAAAGATTCATTTTCATGGACTCCGGAAGCAACAAAGGCCTTTGAACATCTTAAAGAGGCAATGTGCCAAGCACCGGTCTTAGCTACACCGGACTTCACAAAAACCTTTATTGTGGAATGTGATGCTTCAGGAAATGGAATTGGTGTTGTTCTAATGCAAGATGAAAGACCCATTGCTTTTGAAAGTCGTCCAATCAAGGGAAAGTTTTTAAGCAAAGCTATTTATGAGAAGGAAATGTTGGCAATACTCCATGCACTTAAGAAATGGCGACCCTACCTAATGGGAAGACACTTCAAGGTAAAAACGGATCATGATAGCCTTAAATACTTTTTAGAACAAAGATTATCCTCTGAAGAGCAACAAAAGTGGGTCACAAAGATGTTGGGTTATGACTTTGAAATCATCTACAAAAAAGGGAAGCAAAATGTGGTGGCAGATGCACTCTCAAGAAAGGATGAGGATGTGGAAGCATTGTTGTGTGCCATTTCTATTATCCAACCAGATTGGATAAACGAAGCAAGGGAGGAATGGAAGAATGACGAAGAAGTGTGGGCACTTATTCGAAAGCTACAACAAGATTCCAGTACTTCTGATACATTTAGCTGGCAAAATGATTCGTTATGGTACAAAGATCGCTTATACCTCTGTAAGAATTCCCAGCTAAAACAAAAGATTCTTATGGAATTGCACACTTCTCCCTTAGGAGGGCACTCAGGATTTTTAAAAACTTACCACAGGGTTAAGAAGGAATTTTTTTGGGATGGCCTTAAATCAGATATTCAAAAGTTTGTGGCAGAATGTTTGGTTTGCCAGCAAAATAAAGTTGAAACAATTAAGACACCGGGTCTATTACAACCTTTATCCATTCCAAGCCAACGTTGGGAGGAGGTTTCAATGGATTTTATCACAGGTTTACCCAAGTCTGAGGGAAAGAGTGTCATCATGGTGGTAGTTGACAGACTTACCAAGTATGCACACTTTTGTGCATTATCACATCCATTTAAAGCCAGTACAGTTTCTACTGCATTTATGGAAACAGTTCAAAAGCTACATGGAAACCCAAAGATTATTGTAAGTGACAGAGATCCCATTTTCACTGGAAATTTTTGGACAGAATTATTTTCTTGTCTTGGTACTCAGTTAGCTCATAGCTCATCTTATCATCCTCAATCTGATGGGAAAACTGAGATAGTAAACAAATGTTTGGAAGGATATCTTCGTTGCTTTGTATCTGATAAACAGACACAATGGGTCAAATGGTTGCCTCTGGCTGAATGGTGGTATAACACTTCCTTCCATACAGCAACAAAAATGACCCCATTTATGGCACTTTATGGGTATCAACCACCATCCATCACATCATATTTAAGAGAAAATTCTAAGGTTCAGGCAGTGGAACATCACATCGAACATCAACAACAAGTCCTCCAACTCTTAAAGGATAACCTCGTGTTGGCACAAAATAGAATGAAACAACAGGCAGATCAACATCGCAGTGAAAGAAGTTTTGATGTAGGTGATTGGGTATTCCTACGGCTACAACCATATAAGCAAATGTCCCTAAAGCAAGCTAAGAAGGATAATAAATTATCACCAAAGTATTATGGTCCGTACAAGGTGTTGCAAAAGATTGGTACTATGGCATACAAATTGGAGCTTCCTGCAGCTTCTCGATTGCACCCAGTTTTCCATGTTTCATGTTTAAAGAAGGTTATAGGTGACAAGCTCCCAATTCAAACAATATTGCCAGAACTTGACGAGGAAGGAAAAATTATATTGGAACCGGAAGCAGTCACAGAAACAAGAACTCGACAGCTACGAAATCGATCAATTTCAGAGTATCTTATCAAGTGGAAGAACTTATCCGCTGAAGATTCCACATGGGAGGATGAGAATTTTATGCAAAAGTATCCAGAACTACTCAAGCGTTGAGGACAACACTTTTTTGAAGGAGAGGGGCATGTTGGGTCCCTATAATACTAGTGATTACCCCATTACTATTGTAGTTATACCCCTTATTTATATTGTTGTGCCCCTATTACCCCCATATTGTTATTTCTGTGCCCCATAGAACCCCTCTATTGTTATTTTTGTGGCTTTATATTATTATTGTTAGGTCGGCTGGATTATATTGTGACTCCCTAGACTCCTATATATAGAAAGGAGGTTTTGTCACTTGTATCATCCAAGAATTGTTCATTTATGTAATGTAAAGGAGGTTGCCCCCTCGAAGAGGCTGAATTCTAAGGCGTGGATCTCTCTTTTCTATCTTTTTGTGAGCTGGATTCATAACAGTTTTGATTAATGTGTTTTATGGTATCCCACATGCATTCTTGGAATATGCAACTGAGGTGAATGGCTGAAGAGAGATTTGGCTAAGCCATTCTACAGTTGGGTGTAATGTGGAAGTCCCATCCCGGGTTTGGATTTTGCATCATTAATGAAAGGTTATTTCTCCTGGTATTTATATGAGTATTATGATGGATTATATGTGGTGTATATGGTTGTTATTTCATTGATATTTATATCCCTAATATATTGGTTATGTATGTATTTTATGACAACATCCATGTTTGGCCCTCATCATGTTTTTACTTGTAATTGAATGATCAATGTATCTATGACCTAAAGGAAGAAATCAGAGTTCATGTGTTCAGGCATCAATGGCTCTTAGAGATTATTAGGTAAGAATGATACCCCTATTCTTAGAACTGTTATCTACACCTGTATAGTACATATTCGGGATATTTGTGACGAAATGTCTGTCTTTGCTAGTAGGGGTCCAGTTAAGGTCTTGAATAAGTATTTTCTTTTGTGCTATCATTTCCATGTTATTTTACTCATTTGGAGAGATGGTTCAATCCTGGGTAGTGACTTGGGCTCTGGGCCTAAAAAAGTGGCTCATATCCCAAAATCATTGGCATAGCACTGACAGATTTGGTCTCTAGTCACTAGCAAGCAAGCCTATGAGATCGAATTTGGGTTTTTGGTCACCGTCATGCCTATAGCATGAGAGAGACTAAGGATTAATTTGTCCAAAAGTTCAGTGGGACCCCAAGGAAAGTTGTCTAAAGTATTGGATTGGTTAATAAGGGTCCTATAGCTAATGATTAATGTATGTATGGTGTGTTTCTATTGGTTCCACATACTTAACATAAATTAGGAGTTCGAATAATATCATAGTGTCCTCTCATTGCATGTTTACCCCAGTTGGCCGATTGCTTGGGTAGATATGGGAGGACGATGTTACAAAGTGGTATCAGAGCATGGTTCACACCTTCGATTGGATGGGCTATTTGTTGGACATGCATGCATGTTGGTTGCATGCGTGTCTCTCACACTTTCATTTCATGTTCTTGTTTCATTTTCATAATGTTGCCCATGGTTGAGGTGATGTCGTCATGTGAAACTTGATGCCTTGTTGAGGAATGCATCAGTGTGAGTGTATGACTGGTTACATGTGGATTTATGTCTCTTACATGTATCTTTTTAGTATGCTTGGTTACATTCTTGTATGCTCAGTTGCATGTATCATTCTTGCAGGTTTGATTTCAAGTATCGTGCATTCATACTTGATCATATGTGTTTATGCATATCTGTGGATGGTTATGCATTGCTTATGCATGTTCATGGTTGAATGTGGTCAAGTGTATAGTGACGTAATGATGGTGGTTATCATGCATGAGGTCGTGGTGTGTGGTGTTGTTGAGTTCATGCATTAATGACTAGACCCTAGCCAGAATGACAGTTGAATGGTCATATGCTTATGTTTCTATATGTTATCATAATTATGTTATACATGTATCACATTGATTTGTTGATATTGCAACCAAGGTATCCTCCCCAAGCTCTACTAAGGTATGTTGGTTTATTGTGATTTTGTTTAGCGGACATGATACACCTTGCAGGAAGAAATATCAAATGGCTAGCAAGATGGTTGACTACAAAGACTCTCCCTATGAATCTGAAGAGCAGTATGGTGTTGGGAACTCTTCCCATTTGGAAGTTACACTGAGAATCTTAAAGGAATAAATAAGTAGTTTTAAGGCAAATAATGACATAATCATATAGGCACAGGAAAAGTTAGCAAAGCTAAAATGCAGTCATACTTCAGGGCTTGTCATATTTGCAGTGACAGGTACCACTTCAAATCAGCCATGAGTAGGAGGAAAGGATGAATGGGGCATATGGTAGTAGATCGCATTGTGGTCATAGATCAAATAAAGATGACACAATCAGAGATGGTAGAATGTTGTACACTTCAGATAGGAGATGAGATAAATATAGGTATGATTCTAGTTCAGATTCAGATAAGCACTATGATCATCATCGGTATCATCCTTATAGGAGGACTAATAAGGGGTATTTTCCAGACAAGTTCAGGAAAGAAAAGCAGCCTACCTATGATGGAGAGGTAAAGAAATCATAAGATGCATAGGCATGGTTACTAGGCATAAATAATTTCTTTAGTTTGCATGAATATTCAGAGAACATGAAAGCTAGAGAGGCTACTTTTAGTCTCAAAGGAAAAGTAGACATTTGGTGGGAAGACATGAAGAATGTAAGAGGTATAAATGAGGAATATTTGATGCGGATTGAATTCGAGTGGTTATTCAAGAAGAATTCCCTATCAGAGAGATACTTTGATGATAGAGAAAATGAATTCTATGATCTAAAGATGGGATCCATGACAGATGATAAATACACTAGAGGGTTCTTGGAGTTGCTGATGTCTGTGCCTTACCTCAAGGAGGAGAAGGCTAAGATTCAGATATTCACTAGTGGATTACCAGATGCATTCAAATATAGGATCGAGTTTGAAGAACCTAGATCATTGGAGGAGGCCATCCAGAAGCTAAAGAATTTCTATGATCAATCAAAGTGCTTGTTTGAGATGAAGCCAGTCTGGAAAGGCAATGCTAGGAACAAAGGGAAATGGGACAAGAAGTGGGTAGGATCACAAGATTCAGGTAAAAAAAAGAATGTTGCACCATCTACGAGGTTCAATGCATCATATAGGGGATAGGAATTCCAATCTAAAGAATAGAACAAGGAGACAGGTTGGAATCCTATAGAATGTTGGACTTGTGGCAAAGATCATCACACAAGAGATATCAACAGAATCAAGGTGGTATACCTCATATATAACATTTGCAGGAAGCACATACTGTTGGGGACATTGGTTAGAGTATTCCATGTATCTATGTTGCATTGGATAACAAACAGGTAGAGAATCAAGCATTTATCATTGATATGGATGGTAAGCTTTGTGATCGAGTTATTTCTACTTTGATTGACCCTAGATCTAATTATAGCTATGTTAGTACTGGCTCAGTGGATAAGTGTGGTTTGTGGAAGGAATTGCATGTAGAGTCTTTGTTAGTGCAGTTGGCTATAGGTACGAAGAAATGTGTTCATCATTGGGTAAGAGTTTGTGCATTTGATTTAAATGACATGCCTACCACAACACATTTCGATGCATTACCATTGGGTTCATACATCGTTTTGTTCAACATGGACTGGTTGTATCTTCATAGAACCAAGGTAGATTGTTATGATAAATCTATTGAGTGTGTTGATGAAAATGGAGAACCAAGAGTCTTATAGGGTAAGAAGAAATCTACATCAATTAGAATAGTGATAGATGTGCAAGAAAAGTGTAGCCGTAGGAAAGGGTGTAAGTTATTCGAAGTGCACATTTCTAGTGATAAGGGTAAAGAAGTTGAGGATATGGATGTGTTGAGCAGGTACCCAATTTTACATCAGCTCAAGGATGTATTTCCTGAGGACATTTCAGAGTTTCCACCTCACAGGGAGGTAGGCTTTTCTATTGAGTTAGTGCTAGGGGCAACTCTAGCAACAAACCCACCTTATAGGATGAGCACACCTGAGTTCATTGATTTAAATTTGTAGCTGAATGAAATGTTGGACAAGGGGTGCATTAGGCCAAGTGTATCACCATGAGGCACACCAGTATTGTTTGTGAAGAAGAAAAATGGTACTCTTAGATGATTCATTGACTAAAGGCAGTTGAATAAAGTGACCATTAAGAATAGGTGTCTGTTACCGAGGATTGATGACTTGTTCAATCAATTGAAGGGAGAAACAGTGTTCTCAAAGATTGATATGAGATCCAAATATCATCAGGTATGCATACAAGAGGAGCACATTTACAAGACTGCATTTAGGACTAGGTATGGGCATTGTGAGTTTGTTGTAGTTCCATTTGGCTTAACTAATCCTCTAGTTACATTTATGTGTTTGATGAATAGTGTGTTGCATCTACAATTGGATAATTTTGTTATTGTGTTCATTAATGATATACTGGAATATTCTATAAATGAGGAAGAGCATGTTGAGCACTTAACAGTGGTGTTGAGGTTGTTGAGAGAGGATCAATTGTATACTAATCTCAGAAAGCATAGTTTCTTTTAGACTGAGGTACATTACCTGGGGAACATTGTCTCCAAGGAGGGAATTACAGTAGATCCAAAGAAGGTAAGAGCCATCATGGAGTGGGTAGCTCCTAAGAGAGTGGATGAGGTGAGATATTTCATGGATTTGTTAGGTTATTATAGGAGGTTAATTAAGAACTTCTCGTCGATTTCTTATCCTATCACATCTTTGCAGAGGAAAGGTAAGAAGTTTGAATGGACAGAAGAGTGTGAGGCCAATTTTGAGTAGCTTAAACATATATTGACACATGCACCAATGCTACAGATTGTAGATCCAGACAAAGAGTTTGTAGTATGCACAGAAGCTTACAAGAGAGGGCTTGGTGGAGTCCTTATGCAGGATGAACAAGTGGTATGTTATGAGTCTTGGAAACTAAAAGAGCATGAGCAGAACTATCCGACACATGATCTTGAGTTGGAAACAATGATACATTCATTGAATAGGTGGAGACACTATCTTCTTGGAAAGAGGTTTTTACTTGTGAGTGATGAATTGGGTTGAGGTATTTGTTTGAATAGCTGAATCTGAATGCCAAGCGGGCTAGATGGTTGGCCACAATCAATGAGTTTTATTTTGATATAAGGTATATCAAAGGTAAAGAGAACAGGGTGGCAGATGCTCTTAGTAGATGCGTACATGTAAATCACGTGGCAGCTATGAGCTCCTATGGGACATACTTACATGATAGTATCTTGCAAGCAGGTCAGCAAGATGTCAGATATATGGATATTGTGCACAGGTTACAACAGAGCACAGGTATAGGTACAGGTGATGGTATAGATAGTGGTATAGGTGCAGGTGCATAGGGTATGGATTATTGTCTTACAACAGATGGGTTGGTCAGGTTCTGAGACATGATATATGTACCAGATAACAATGAGATCAAGAAGGTGATCTTAAGGGAGTTTCATGCGAAACTGTATTTGGGTCACCTAGGGTATCAAAAGACACTGACAACAGTGAAGATATTTTATTATTGGTTGAATCTGAAGAAGGATGTAGCAAAGTTCATGGCTAGATGTTTTGATTGTCAGCGAGTGAAAGAAGAATGTAAGCATCTAGGTGGACTACTATAGTCGATCACGATTCTAAAGTGGAAATGGGAGGTTATTTCCATGGATTTCATTACAGGTTTGCCGAAGATAGTGAGACAAAATGATTCCATTATGGTTATTGTGGAAAGGTTGACAAAGGTTTCACATTTCATTTCAGTGAAGTCTAAATTCTCAGCTAGTGATGTAGCACAGGTATTTATCTAAGATGTGTTTAGAGTGCATGGTGTCTTGAAGAATATTGTGCCAGACTGGGATGTGAAGTTCACTTCCAAGTTTTGGAAGGAGTTGTTGTAGGTTTGGGCACAGAGTTTGCCTTCAATACATCTTATCATTCACACGCAAATGGAAAGCTAGAGAGTGTCAATGGGATATTAGAGGACATGTTGAGGACATATGCGATGCATCAACAACAAAAGTGGGAAGATTATCTTCCACTGGTTGAGTTCGAGGATGAGTCCTTTTGAGGCATTGTATGGGTGGAGGTGAAACACTCACATTAGTTGGAGTGATCTAATTAGTAGGGTATTGACTGGACCAGACATGTCGGTAAACATGGAATAGGAAATGCACGTTATAAAGAAGAATATAAAGGCAGCCAAGATAGGCAAAAGAATTATACATATAGGAAAGGGTTGTTCAAGGAGTTCCAGGTTGGGGAACAAGTGTATGTGCATCAAACCGAAGAATAACTCCTTGTGGATTGGATCATATGCCAAGCTAGCACCACAGATTTGTGGACTCTACAGTATCATTGAGAGGATTTGGCTAGTAGCCTATCGACTTACACTGCCTCTGACAGTGAAAGTCCATGTTTTTTTCCATGTATGGTTGCTTAAGAAGTATGTTAAGGATGTTGATCATGTGATTGACTAATCTGTATTGCAGGTGGAACCAGATGGAGAATTCTAACCAGAGCCTCAGTGTATATTGGAGAAAAAAGTGCTCATGCTCCAGAACCAAGAAATCGATCCAGTTAAGGTGTAGTGAAAGAACTTTGGTCCTGATGAATCTACATGGGAGATGGCGGATTAGATGTGGGCTATGTATCTTTCCTTGTTTGCCACTTGAGGAAAAGAAGTTTTGGCTTGGTGTTTTGGTATATGCTTTGGTATATGTTTTGATGATGTTGGTTTATGTACATATGTATATGGATGTAAATACCGCCATGAGTTGTGTTATAAAGCTCCACTATGCGGTATGTTGTTATGATGTCATGTTATTATGTTGTTATGTTGGTTTTCTTTTCAGTAGGGTGATCATTGTAAATACTACATCGAGCTAAGTTATAAAGCTCCATCGGCAATATATAGTTTTCTTACAACATTTTTGTGTTTATAGGTTTTGTTGAACACCAAGGATGGTGTTCCCCCAAGGGGGAGGGTTCTCTAACAGTTGTGGTGAAAATTCCATGTAATAAAAATAAATAAAGGAAAAATAATAACCACGGATGATGGGACACTTATTCCAAGCTGAATGTTGGGCAGAATCCTAGTGATGGGGATCACTTGTGATTGTTTATGGCTAAGGAAATTGGAAAATGTAATGCCTAAGGCTTTGGAAAGGAAAAATGGCATTTTTGGCACATTTATTTATGAAAATAATGGAAATTGGGATAAAAATGAGGTGAAAGGTCACATGTTGCATGTGAGGAGGAAAATGAAGGAAAATAATGGAAAATGAAGAAAATAGAGGCATGATTCATAAAAAGGCTTACGAGGATCAGTTGGCAACCTTTTGTTAGTTTAGTTTTGGATCTCTCTCATTATTCTCTCTCTCTTATACTCTTTGAGACTTAGAGTTTTCTTGGAGCACTCTTGGTGGATGTGGCATACTTCAATTTTTGGAGCAAGAAAGTAGAAGAAGAGAAGGTTAGCATAAGAGGGAATCAGGATCAACAACTACATCATATTTTCTTGCAGGTACCGAGTTGCATGTTTTGGCATGCATGACATATGCATTTGGGTTTCTTGGTTATGATCTGTAATTGGCATGGAGGATGCCTAAGATTGAGAGTGGATTGCCTAGCCTTTCCATTTATTGGATAGCCATGGTGATTGTGGGTTTATTTTTCATTGCTTTTTTTGGTTGGTTCTCATGTTTCCTTAGTTTGGTTTGAGTTACTAGTCCTGGAAGCCTTGGTTGGACAAACGCTTTGGAAGCATTGTAACAGCTTCGGTTGAGTTACTAGTCCAGAAAGCCATGGTTGGACAAACGCTCTGGAAGCCCTAGGTGGGTTGAGTTATTAGTCCGGGAAGCCCTGGTTGGAAAAATGCTATGAAAGCCCTGAATAAGCTATGGGTTGAGTTACTAGTCTTCAAAACCTTGGTTGGAAAAATGCTCTTGAAGCCATGGAAGGCTTGGATGGAGACCAATCTAATGATGGTTTTGTAATGCTCAACTGTGAGGTGGAATCATTGTTTAATGGGTTGAGGTGGATGGCATCTAGAATCCCTGGATGAGTTTTGATTGATGTGTTCTATGATATACCACATTCATTCCTGGAATATGGCACGTGGCGAATATTTGAAGAGAGATTCGGCTCAGACATTCTACGGTCAAGTGGAAGTGAAAGTCCCAACCCAAGTTTGGATTTTTCATCATTAATAAAAGCTTATTTCTCTTGGTATTTCTATGAGTATTATGATGGATTATATGTGGTGTATATGGCTGTGATTTCATTGATATTTTTGTCCCTATTATGCTAGTTATGCATGTCTTTTATGACAACAACCATGCATGTCTCTCATCATGTTTTTAATTGTAATTGAATGATCAATGTATCTATGCCCTAATGGATGGAATGAAATTAGATGTGTGGAGGCATCAATGGTCTTTAGTGATTCTCAGGTAAGTATGAGACCCCTATGCTCAAAATTGTTATTTACAACTATAGATTACATTTTCATGATATGTTTTACAAAATTCTTGTCATGGCTAGTAGGGGTCTAGTCAAACTCTTGAACAAGTATTTTCTTTATTGCTGCCATTTCCATGTTATTTTACAGATTTGAATAGATGGTTCAATTCTGGGCAGTGACCTAGGCTCTCGGCCTGAAAACGTGGCTCAAATTCGGGAGTTGCTAGCATAACATTGACAAATTTGGTCGCTATTCATTGGAAGGAATGCTCGTGAGAGCGACTTTGGGTTGTTGGTTGCCTCATGCCTATAGCATGAGAGTGGCTAAGGCTTAAGTTGTCCAAAATTTCAGTGGGATCCCAAGGAAATTTGTATAAAGTATTGGATTGGTTCCTGAGGGTCCTATAGCTGATGATTAATGTATGTATGGTGTGAATCTGTCAGTTCCACTTCCTTAATGTGACTTAGGAGGTTAGATCATATCATAGTGGCCTCTCGCCGCATGTTTACCCTAACTGGTTAGTTGCTTGTGTAGATGTGGGAGGAGGGTGTTACAGGAAAACCCAGAAAAATGCTTTTCTTCTTATCGAATATGTTCACAAAGAAAATTCCAAGACCCAAAGAACAAAGCCCAAAATCCTCCCTAGCATAAAGTCAACCCCTAGCATGGTCTTCTTTAAGACAACTTCCAAAACTTGACCTATTATAGCTTCACTCTAGAATTTCAACCCTCCAATCTCACCCTCCTGCAACTGGAAACAACAAGAAAATCCCTAGAAACTTCACATGCGTGGACAACAAAAAAGATAGATCAAGAGAATGTTATTTCTTATTCCTTCTATCATCGTTCCACCTCTTTCTCTTCCTTGGATATTGTAGATCGAACTTTTCTTGTTTGTGTCTTCCAAATGAGTCGAGCTACTTCTATTTATAACCTTCTTGAGTGGTCTAAGAGCCATTCATTATGTCAAATTATTTTTTTACTGAGACCAACTTGGTCTTGGAGGAATAAATGGATTTTTCTTGACTCAAATAAATATTTTTCTTTTTTACAATGAGTCTAAATGGGACTATAATACAAGACATGAATTTTTCTTTGTTCTAGAAATACATAGAAGCATGAAGAACATGCTTTTGACCTAGCCTTGAGAATGAAGCCCATGCTTTATATATAATATATTTTATTTTTCTTTCTTTTCTTTCATGATACAAAGTATATAATTTCATGTTTCTAAATAGGTCATTATGAATATCGAACCTAGTTACAATTTCCAACAAATGAGTGTATTGGTTTGGCCATCATGAGTGCCCATGTACCATTGGCTAGAGAATGGGTTATGAAGCATAGTTGGTTGCGAAGCAGGTGGACCTAAGGTAGAAAGTGGCTAGTTACTCCTTTTATAATTCTCTTGCATCTAAGCCAAGAGAGGACACTCATGCATGCAATGACCATAAGCATGTAGGTTTTAACCCCATACAAAAATTACCTTCATACGAATTCTAAAAACGGAAAATAAACAATGGCGAGAAAATAAAACATAAAACATATATACATAGATATTTTCCCCTAGATCCAAAAACCAGGACTACCAAATATATTTTTCATTATGTTCCTTTCAATATTAAAATACATATATAAATGTTGAAGCATCCATAAACCCTAATCCATTAACCTTGGATTAAAACATAACCATAGTTCCCTTCACCAGATCTACAACTAACATGGACCAAAAACCATCCTGCCCAAAACCATGTGTGAAATCCATGCTCAAAACCATAGGTAGGTCCGCCCACCTAATATAGGGTCCAAAAAAACTTCTCGAGCTACTGCCTCGAACCCCGTGTAGGGGGATACCACCCCTTGCTTATCCCTCGGCAGCACCCAACACAACATACAGGGTAGGCTTCTTCCCCCCTATACCCCCCTCGCATGGGCTAGTTGTGGAAAGAATATAACACAACCCAACATTCTTGCACTTGTTTTTTTTTTCCATAGGGGGCCACATGAGAGCTTAGTCATTGATCCAACCCTGCAACGCTAATTGTTTCTCTACACCAAGAGAACTTCTTAATGCTCACATACCTTTTCAATGCATCTACAATATTCTTCAAAGTTTCCACCTTTACTAGCAACACCTTTTTGTCCTCAACCATATGCCTCACAAAGTGATACTGAACATCAATGTTCTTTTTCTTTGAATGATAAGTAGGGTTCTTTGCCAAGAAAATTGCACTTTGGATGTCATAGTATATCCTTATAGCTCGTTATACTTGTTGACACCTAATCCTTGTGATTGGGTAAATATCTGTAAATAAATAAATAAGAAATGTGAACAGTCATCGGGAGATGAACTGAACAGTCTCTCCCTCATGTATATAATAGACCCACCTGATTGAATGAATACACGAATCAGTTTTCTGCCTAATGGAGTTACTCCTGGCCTGACATGGTATCAGAGCTAGCCCTTTTTTTAGCTTTTGTAACTCCTTGTCTGCTCTCCATATAGCTGAGCAACTCCTCCATAAAATTCACTGCCCCTAACATGGTAGTTGCCCCACTGCCCTCCACTATTCAGCGTTGTCCATCCTGTCTGACTATCCAAACATTTCAAAGAAAAAAAGGGCATTGTCCTGACAAGCACTGTCCTGTGCGTTAAAGTTTTTTTGAAATACCCTGAAATGCCCTGACTTGCGCCTGCCGCCTCCATTGCATGAATTGATTCCCTATTCTGATTACTCGCTCTCCCCTGATACCTGGAGCAGCGTTAGCCTTAGGTCCTGCGCTGGAGTGTCAGGCCCGTTTTTCTTTGGAATTGAGAGCTGTGAACCCGACGTGAAGCGAGAAGACTATCTTGTCAGTGTTTGCTGGATGCTGTCACATGAATTGCTTCACCTGATTACTCTGTCCTCCATTACATCTCCCGTTCACTGTAGGTTCTATCAATAGAACCTGGAAATCCAACCGCCTCAATAGATAAAGGAAGATCCAGCCGCCTTGGAGCGCACCGAAGAGAAAAAATCGACACAGGGTTGGACAGAAGGCTGAAAGCGTGGACGCCAAAAGCAAGATGAGGTAATTCACGTGGAAGTATGTCTTGTTCTTGTGGACCCTGGTGACTGCTTCTACCATGGACGTGGACTTCTGCCATGAAAATCCTCTGCGATCCTTCAGAGTCGAGCATTATTTGAATGCTTTCCCGACGTGTAACACAATACATGATAAATATACCTTCGGTGTCGTTGGATTTAGATAAGGTGTGAAAGTTTTTTCAGATAGATTTTGCGGGGAGGCATATAATGATTGCTGGCCGAGGCCATTCGAGCGCCGTACACACTACGGTCGACTACGATAAGTATTTTTTTCAGTAATTCCCCCTTTGTCTTTGAATGGCTGAGAACTATTGGCGCTGCTCGGACGGGTACATTTGAATGGTGTTAAAATTTAAAATAGTATATGCGTGTTAGCCTTTTTTCACATTGACTTTTATATGATGGACATGGCATATATGCGGTAAATATTTTTAGGGCAGCGAGGTATAATGTTTGTATTATTTGATAATACATACATATGTATTATACCATAGTGTTGATTTCATAAAGCTGTTTTCAAAGTGACTAACATAGTTAATGCTCCTGCATTTGATTGTGTTTAATATATTGTTTGAGGCCAAAATACATTTTGATATCAGAATCAATTTTCTTTTAGCAGCAGAAGTATTTTTTATAGCTCTCGTATTTTACAATGCATTCAATCATATCTATGGTGGGAATAGTTCTCACTGGCAAGGAGAACTATCCTGAATGGTACCGGATGATAAAACAAACCCTCATTTTTACTGTGTTGTGGAAAGGAGTGTGTGTCGGAGAAGGAGACAATGACCCAGTATAGCCTACCTCAGACAAAGAACTCGTCATTTGGGAAAACAAGAATAGCAAAGCTTATGCATTAATCACAGTATCTGTAAATGAAGAGGTGAGTCACCATATTTCGTCATATTAAACTGCCTTTGAAGCCTTACAAAAGCTGAAAGAACTCTATGACTCACATTCTGCACTTGAAGTTGTTCAACTCGTGATTAAACTCTTCACTCTTGAACTGCAAAATAATGATCCTCTTGCTCTTGCATCTGAAGTAAAGTATATAATGCATGATATCAAATCTACTAAGGTTGAATTGGATATTCCTCTTATTTCTTTTATCAAGGCACTTTATCCTACTTACTCCAATTATCTTGAGTCATTGCAAGCAAATGGAAATCTCAAAGATATAACCTTTGACTCTCTTGTGAAAAAGTTTTCTAAAAGAGAGAAAGCTTTTGGAAAGAAGACAGCCCCTAAATCTTCTGAAGAGACTGTGTGCCTTGCTCATAAAGAAAATAATCCTGCTCAATATTCTACAAGAGGAAGAGGAAGATATTACAGAGGCAAGGGGGGCAGACATTCTCAAGGAGAAAAGGAAAATTTACACTGTATTCACTACAAAAGAAATGGATCACATGATGCCTCTACATGCAACCTACCATGGGACAAAATTGAGCAGAAAAGAAACCAACAAAAAGGTAAAATTGATGATACAGACAAAGGTAAAGCACCTGAATCCGCTCACTATGTTGAGGCACAATGTAACATTGGAGTAAATGAAGATTTTGTTGGCATTTTGGCACAAGTATGGCGCTACGGTACAGGTGTTGTCCTTGATGGCAACTCTCTTTGATGACAGATCCCAGTCCAGACTACAAGAATGAAGAGAAATTTCATATACGCAAGTTCATTAAGCCCAAGTTGCGTATACACGCTGGTACGCTATATACTAAGTCGTGGATACGCAGGCTCGCTATATACGAAGTTGCGTATACACGCAGTTTCATGAATAGAAAAGAGCGTACATGTCAAGAAGCTTTCTTTTGGTCTGTGGTAGTTAGTCCTCGGTACTTGAGCCTATGATTTTGGACCAAGGTATCTCGATAGACGTGTTGATCCCTAGTTTTGAAGTTGATGGTATTGTGTTACTATGGTTTTGGACCGTGGTATTGTGAAGGGCCTAAGGCTATATAAGGAGAAGAAGATCATTAGGCAAGTGAATTGAAAAAGTCTTGAATATCTGATAAAGTAAGAGATCTAGTATGCAGGTTCTGGGTTGCTTGATCTAAGCTAAGGAAAGATCACACCGGTTGATGGAAGACTAGATCTAAGGATAGATCGGGATCAAATGGTTTGAAATGAACTATCTTTATATGGTTGATTATGCATATTTTTAGATCTGCATACTGACGCAATGTTATGTTCTGAGTATGACTGATATCTGGTACAGCTGCAAAGTTTTAAGGAAATATTTTTAGATCTGTATGCAGGTTGGCTTCGTTAAAAGCGCGTATATACACGGGTTGGTTTCATTGAAGTAGCATATATCTTTTGAAGATTAATTTTTGGGGTAGCAGTTGGGTCTGACTATTATTGCCGAGTTCTGTAGTCTGCTCTGTGTTCTGGTGACTGGGTGTTGACAGGGTTTCAGTGGTTCAGTGATTCAAAGATTGATGATGCTAGTATTGGTTTTTTTGTGCTTCAATGATCTGTTATGAAATTGAATGAATCGTGGTCTTCAGATTGTAATGTTGTGCATCAGGAGTATCCAGTCTGAAAATTGATACCTGAAGGAAAGAAGATTGTAGGCCAGCACCTACATACTAGTATCTTAGCTAGTACCAGAGCAAAGGGGGTTGGAGCTCCCTTCCAGGAGAGTCTGGAAAACGAGAGAAGGTTGTAGCCTTCTGCAGGTTGTAGCCTGCGTACTGGTATAAGGCTGCACCAGTACAAAAGATTGTAAACTGAAGTTTCTGATTAAAGAAAGATAGAGACGACTTGCAATAGGTGGTTTTCACCCACATTGGGTTTCCACCTTATATCTTGGTGTTTCATGTGTGTGGATTTTGTGTGATGATCTGTTCTGTTATACTGCATCTGTTTACTGTTAATATGGTTAATAATGTTCTGATGCATTTACTGAAGATAAGCTAACTGAATCATAAGATTTATGGATATACGCTAGTTGCTTTAGACACAGCAGCGTGTACATGCGGGTTCACTTAACTGAAGTAGCGTATATATTTCTGAGTATGAAATTGAAAAAGTTTTATTGATCTGATAATACTGATTCACCCCCCGTCTCAGTATTATTTCCAACAATTGGTACTAGAGCAGGTCCTTCGGAGAAGCTTGATTGCTTGAAGGAAGATCATTCATCATGAGCAACTACGAGAGGGAAGCATCAATCAGGCCACCAATTTTTGATGGGACAAACTTCAATTATTGGAAGGTAAGAGTTACTGCATATATTCAATCTCTTGGTACAGAAGTTTGGGATATCATAGATACGGGCTACGCTTTTCCTTAAGCTACTCCTACAGATGTGGACGAAAAGAAGAAATATGAAACAAATGCTAAAGCAGTCAATACTTTGCTGGGATGCTTATCTCAAACAGAATTCGTAAAGGTTATGCAATATAAATTTGCAAAAGAAACATGGGACAAGATTGTCTTGAGCTACGAAGGAAATGAACAGGTAAAGCGTGCTAAACTTCAAACTCTCAGGATTCAGTATGAGAATCTCAGGATGTATAATGATGAAAGTGTGGCTAACTATTTTCTCCGGGTAGATGAGATTGTTAATTGCATGAAAAATTTGGGTGAAGAAATAAAAGAGGCTATTGTGGTTGAAAAGGTTCTAAGATCATTGTCCCCCAAGTTTGAGTCTAAAGTATCTGCAATAGAAGAAAAGGAAAATCTACGAATTCTTACTATGTCTCAGCTACATGGAATTCTAACTACTTATGAAATGAGAAAGGGAGGTCCATCAGACAGAAGAGAAGCTGCTTTCAAGGCATCAGGCAAAGGAGATTATTATGAAGTAAGTCACGTACCAAAAGAAGAAGAAGAAGAATCAAATTTTGTCAGAAATCTTCAAAGGGGTTCTGGAAGGTTCAGAGGTAAGTTACCTTTTAAATGCTTTTCTTTTGGAAGAGTAGGTCATTATGCTGCAAAATGTCCTTATAAGGATAAAGGAAAGGAACCTGCTAGATGGAACAAGAAACAGGGTGCAAATAAGAAAAGCTACTACACTCATGAAGATAGTGATGGTCTATCAAATAGTGATGAAGATGAACAAGGTAATGAATATAAACTGTTAATGGCATTTGAAGATGATGATTATATGGATGCTATAGATGTGGATAACCTTTATGAAGAAATTACTAGACTCAAGAGATGTATAGAAGAAAAGAATATGATCATTGATACTCTACAATTTCAAATTGATGAAAAGGAAAAACATCTTGAAAAATTAGAAGGTGAAATTGTTGCTCTTAGAAAAGAGATTGAGAAAAGAAAAGCTATTAATCTTAAGTTTGTCAAAGGATCTGAAACTCTGGATGAGATTATCAATGTACAGCATTCTCCTCTAAACAAGACAGGTCTGCGCTATAATGTAGAAACTTCTCAAGCATCCACTTCAAAAGGTTATCTTGATGCAGCAAAAAGGAATGAGCAAAAGCACAATGGAGACTATCAGGTAAAGTAGGGACAAATTGCAAACAAAGACTATCAGGGGCAATCCGTCTTAAGAGTGAACAAAAGCTACAACCAGCAACAGGTAAAATCTTCTCAATTTGGTTCAAGAATGAATGACAATAGAAGTTACAATCACTTGGCCGGTAGATTTAATAACCGCAGAAGTTTCTTCAATGGACAATGTTTCTCTTGTCATAACTTTGGTCACAAAGCAGCTCAATGTGTTGCATATAAAACAATCATGACTAGAGAAGCTCAAAAACAAAGAAGTATGACCGGGATTACAAAAAGGACCTATAACAACTTTTCGGCTCTTAAAAATGAAGTTGAATGTTCTATTTGCAATAACTTTGGTCATGAAGATTCTGAATGCAGGAGCAGGTTTCAGCAGAAAAAGGAACAAGCCTCAAGCACCAAAACGTGGAGAATAAAGGAACCACAAACAGAAAGATGTGGGATAGCATTTTATGCAGAGGGATAGGAAAATCTATGGTACGTCGATAGTGGATGTTCGAAGCATATGACAGGTGATAAAGAAAAACTTGAGTCATATTCTGCTCTAGAAAAAGGAAAGAAAGTTTCTTTTGGAAATGATACTCCCGCAACTACAAAAGGAAAAGGCATTGCTCAGTTAAAAGAAAAGGTCAAGGCTGGAAATGTTTTGTATGTTGATGGATTGAAGCATAATCTTCTAAGTGTCCGCCAGATGTGTGATCAAAGAACCGAGGTGATATTCAGATCAAATGGATGTCTTGTTCGTGATCTTGATACAGGTAAAACAGTGATCAAAGGCAAAAGAACTCCAAATAATCTGTACATATTTGAAGAAGGACAACAAAAATGCTATCTGATCAAGGATGATGAGCACTGGTTATGGCATCGGAGGTTGGGACATCTAAGCTTTTCACAAATAAGGAAAGCATGCAAATATCAGGCAGTTCGCGATCTTCCAGATATCAAAATTCCTGACAACACCATATGCAAATCATGTCAGTTTGGAAAACAAACCAAAACTAACTTTCCAGAGAAGGAAGGATCAGCTAGCATGCCTCTTGAGCTAGTACATACAGATACATGCGGTCCATTCAGGAAAAGAACACCTCAAGGAGAAGAATACTTGATATTATTCATTGACGATTTCTCCAGGTTTGTCTGGTTAGGACTTATGAAGCACAAAGATGAAGCATTCGAAAAATTCAAATCCTTCAAAGCCTTGGTTGAAAATGAATCAGGTCACAAAATTAAGTGCCTCAGATCTGACAGAGGTGGGGAGTTTACCTCAAATGAATTTTTCGATTTCTGTGAAGAACATGGGATAAGAAGAGAATTCTCTACAGCTAGAACTCCTCAGCAAAATGGAGTTGTGGAAAGAATGAACAGAACAGTCCAACAAATGGCTCGTGCTATGCTTGATGAGTCAGGAACTCCCGCAACTTTCTGGGGTGAAGCTGCACATGCTGCGGTTGTTATTCTCAACAAAACAAATGTCCGGGTGAACATCACTCAAACTCCTCATGAGCTCTGGAGTGGTAAGACTCCCTCGGTAAAGCACTTCAAAATCTTTGGGAGAAAATTCTATATTAAGAATACTGATGAGCAGCTTGGCAAACTTGAACCTAGAGCAGATGAAGGCATTCTTCTTGGTTACTCTCCACATAGCAAAGCATACAAGTGCTACAATAAAAGACTTCGCAGAATTGTTGACAGCATTGATGTAGTGGTTGATGAGAAGGGATACATTCCTAGGCAAGCTCATCATGAAGACATCGAAGAAGATGAAGGCTACCCTCAAAGACAGAATGATGAAGAAGAAGAACCTCAAGAAGAACCAGAGGAGCAGACAAGAATAGAAGAAAAGTCTCCATCCAGATATGTTCAGAAGAATCATCCAGAATCTCAGATTGTGGGGCAGAAAGAAGCAGGTGTACAAACAAGAAGAACAGTTGCAGAAGCTTCAAGCTACTTGGCATTACTCTCCTCCACTGAACCACAAAATGTGAAAGAAGCATGCAAAGATGAATGTTGGGTGAAAGCAATGGATGAAGAACTTGAGCAGATCGAAAAGAACAACACTTGGGAGCTGGTTCCTAGACCAAAGGATAAGAATGTTATCGGAACAAAATGGCTCTTCAAAAATAAATTGAATGAAAATGGAGAAGTAATTAGAAACAAGGCTAGACTTGTTTGTAAAGGGTATGCGCAGCAAGAAGGAATAGACTTTGAAGAAACCTTTGCTCCGGTGGCAAGACTTGAGGCCATCCGAATGTTCCTTGCTCTCTCAAGCTTTCAAAACTTCAAAATATTTCAAATGGACGTGAAATCAGCCTTTCTGAATGGAGACATAGAAGAAGAAGTATATATTGAGCAGCCAGATGGTTTCATTCTTGGGAATGATCCAAACCTTGTATGCAGATTGAAAAAGGCTCTCTATGGTCTCAAACAAGCTCCAAGGGCTTGGTACTATCGTTTGGAAAAATATCTTCACCAACAAGGTTTTTCAAAAGGATCGGCAGATAGCAATCTCTATATAAAAGTTGAAAATAACAAATTTCTAATACTTGTTGTGTATGTAGATGATATTATCTTTGGCAGCAATGAAGAGGCTATGAGTCAAAACTTTGCCTTGGTTATGCAGAAAGAATTCGAAATGTCATTACTTGGAGAATTGACATACTTTCTTGGATTGAAAATCCAACAAAATGAAGGAGGTATTTTCTTGTCTCAAACCAAGTACCTCAAGCAGATCTTGAAGAAGTATGGCATGGAAGATTCAAAGCCAGTATGTACCCCCATGGTTACAGGATGTAGCCTCAGTGCAAATGATGAATCAGCAACAGTTCATCAACCAACTTATAGATCCATGATTGGGAGTTTGCTTTATTTGACAGGTACCCGACCAGATATTATGGATGCAGTAGGAATTGTTGGAAGATTTCAAGCCAACCCAAAGGAAACTCATCTTCAGGCAGTCAAAAGAATCTTCAAGTATCTTCAAGGGACTCAAAACTATGGCTTATGGTATCCTAGAGATACAGATCTCACTCTTCATGCTTACACAGATGCAGATTGGGCCGGAAATGTGGATGACAGGAAAAGCACAAGTGGTGGTGCATTCTTCATGGGTCCCAGATTAGTATCTTGGTTCAGCAAGAAACAAAGTTCGATTGCTTTATCTACAGCTGAAGTAGAATATGTGGCTACGGCATCTTGTTGCACACAACTTCTTTGGATGATGCAGACCTTGTAGGATTTTCAAATCACTTGCACTCCACCTATCTCTATCTTATGTGATAATACAAGTGCAGTCAACATTTCAAAGAATCCAGTCATGCATTCAAAGACCAAGAACATACCAATCAAGTATCACTTCCTCCGGGAACAAGTGCTTGAACAAAAGGTCAAGTTGGAGTATGTTTCTTCTAAAGAAAAAGTTGCTGATATTCTCACAAAACCACTGCCCAGGGAGACGTTTGAATATCTCAGACAAAAGCTGGGAGTAGTTGATGCTTCATCCTGCTGTTGAAGCTTGTGTGTTCTAAAGAAACGTTGGTGTACGCGTGTTGTATAAGGGATATCCGCGTACATACGCTGATTTATGCAGGTGAAGTCGCGTATATGGAGTTCTGAACAGCAAGGGGCAGACTCTGGTTGGAGAAGGTCTGAGATGGGTATGCCAGAAACCTTCAGGCACAGTTTCAGGGGGAGCAGTAGGCACAGTTTCAGGGGGAGCAGCCTAAAGTCTAATAAAGCATTGTTGGCATTTAGATGCTTTTGGTTCTAGTTCACAACTGTTGTTGGTTTCAGAAGAAGGAGCACAGAAGGAAATCTTGGTTGCTGATCTAAAAGATGATTATCAGATGCTGCTGGTGACTTTCATAAGTCTTGGTCTAGATTTTTCGTCTCTATGTCATGTATCCCTTTTGTGATATCTCTTTTATGGTGTCAAGGTCATGTAACGGCCTATGTTGGTTTCCCCACTATGCCTGGGATGAATGATGTAATGTAATTGGTTGTTATATGTAAATTTCTGATGTATCCCCTCTTGGTTGGGAGTATGGATGTATGTATTGAGTCTTTTGGTGATAGGAAGGTCCTTTATGATGTATAAGTCTTGGTTCTTTTTGAAGAACATCTTTTGCAGATCTTGCCTACAATCAGGGGGAGCATGTTCAGCACAACAGAGCAGAGATATCAGCATGTACTCAGGGGGAGCACAACCCTTTTCCCTTGATGACAAAGGGGGAGAATGATTCTAAGGATCTTGGGGTTGCCATCAAGTCCAAAGGGGGAGATTGTTGGCATTTTGGCACAGGTGTGGCTCTACGGTACAGGTGTTTTCCTTGATGGCAACTCTCTTTGATGACAGATCTCAGTCCAGACTACAAGAATGAAGAGAAATTTCATATACGCAGGTTCATTAAGCCCAAGTTGCGTATACACGCTGGTACGCTATATACTAAGTCGCGGATACGCAAACTCGCTATATACGAAGTCGCGTATACACACAGTTTCATGAACAGAAAAGAGCGTACATGTCGAGAAGCTTTCTTTTGGTCCGTGGTAGTTAGTCCTCGGTACTTGAGCCTATGATTTTGGACCAAGGTATCTCGACAGACGTGTTGATCCCTAGTTTTGAAGTTGATGGTATTGTGTTACTATGGTTTTGGACCGTGGTATTGTGAAGGGCCTAAGGCTATATAAGGAGAAGAAGATCATTGGGAAAGCGAATTGAAAAATTCTTGAATATCTGATAAAGTAAGAGATCTAGTATGCAGGTTCTGGGTTGCTTGATCTAAGCTAAGGAAAGATCACACCGGTTGATGGAAGACTAGATATAAGGATAGATCGGGATCAAATGGTTTGAAATGAACTATCTTTATATGGTTGATTATGCGTATTTTTAGATCTGCATACTGACGCAATGTTATGTTCTGAGTATGACTGATATCTGGTACAGCTTCAAAGATTTAAGGAAATATTTTTAGATCTGTACGTAGGTTGGCTTCGTTAAAAGCATGTATATACGCGGGTTGGTTTCATTGAAGTAGCATATATCTTTTGAAGATTAATTTTTGGGGTAGCAGTTGGGTCTGACTGTTATTGCAGAGTTCTGTAGTCTGCTCTTTGTTCTGGTGACTGGGTGTTGACAGGGTTTCAGTGGTTCAGTGATTCAAAGATTGATGATGCTAGTATTGGTTGTTTTGTGCTTCAATGATTTGTTATGAAAATTGAATGAATCGTGGTCTTCAGATTGTAATGTTGTGCATCAGGAGTATCCAGTCTGAAAATTGATACCTGAAGGAAAGAAGATTGTAGGCCAGCACCTACGTACTAGTATCTTAGCTAGTACAAGAGCAAAGGGGGTTGGAGCTCCCTTCCAGGAGAGTCTGGAAAACGAGAGAAGGTTGCAGCCTTCTGCAGGTTGTAGCCTGTGTACTGGTATAAGGCTGCACCAGTACAAAAGATTGTAAACTGAAGTTTCTGATTAAAGAAAGATAGAGACGACTTGCAGCAGGTGGTTTTCACCCACATTGGGTTTCCACCTTATATCTTGGTGTTTCATGTGTGTGGCTTTTGTGTGATGACCTGTTCTATTATACTGCATCTGTTTACTGTTAATATGGTTAATAATGTTCTGATGCATTTACTGAAGATAAGCTAACGGAATCATAAGATTTCTGGATATATGCTAGTTGCTTTAGACACAGCAGTAGCGTATATGTTTTTGAGTATGAAATTGAAAAAGTTTTATTGATCTGATAATACTGATTCACCCCCCCTCTCAGTATTATTTCCAACAGATTTGTTTAATGCTTCACTTGCTTCTTGGAAAAATGATCGGTTGCTTGATTCAAGAGCAACCTGTCACATGACTCATAGAAAAGATTTTTTTAAAGATTTCACTGACAATGTTGATGGAGCAGTATACTTTGCAGATCAATCAAAAATGAAGCCATCAGGGCTTGGCACAATCAGGCTTAAACTGCCTGATCTTCCAGACTTTCTTCTGGATCATGTTCTATATCTCCCACAGCTCAAGAGAAACTTGTTGTCCTTGGTCCACATCTGCCAACAAGGTCACTCCATTCATATGTTTGATGGAAAGCTTGAGGTAAGAAAAGCATCTGACCACTCACTTGTCATGAGGGGAACAGAAGAAGAAAGGCTTCTCAAACTGCAAGGAACATCTATTCATGCACAACATTTCTCATACAATTCTCATCATGAAGAAGGTACAAATCCATCAAGTTTATTATGGCATGCTAGATTTGGACATTTGAACTATGACAATCTCCACTTATTGAAGAAAAATGGTGTTGCTGGTTTGCCTACAATTCCTAGAAAACTTAAGCAATGTGATGCTTGCATTCTAGGAAAGCATAACAAACAGTCTTTTCATGATTCACATTCAAGAGCACATAGGAAACTTGAACTCATTCATTCAGATTTATGTGGTCCAATGCCTGTTCCTTCTGCAAATGGAAATAAATATATCATGATATTTATTGATGACAACACTAGAATGTGCTGGGTTTATTTATTGAAGAGCAAATCTGATGCTTTTCAAACATTCAAGAATTTTCATAAATGGATTGAAAATGATGCACAATCTCATATTGGGTCTATTCACACTGATAATGCAAAAGAATACACATCAAATGAATTTGAAAACTATCTTTGCCAACATGGGATCAAACATCAAACAACTATGCCTTATAAACCCCAATAGAATGGTGTAGCTAAAAGAATGAATAGGAAAATATTAAATATGGTACGATCCATGCTCTTCTTCAAAAATGTAAGGGTAATGTTTTGGGCTGATGCTGTTCTATGTGCTGCATATATAAAGAATAGATGTCCATCTAATGCTATAAGAAACAAGACTCCTTATGAATTGTGGTATGGACATGTTCCTTCAGTAAAACATCTCAGGGTCTTTGGTTCCACCTATTATGCCTTGATACCAAAGGTACATAGAAACAAACTTGGTGCTAGAAGTCCTAAGTGCATCTTCTTGGGGTACTCAAACACCTCCAAAGCATACTGCCTCTATGATGAAGTAAATAAAAAGTTTGTTGTATCTAGAGATGTAATTTTTCTTGAATCATCCAAAACTGACAATGTTGTTGAGCGAAAACTTGATCGCTTGGATAGATTTGCAAAAGAAAAATAATTTCTAGTATTTGATAATCAGATTCCACATCTTGAAGGGGGGATTGCTATACTAGATCAACATGTGGAATCTTCTTCTAAAGAACAATCTCCCCTGCATGAAACTCCAACAACGGATGATGCTTTAAGTGATGTAATTGATAGAATTGGGAGACTCAATCTTGATTCAGTCCCAACTCAATTGACGAAGTAGCCTGGACCATCACAGAAAGGTCCCCCAAAGTGGGTGACAAAGACACTTGAAAGTTTTCATCCTGATGAAATTGGAAAGACAGGAACCAGAAATTCAAATCGGCAAAATGGAGGTGATGTGGATGACTCTAATTCACCTGTTGATATGGATGTTTCTTATGATTGTGAATTGAACTTGTCTACATATTTTCAACCCAATTCCTTCAAAGAAGCTGCTTCTCATGATGAATGGAAAGAATCAATGCAAAAGGAGTATGATTCCCTCATAAAGAACGACACTTGGAAGCTGGTTGATCCTCCATTTGGAACCAAACCAATTGGTTGCAAGTGGGTCTACAAGAACAAGTACAAATTTGATGGCTCACTTGACAAGCACAAAGCTAGGCTTGTGGCAAAAGGTTTTGCACAGAAGGAAGGGGTCGATTATGAGGAGACTTTTGCCCCCACAGCAAAATGTGCTACCATCCGGACACTCTTTGCACTAGCAGCTCATAACGGTTGGAAAGTCCATCAAATGGATGTAAAAACTGCTTTCTTGAATGGAGATCTAAAAGAGAATGTTTTTATGTCCCAGCCTGAAGGTTTTTCTGTGAAAGGACATGAACATAAATTATGCAAACTTGTGAAGTCCTTGTATGGCCTCAAACAAGCACCGCAAGCCTAGTATGAAAAACTAACTGAGCATCTTTTGAAACTCAATTTCAAACATTTTGATCTTGATGATGCAACTTTATTTGTCAAGAAAGTTGGCAAAACAGTTGTATATCTTGTGGTATATGTAGATGATCTTTTAATGACAGGGAACAATGAAAGCTACATTGCATCCATAAAGAAGGAATTGGGGAAAAGTTTTGAAATGACTGATTTGGGCTATGTTCATTACTATCTTGGCATTGAAGTAACCCAAGATCCAAAGTCCATATTTCTTTCTCAAAAGAAATACAATGGAGATTTGCTGAATAGGTTTGGCATGACAGAGTGCAATCCTCTTACTACTCTAATGAAACAAAACTTAAAGCTCACATCTATTGAAGGAAAGGAATTTGAGGATGCAACAAAGTATAGACAGCTTGTAGTAAGTCTTAACTACCTAACTACTACCAGACCAGACATTTCATTTGTTGTTGGAATTCTCTCCAGGTTTATGCAAAAGCCTTGTGAGGGACATTGGTCTGCTGCAAAAAGAGTTCTAAAGTACTTGAAGGGAACTTAAGACTTTGGAATCAAGTACACACAGTTGGATGACTTCAGCTTGATCAAATACTCTGATTCAAACTTCGATGGAGACAAAGAAACTGGGGTATCTACTTCAGGATATGCTATGAGTCTTGGATCAGGAGCTGTCTCCTAGAGATCACGCAAACAATCAATTCCTGCAGATTCCACAACAGAAGCAAAATACGTGGTAGCAGCTGAAGCAACAAAAGAAATTGTGTGGCTTAGGAAAATTCTTGAATATTTGCAGGTAAAACAAGTACAATCAACTCCACTCATGATTGACAACACCTCTACAATAAATTTGGCCAAGAACCCAAAGTTCCATGATCGAACAAAGCACATCAATACTAAATATCATCTGATTCGACATCATGTTGAGGCCAAAACAATCCATCTCCGTCATTGTTCCACAAATGAGCAAATTGCAGACATCTTCACCAAAGCACTTGGAAGAGAAAAGCTTGAACGATTCAGAATGATGCTTGGACTCACCAACATCCCTTCAGATTAAAGTGGGGAATGTTGACACCTAATCCTTGTGATTGGGTAAATATTTTTAAATAAATAAATGAGAAATGTGAACAGTCATCGGGAGATGAACTGAACAATCTCTCCTTCATGTATATAATAGACCTACCTGATTGAATGAATACACGAATCAGTTTTCTGCCTAATGGAGTTACTCCTGGCCTGACAATACTAACCATATACTTGAACACAATCTCTGCAACCAAACTACTTCCTTGCTTGGATGAGTGGTTGACATGTATTCTGCCTCTGTAGTTGGAAGTTCCATTACAGATTGTATCTTACTCATCCAACTAACTACACCTACAAATAGGTTAAACATATATCCACTTGTAGATCTTCTCTAATCCAGATCTCCAACCCACTCTACATCAACAAAGCCACGGATGTCCAAAGCTCTATCCAATCCTGGTATTCCTTGGTAGCACAAACCATAATCACTAGTGCCACACAAATACCTAAAAACTCGCTTCACTTTTGTCCAATGCTCCTTCCCTAGTTTTGACATAAACCTGCTCAATACTCCCACTACATGTGGAATGTATGGTCTAGTACAGGCCATTACATACATCAGGCTACTGACTGCACTTGCATATGGAACACAGGACATGTCCTCTTCCTCTTCTTCTGTCTTGGGACACTGTTCAGTAGATAACTTTACACCTACAAGAATAGGAACTTTCACCGACTTACTATCCTACATATTAAACCTCTACAATATTATCTCGACATAGAGCTTCTTCTTTTCCCAATCTCATTTAATTTCCATGCCCAAAATATAGTTTGCAACACCAATATATTTCATGTCAAATTTGGAGGACAATTGGGTCTTCAAATCTTGGATAATTTCTTTGTCATGTCCAACCAGCAACATATCATCCACATATAATACCAGATAAATAACACGGTCACCAATTAATTTAAAATATATAGAGTGATATTTTTTTCTTCTGGTGAAGCCAAGTCCTCGTATAAATGTATCAAATTTCTGATACCACATCCTTGGTGATTGTTTTAACCCATACAGAGACTTTTTTAACTTGCATACTAGTTCTTTCTTACCCTTCACCACAAATCATTCAGGTTGCTTCATGCAAATGTATTCTTCTAGATCCCTGTGAAGAAATATTGTCTTCACATCCATCTGTTCTACCTAAAAATCAAAAGAAGCAGAACCAGATAAAAGTAATATAATAGAAGATACCTTGGAAACAAGAGAAAAAATATCACCAAAATCAATTCTCGACACCTAGGAATAACCTTTTTCTACCAACTGAGCTTTGTATTTATCCACCTTTCCTTCTGCATTCATCTTCTTCTTAAACACCCATTTGCTTCCAATGGGTTTCCTTCCAGTCAGCAAATCCACCAGATCCCAAGCCTCATTTTTGTGCAAAGATAACATTTCATCAACCTCGCCTCTTTCTAGAGTTTTCCATCCTTTGAATCTATTGTTTCCCTCATAGTTCTCAGATCATCATCAGTGATAGATAAAGAAAAATTTGGATAGAAATCAAATGGACTATACCTTCTTGCTTGCCTTCTTTCTTGAACTGATCTTCTCACAGCTAGATTTTGTGGCTCTTCATCTTCTAATTCCTCTTTTGATGTATAGTCTGATTCTTCCTCCTTTAGCTCAAACTATATATTCTCAGTTTCCTTTGGTATGACTTCATGTTTAATAACATATTTCACCTCTCTAAACACCACATCTCAATTGTACACAACCTTCTTTGTTTATGGGTTCCAAATTGTATAACCTTTTAAACCATCCTTATACTCAATAAAGATGCACTTTTCAGATTAACTATCCAACTTTGTTCTTTTCTCCTTTGGAACATGTACATATGCATCACATCCAAATATCCTCATATGTGAGAGAAGTTTTATTACCAGTCCATAACTATTATGGAGTCTTATCCTCCAACGTTGATAAAGGTGATCTATTAACTAGGTAACATGTAGTCTCCACCACCTCTGCCTAGAATTCTTATCCTAACCTGACACCACTGAGCATGCTTCTTACCCTTTCCATCAACATTTTGTTCATTCTTTCTGCAACTCCATTTTTCTTAGGTGTGTATGGAGTAATATTCTATCGTGCTATACCACACTTCTTACATAACTCTTAAAATTCCTTCTTGCAAAATTTTCCACCATTATCTATCCTCAACACCTTTATTAGCCTTAAATTCTTTAAAACTGTCTAAGACTTCAGATTTATTCTTGAGGAAATATATCCATGTATTCCTTGAGAAGTCATCTATAAATGATACATAGTACACAGACTTTCCCAGTGATGGAACCCTCATAGGACTAAACACATCATTGTGCACAAGTTCTAATATATGTTTCACCCTCTTACCACTAGAGGGTAAACTCACCCAATTATGCTTCCCATATACACAATTTTCATAGAAATCAAAATACAAAGAGTTATTCGACATACCTTCTATCATACCTTTACCATGAAGTATTCTAAGGACCTTCTCTCCAATATTTCCAAGCCTTTGATTTTATAGCATGGACTTTTCTCCAAAGACCACTAGATTTTCTGTTCCACTTTCAAGAACCACATAACTATTGCACCCATCAATAGCAGTGGTACCTTGAAGCTTGTATAGAGTTCCAATCTAAAATCCCCACATCAATAATAGTGCTCCCCGAACCATCTCATAGGTATATTTCTCGAACACTGTTTTTACACCTGCATCATCCAGCTTGCTTACAAAATCAAAATTCTAGCCAATGCAAGAACATGTAGAACACTCAGAAGTGTTCTAATCCTTCCACCTTGCAACTTCAAATTGATGTTTCTACAACCAATGATTATAGCCTTCCTGTCATCCCCTAAGAAGACATAACCACCATCATATTTCTGATATTCACATAACCACTCTCTATAGGGAGTGAAGTGAAAGGGTGCACCTCAGTGAATCAACAATGTCTCATGATCTACATGTGTACTTGAAGAAGAAGCCAAGTACACATCCCCACCTTCATATGAGGTGGTTAAAGCATCTGTAGAAGGAGAGTCATCAAATCCCTTTCCTTTCTCAGGAGTTTTAGATTTACATTCCCTTTTGTAGTGCACTTCCTTTCCTCATTTCCAGCACACCTTTAGAGGTTTTCCTAGAGATTTAGATCTCCCACTAGAGGACTTTTTTTTTTTTTTTTTTCTGTTATGGGATCATCGTCATATAGACAAGGCATCACCATTCTGGCCCTCAATATTTTTCCATCTCATCTCCTCCAACAACAAGGATGAGACTATTTCATCAAACTGCAAGGCAGTTGCATTGCTACCGATTGCAATAACCAGACTATCCCACGAATCTGGTAGGGAACACAACAAACTAATGCACTTATATTCATCTGAAATTTTAACATCAAAAGATAATAATTATCTTACCACAGTAATAAATGTGTTCAGATGCTTTGTCAACAAGTCTCCATAGTTCATCCTCAGGTTATACATATTTTTTCGTGGGAACAATTTATTCACTGAAGACTTAGATTGGTACAAAGTCCCTAACTTTTCCCACAAAGCCTTTGCTGAAGATTCCCCTGATAAATTCAGAAATACTGAATCTGAGACACGCAATCATATTGTGCTCTTTCCCTTTCGATTCAACTTCGCCCAGCCTTCAACTGACATTGTTGTTGGTTTAGTACCTAGATCTACTGTGATCCACTGATCTTTATCCACCAGCAGATCCTCCATATTGAGTTTCCACAACTCAAATCTCTGACCATTAAATTTCTTGATCTCTATCTTTCCACTGCTCCCCATATTCTTTCACCATAAGAATCAATCCCACAGATCTCCCATTGAATAGGATCTACCACAAGACCGAGCAAAAAACCCCTCAGCAGCAAAGGTGTTCCCTTGAAGCCAAAACAACTCTAATGTAGGTGTTAACCCCATATAGAAATTACTTGCGTATGAATTCTAAAAATAGAAAATAAACAATGGTGAGAGTATAAAACATAAAACATATATACACAAAGATTTTCCCTTGGATCCAAAAACCAGGACTACCAGATTTATTTTTCATTATGTTCCTTTCAATGTTACAATACATATATATACATGTTGAAGCATCCATAAATCCCAATCCATTAAGCCTGGATTAGAACATAATTGTAGTTCCCTTGACCAGATCTACAAAATACCATGGACCGAAAACCATCGTGCCCAAAACCATGTGCGAAATCCATGCACAAAACCATATGTAGGTCTGCCCACCTAATATATGGTCCAAAAAAAACTTCCCAGGGCATTGCCCCAGACCCCGTGTAGGGGGGTTGCCTACCCCCCGACAATGCTCGGCACAATATACAGGAATGATTTTCACCCCCCCATGCATGGGCTAGTCATGTGTTGGGATGGGGTCCCCAGGGGTAGAATCAAATAAACTAGTCATTTTTTGTAAAGAATTTTGTAAAAGATGTAAAGCCTCCGTGAAATGTGGATGCAGAGCACGCAGATAGATAGAATAAAAGGGGCTTTAGCCCCTCATTTTTGGTCAATTTTTAAGAGTCACCCATGAGCCGGGGGCCATGGTATTGTATTAGAAAAGCTATAAATAGTTGAGTCTTTATGAGTCTTAGGAGGAAGGAAGGAGGAATGGAAAATTGGGTACATTGAAGAGTTTTGTTGTCTTGGGGAAGTGCTAAGGCAGGAAGGCTCTGCTTCCTGTGCTTCGGTAGAGAAGGGAAGGCCCCTGGAATTGAGTGCACAGGAGGCCTGGGTAGAGTCCATAGCTGAGTGCGCGGACCCCTGTAGCTGTGTGCATAGGGTAGAAGAGTATGTAATCAGTGAATTGAAGATAAATAAAGACAACCTTTTGGAGAATTACTAGGTATTTCCATTAAATCTGTTCATGTTATATGTTGTCGATTAATGATATGTTTTCTGAAATATTCAATGAATGTTGGGAAAATTAACTGACGTTGTCTTAATAATATATGAAATGAATGGTTATTCACTTCCATGAAGATAGAATTGATTTATCTTATGTTTTCGGATGAATTAAATAGATCTACATGAAACTCGATCCAGGGTTGCTTGTTGATGTGCGAAAGTAGGTAAATAAATTATTTAAGGTCTACGAGGACTGATTGTGGGCCTTCACAAAGGTTTGGAGGTGGATTTAACTTAGTTTCAATAAGGATCCCTAGAAGTCTATCGATCTATGTGACAACATATCTAAGGATTTAAAAGACATCACACTGGTATCTGGGTGCAGAAACATAGTTCTTGCATCCCCCAATGCTGCTTCAGGTGAGACTACAGCCTGCGCTATGCAGGTTGTTACCGAAAGGGCCAGCAGTGTAGGGTTTTGTTGGTTGTCATAACTAACTCTAAACCTGGGTTAGGACCTCTAAGCCAACAAATGGTTTCGTTTTTGGGACTGGGATCTACTTAAAGAGATGTGTGATGTCGCATTAATGGAATCCGACTAAGAAGAAGATTGAAAAGTGGTTAGATTGGAAGATTCACGAGTTTGCAGCTCAAGAAAAAAGGAATCTGCACTTGCTGAAGGAGGATTGTTTGAATATGAATATGTATACATAGGTACATGAAATTTTCTTTAACACTTTTCCAATTGAATTATATGAGTGGTTAGCTAAATTGGCAGATAGTCAAGGAAGGTGGAAGCTTGATAGTCCTATATTGTGGACTCCAAAATTGCGTGATGACTAGAGGCCTCTAAAAATAAGATCGTGTGGGTTTTTGATCATTGGCTTGATCGAATTTTGGGAGGATTTATTACTGAATTTGTAGTAGACACATCAGTTAGCTATAGCGAAGCAGAACGAAAATTATTCAAAGGATCATGAGGTAATGACGTCACATCACTGAATACTTGGATTAATATGTTGTTGTGTGAAAGTAGATAATGCCATTACCTTGATGTTCGAACCTACGCGAAGTGGAAGATTCTTTAGAAATCGTGAAGAATCAAGACTAGAGTATAGCCCATTTATTGGACCTCCTTCAAGTGACGATGAAGGGGCAGTGCAGACTACGCCACAAAGAAATTTTCAGCTAATAACTTAGGGTATTCCTAGAACACATCATCCATCCACTTCACCTCCACCTCCACCTCCACCGCATACACCTTCACCCACACCTCCACCCCCACCACCACCATTCAACATGGCGAACATAATGAATATGCCGATCTTAAAGGGAATAGAAAGTGAAGATCCAGAGCAATTATAGTTTGTTGCGAACACTATATGGACAGTGCAATAAATCACTAATGATAATATAAAGAAGGCGTAGCTAGTTACTACCTTGGAGGATCGCATGCTGATAATCCGCGGGAATCGTTAGCAGAGACTCAAACAACTTTGAACAAATAATTTAGTAAGCCTAAATCTGAGGTGTAGTCAGTTATTGAATTTAAGGAGATCCTAATGAGAGTCGAGGAGACACCTTGGGACTTTGATCAGAGGTTGAAGTGCCATATCAGACAAGCTAACATGAAAATATCATATAGTTAGCATCGTGACTAGTTTATCGCATCGCCTTTGTTGCATTTAAGAATTGCTCTGACACAGTAAAAGATAGCAACACAAGCAGAAGATTTGGAGATTGTGATGAGGCTTCATGTGTCACCTATTCAGGATAAGAACCTAGGGGTACAATAGATTCACTCACAGTTAGAGATCCTCCACCTCGAATTATAGAGTTTAAAGAAAGAAAAGGAGACTAAGCCAGAAGTGCGTGTAGAGGTTTGGTGCTTGAAGTGTAAGGGCCATGGGCTTGATAAAGATCACTATGGAATTTATGTGAGTTATCTTACAGGGGATGGGCTAGTCCCCCTGAAGCCAGAAACTCCAGCCGAGCCAAGCGCGGGAGCTGCACTATAGTGCACCATTTGTCAAGTCACTGGGAAACATGCAATGAATAACTGCAATTTACTTTAGAAGTTCGTTCAGACACCCCAGCAGCTATTCTGTAATTTTTGTAAATCTGTTTATTAGATGATGATGGAAAGAACCTATACTTACCATATGCAAGAAGAAAATCAGCCTCCAGATCAAGGCATAGGAGGAGGCGTGCTATACTAAGCTAGTCCGTGATTATGTAGAAAGTAACAATGAGTTGGATCAAATCTACAAGATAACAGTGCGATATCAAGATTGGATCAATACAATGGGGGATGGATGGATCACATGGGACCGGGAGAGTTCCTACAATTTTAACTCAGATGAGGAATTAAAGCATTGGCAAAACCATTTACATGAAGTATCCACCTTGTGATGTAATATGATGACAAAGTCATTGTGTTGCGTTTCATCGAAGCTAAGGAAGTTACCTTATTATGATGGCTTAAATGACGTAGATATGTTTTTAGATGAATTCAAGCGTGAAGTCCCTAAAGACCACCATTTTCATGCATTGGAGTTTGCGCTGCACGCTATGCCCACATGATGGTGGGGTATGCATAAGGATAGTTTTTCTAGATGGTGAGATTACAAGAGAATGATGAAGTTTCGATTTTTTTATGCTAATATAAGAATGACTAAGAAGTATAATGGGAAGGATGATCCCAGTGATCACCTGGAAAAGTGGACTAAGGCATGCCCAGCTAGAATGGGTATATATATTTTTTCATACCTTGGATATGATCCCCATGCACTGGTATCTCGAAGCAGAGCTTCGCCACGGCACGATGGAATGGGATGTATTGAAGGAATGTTTCTTATTGACTTTCAGCTTCGAGGACATATTTACAAGCATCAATGAAGCGCTTCAGGAAATTAAAGTGGTTATCTTCCAAACACTGAAGGAACTGATGGAGTGGACCCAACCAGAATGGAGCACCCAGTTGTGCCATGCATTAGTATGCTATAATGTGACCGCTGAAGAGGAGGAAGAAGACCCAAGAAATATCAATATTCTAGATACAGAAGGGCATCGCGAAGTAGAAGGACCGCAAGTAGAGAACCCAAACATCTCTGCGCCTTTAAAATTAAGATAAGTAAACATTGGCACTGAAGAAGAACTGAAGTTTGTGAAGATTGGATATTACTGGGACGATGCTACGGTAGAAAAAGTTTTTGAATTCGTGAATACCAGGATCTCTTCCCCACTAAGTTTTTAGATTTAAAAGGCATACTTGGTGATTTGGGCATTATGAGGATCACATTGAATCTAAACGTGAAACCTGTTAAACAAAGGCCTTATCGTCTTAATCCTAAGTATAAGGAGAAGGTTCACCAAGAACTGGATAAAATGTTGGAGGCGGGCATTATAGAACCTGTTGAAGAGTCTTATTGGGTGAGCCCAATGGCAGTCCAAGAGAAGAAACAAAAGGGAGAAATACGGATCTGTGTAGATCTACGGAAGCTTAATGATGCATGTGTTCATGATCCATTTTTGACGTCATTTACAGATGAAGTGTTAGACAATGTCAGAGGGTGAGAGGCCTATTCCTTTACTGGCGGATTTTCTGGTTATCATTACATTAAAATTTCCCTAGAGGATAGAAGCAAAACCACCTTCACGACAGAATGGGGTTTCTTTCAGTACATTGTTATGCCGTTTGGATTAAAGAATGCACCTGCAATAGCTTCTCGCATATTCATAGCGGCATTCAAAGAATTCATTCATAAGTTTCTTGAAGTATACTTCAATGACTAGACTGTGTTTGGCTTGGTGAAGCACCATGTAGCAACTCTACGCCTTATGTTGGATACATGTTGAAGATACAAGATAGCACTGAATTTAAAAAAAATGTATATTATGTGTTTCTTTTGGGATCATGTTGGTTCATGTTGTGTGTAAGAAAGGATTGATGGTGGACCTTGGAAAGATTGTGGTGATTGTGAACTTGGAGGCCCCTAAGAACATCAAGCAGTTACACATGATGCTGGGACACACGGGATACTATAAAAAAATCATTAAATCTTATTCTCAAATTTCCATGCCCGTGGAAAACATGTTAAAGGATGTAAAATTCTGCTGGGATGAAGAATGTCATCACAACTTAGATGTGTTAAAGGATGGTGATTGCACCAATCCTAGTATTTCCCAACTGGAAAAAGGAATTTCATGTACAAGTGGATGCTTCTTGCATTGTGCTGGGGGTAGTACTAACACAAGAAGGCATAGGAGAACTGGACCATCCTATAGCCTTCGCTAGTAGAAAGTTATCAAAGGCCGAGAAAAATTATTCAACAACAGAGCGTGAGGGGATGGCCATGGTCTAGGTGCTGTAAAAATTCAGGCATTATCTATTAGGAGGGAATTTCAAGATGTATACAGATCATTCTGCCTTAAAGCACCTATTCAACAAGCCTATGTTGGGGGGGGGAGATTTGTAGGTGGTTGCTATTATTTTAGGAGTACGATTTTGAAGTAATTGTGAAGCTGTGGAAGTTGAATGTTGGACTAGACCATCTATCGAGAATTGAAATAGGAAAAGAACCCAGTAATTTGGAGGAAGGATTGCCCGATGCACAACTCTTTGCAGTACATGTCACTGATGACCATTTTGATGACATTATTCACTTCTTAACTACATGGATGGTGCCTAAAGGACATACAAACCAACAGAAGAAAGAATTAGTGGTTCACGTAGTTGATTTTTAGTAATTTTGGGGAATTTGTACAAAATGGGGGTAGATGAAATCTTGTGAAGATATGTGCTAATTTTGAGCATGATAGTATTCTCACTGAAGCTCATGGGGGAGCTGCGAGAGGCCATTATGCAGGCAAAGCAACTACACAGAAGATTTTGTGCACAGGACTATGGTGGCCAACATTGCACAAGGATTCCAAAGCATACTGTAAGGCGTGCGATGCATGTCAAAGGATTGGCAGACCATCGTGAAGGGACAAGCTACCACTCCATCCTCAGGTATCTTTATAGGCATTTGAGAAGTCGGAAATTGATTTTATTGGGCCAATTAAACCACCTGGAAAGAAGACAGACGCACACTACATTATTACTATGACGGAATATTTAACTAGATGGGCGGAAGCACAACCAGTAAAGGATTGTACAAGGGTTACGGGATAAAAATTCTTGTTTGAGCATGTCTTAACACGGTTTGGATTACCAAAGGTTTTGATGAGTGATGGGGGTACACACTTTTTGAATTAAATAATTAGCATGTTAATAGATGAATTCTAGGTCTACCATCAGAAGAGTACACCATATCACCCGTAGGGAAATGGTATAGTCAAAGCTTTTAACAAAATTTTGGAGAATGCGTTGACAAAGATCTATAACATGTAGTGGAATGATTTGGATGTGTGCATACCTGTCGTACTATGGGCCTATAGGACAACTAGTAAGAAGTTGATAGGGAAAATTCCATTTAGATTAGTCTATGGGGTCGAAGCAGTGACACCTATGGAGTACATTGTGCCTATTTTGCGCATAACAGCTTTAATGGATATGGTGGATCACGAGGCCTTGGAGGAATGGCTCACGTAGCTAAGGGAGTTAGAGGAAGACTGATTTTTGGTAGAATTCCACCAACAAGTATAGAATAAATGTGAAAAATCATGGCATGACCGCCATATCAAGCTTCACACATTCAAGGTAAATGATCTTGTGTTGTTATATGATAGTAAGTTCACTAAATTTCTGGATAAATTCCAGATGCATTGGTGAGGACCATATATTGTCAAGGAAATTACAAACCATGGTGCAGTTCAGCTCACAAAGATGAATGGTGAACCTTTTCCGAGAAGAGTGAATGGGAGTCAGTTGAAGCTGTATACAGGGAATCTGGCACAATGACTATATGGCAGCAAGGTAGTCTTAGCGCTCCAGGCAGTTGCAAGGGAGCCCGGGGCTCTAAACTACACTGCCCAACTAGGAGGACATGGCAGTAAGTAGGCTGCTTGAACTTTGATGAAGGTACACTAGTTGAAGCTATGCTCCAAACAGTGCGCCATGGAGGAGTGTGCCACACAACCTAGCCCAAAAATAGTCGTTAGAGGCAATGTAGCTAACTGGACTGAGAAAATACTTTTAGTAGGAGTGGGTAGGAGGCAATTAAAGTAGACTTTCACAATGTTTCGATCCACGTAAGGAAATACCCTCAAGAGATTTGGTACAAGCTGCCATACTTGGTGGTCGACACAAATTTCCAGGAGGCTGTCGGTGGATGGCCAGCTGAATGGCACGAGCCCACTCAGTTGGATGTCTGGACAAGCAAGGCAGGAGAAAGATCTTTCACACAGACTTTTGCAGTGAAAAAGAAAAAAGAAATAACAGGTAACCAAAGAGGAGAAGGTTGCCTAGCTGAAGAAAAAAGAAGTTGCTGCTACGGTTGGTGTGGAGAAAGAGTGGGTTGCAAAGGAGCACGCTGCAAAAGAGTGGGCTAAGAAAGAAACACAAGATACAGAAGCAAGCAACAAATCCATCTCGCATTGCACTTATGAACAGGAGCTATCTTAACAGGGCGGCGATGGGGGTGAAGAGGTGTCCACCCCCTTTAAATTCTTGAAGCGCACCAAAGAGGTGGCCACGAGTTCACAAAAGAAGTAGAAGTCAGATAAAAAATTGTAGGTGGACCCTCTCGTGCTAATAGAGGGAGATTTAGATGAGATCAACAACAAAGTTCGCAATACCACATCTGAACTATGGACACACTTCGAACGTCAGTATATGCAAACACTAGGCAATGTCTAGAAGGATCTGCACAAGCTGCAGATCCAGTCCAGCAGGATCCAGGCAAGCGTGGGGCAAGCGAGAGCAGTGGAAGTGAGCTAGACTCAAGCGAGTGTGAGTGTTCCAGAAGTGGATTGGGCCATGGAATTAAGGGTCATTCCCTTACTATAAGGATCCTTGCGAATAGATAACCAAAATGACCGCGCCACACTCAAAAAGATCAAGGATGTTGGAATCAATGTGGTCACATCGCCACTCCCAACCCTCCACACATTGCATCAGGGGGTCTCAGATGAGTTGTAAATCAGGGAGAAATGCGCCTTTGTGATCCTTAGAGAATGCAAAGTCAAAAATGCACAAACGTATGAGGAAAAGACACAGGTACTAAAGGAGAAAGTGTAGAAAATATGATGGTATGTTAATTCGATAATGCAATATAAATTAAAGCAAAATACTATAACCTACTTCTACTATCAATTTACGAAAGCTTAAAGATTGAGCTGAACAATATAACCAAAAGAAGAATCAATGGCACAATACACATGAAAATACTTTGGGGAAAGCCTCAGTTAAAAACCCAACACTATTGTATTATCATACATGGTGGAAATACTAGGAATTATACAAAGCCTTAGCTCTCACAGCTAGCCAGCTCTAACTACAATCATCATAGATGCTCATAGGAAATATTGTCTTCCCTCTAGCCTTCCTCTCTACCCTCCAAGCTCCTATTTCCTTGTGTTGTTCCTTGTGAATGATTTTCCTTTCACCAAGTGGAAAACCAATCCTCCAAAGCTGCACAATCCTCAAGGATAAATCATTGACTGCATGCATGAGTTTTCTCTCTAAGAAAACACATTCAACTGATAGTACACGGTCCTTGAACATTTATCTCAACTGGGTCTTTCTCAGAATAGACATGCATGAGTTTCTGATGAGGGAATCTTCAGTTAACGGGAGTAGCACTAGTTGAGTGAATTAATGCATCAACTGACTGTTAACTCACTATTATTTCCTCAAACAGTTTGGAACTAATTTAAATGGAGTTAACTTAGTAAACTAAGTTAACTAATTACAACTCAAATATAACTCAATCTTATCTCCTTAATTTAAGGGATAACTCTTGCATGACTTCGGAAAGACTTCTAACTTGAATTTCTCCAGCTAATTAATTTAAAATAAATTAATTAATTATTTCCAAGTAGCTGTTAAGACTAAATTCGATTTTAATTCACAATTTAATTCAAGGACAAATTAAATTCGAACATTCTTGTTTCCATATTTCAACACTCCCTCTCAACAAGAAAGGGATTATCTGCCACCCCGATCCTGTCTCTATGGAAATCGAATTTGCACTTTGACAATGCCTTTGTCAAAATGTAAGCATCTTGCTCCTCTGTCGAAATATACTGCAACAACATGATACTCTCGACCTATGAAAAGCCACAGACAACAAATCTTGCCTTATGCTTCTCCACACTACCATCAACAGCTTTCTTTACCTTCTAAAGCCAACGAGAACTCACAATTGACTTATTCTCCAGTCTCGGAACCACGTCCCAAACACTGTTACGAACTATGGAGTCATACTCCTCCACCATAACATCAACCCAAATCAGCTGCTCCACTGCTTCCTCAAAGAAAGATGGCTCGGTCTCAACACATTCCCTAGCAAGGTCCATGTATCCAGTGTACCTCTCAGGTGACCTCCTCTATATGCGTTGAGAAGATGGTGCTCCCACATTCTCTCTTGCATCTTTCAACAATCTATCAGCTTCTCTTGTGCACTTCCGTCCATCCCTGGAAGAATCTGATTGAGTGGATGTCCCCACTCCTGGAACCTCTGGATGTGGCTACTCCGCATCAGTATGAGGCTCCTCCTCCTTAGGAAACAAAAGTTCCTCCACAGCCTATAGTTAGAGCTCCCTCTCAAGGGAAACTCGCATGGCCTTCTACTCATCAAATTTGAGATCTCTGTGAACCACTGTCCTCCAATTGGTAGGCAAGTACACTAGATAGTTGTGAGGTGTATCAGTGTACCCCACAAATATCTCCAACTCTGTTGTCAGCTCAAGCTTCTTCCATGCATCCTTTGTCACATGGCAATATACTGATGAGCCAAAGATCTTGCAGCGACCCACATCTAGTCTCTTATGAGAGAAATCTTCCTCTGGTATCTTCATCCCAAGTATACGATGTAGGCTTCTATTATGCAAATAGATTGCTGTGTTGCACGCCTCAGCCCATAAGTGAAGTGGTAGGCCTTGGTCATGCAGCATTGCCCTTGCTGCCCCTACAATAGTTCTGTGCTTCCTCTCGGCCACTCCATTCTGCTGTGGGTTATGAGGTGTCATCAACTCTCATTTAATTCCTTCCGCTGCATAGAATTATTTAAACTCTTGAGAGACATGTTCTCCACTATTTTTGCTTCGCAAGGCCTTGATGTTCTTCCCTCACTCTTTCTTGACCAAAGCTTTGAACTCACAAAACTTTGTGAAGGTTTGATCCTTCTTCTACATGAAATAAATATAGCATTTATAAGAATAGTCATCAATGAAAATCACATAATACCTTTGCTTCGTTGTGGATGCCGTCGAGAATGGTCCACACAAATTAGTATGAACTCGCTCTAAGATAGTCTCTGCTCGACTGTCTCAATCATGAAAGGAAGACTTGGTGTACTTTCCCAAGGTATAACCTTTGCATGTGTCAACTTGCTCAAGTTTACCTTTGGGAAGTCTTTTAGATATCTGTTGCATTATCTTCAAAGCCTCATGATGCAAATGGCCCAACTGCCTGTTCCACAACTCGCTAATGTCTTAGCATTGCACCAATTATGCTTTTGTACTCAATGTTACACAATCATCTACCTCTATTTTATAGAGATTCTTCACCTGAATCCCTATCCTCTTGGTATGACCCATGGCTATGTGTCTTAGGAACGCCTTTCCTTTACTAAAGACAACATCGTAGCCTTTATCCTCCAACATCATGACTGATACCAAGTTCTTATTCAGTCCAACCACATACATCACATCTGTCAAGGTGAGAGAAGCTCCATCCTCCCTCTGAAAGGCAACTGTGCCCACTCCTAAAGCACTATACCTTCCATCGTCACCCATCTATATGCACATCTTGAGGTATTTCTCCTCCAAGGCACTGAATAAATTTTTATCACCGATCATGTGGAATGAGGATCCACTATCAAGATACCAGCCACAACCCATCATCGATAACACCATGCATGCGATGAGGGTAAAGTCAATTTCGAACTGAGAGGCTAATACCTCACCTTCCGATCCTTCTAAGGATCCCTTCTTGGACTTCTTCGATGGGAAATTAGTCGCATAATGTCCCATCTTGTGACAATTGAAGCATCTTACTTTAGACATGTCAGCCTTCCCTCCATGAGAAGAATTCAATTTGAAATGGGAAGCCTTGCCTTACTTGCTAAGGTCAGATTTTCTTCATCATCATTCTTGGATGAAGAACCATCTCGTGTGCTCCTCTTGATCTCCTCCTGCATAAGATCCGACCACAGTAGTTCCCAATCTGGCAGTTTCTCCCTTCCATTCACAGAGTCCTAGTAGCTATTCCAACTTGTTGGAAGGCCAAGGAGAGCAAGGCTCGCCATATCATCATCGACAGTAGTCATTCCCACACTGTCAAGCTCATCTCTGTAGGTGGTGAGCTTGTTCATATATGTGGAAATAGTATCACCCTTCTTTGTCTTGATTCTTCGAAGCTTATCCTTGAGCGCCAATTTCCTCTGGTTGTTAGTGTTCTGGTAGAGGTCCTTCAATGTCTTCCACATTGAAAATGGAGTATCCTTCCCATGGAGAGTCAAGACAATATGGTCTCAAACTCCCTCAAGGATGATCTGTCTCACCTTTTCCACACACTTCTTCCACTTAGCCAACTCTTGTGAATTAGTTGAAGCTGCCTTTGGGATTTCTTTATTAATGAATTCCTTCAATCCATTGTCTTCTAATATAGTCTCCATTATATCTTTCCATGCTATGTAATTCGAGCTACCTTCCAAGGCATACTCGGGTCTCAAGCCATAGAACGTCATTGGCCAACCTTGAAGTATGATATGAATTCGATTTGCACCTACAACCCTGCACTTCAAACTTCAAATTCTCTTCTTAGTATATTGTCAACTGCTCCGATACCATGTAGAAAATCTGATGGTAGGTTAACCAGATAATGCAATATAAATCAAAGAAAAGTACTATAACCTACTTCTACTATCAATTTACAGAAGCTTAAAGATCAAGCTGAACAATATAACTAGAAGAAGAAGAATCAATGGCACAATACACATGAAAATACTTTGGGGAAAGCCTCAGCTAAAAACCCCGCACTATTGTATTATCATACATGGTGGAAATACATAGGAATTATACAAAGCCTTATCTCTCACAGCTAACAAGCTCTTAGTAAAATCCTCACAAATACTAATAGGCAATCTTGGCTTCTCTCCATCCTTCCTCTCTGCCCTCCAAGCTACTATTTCCTTGCGTTGTTCCTTGTGGATGATTTTCCTTTTACCAAGTGCAAAACCAATCCTCCAAAACTGTGCAATCCTCAAGGATAAATCCTTGACTACATGCATGAGTTTTCTCTTTTAGAAAACACAATTCAAATGATAGTACAGTGTCCTTGAACATTTATCTCAACTAGGTCTTTCTCAGAATAGATATGCATGAGTTTCTTATGAGGGAATCTTCAGTTAACTAGAGTAGCACTAATTGAGTGTATTAATGCATCAACTGACTATTAACTCACTATTAGTTCCTCAAACAGTTTGGAACTAATTTATCTGGACTTAATTCAGTAAATTGAGTTAACTAATTACAACTCAAATATAACTCAATATTATCTCCTTAATTTAAGGGATAACTTTTGCATGACTTTAGAAAGACTTCTATCTTAAATTTCTCCAACTAATTAATTTCAAATAGATTAGTTAATTATTTCCAAGTAGCTGTTAAGACCAAATTCACTTTTAATTTAAAATTTAATTCAAGGACAAATTAAATTGGAATATTCTTGTTGTCATATTTCAACAGAAAGAGGAGATGCAAACGTGAAGCACACACCTAGAGAGAGTAATTGAGAAGGCCTGTCAAACAGTTCTAGAATTTCATATTCAAGATGATGCATAGGCTAAAACCAAAGTCAAGAAGTTAGTTGTTACGGTGTGTGATGCCAAAGATGAGGTTATGCAAGTCAATTTTGACTTCCAACTGCAGATATTTGAACTCAAGCTCAAACTTCAACCAACCACACCACCAGAAGTTTGGGAACAAAGAGGTGCAGCTATAAAAGAATCCATGGGTTAACTAGACATCCGAGTTCAAGGTTGCGACCAGCTCTTCACTCAGGAAATGGACATATGTTATACAATGTAGGAGGATCTTGCGCTGCAATAGTTGAACACTGATATTAAGGAAGTGTAGCACCAATATGATGAGATCATTATGATGGTGTGGACGTTGGCACCAGTCCAGTGCTTCACGTGCTTGCAGGAAGGAAAGGTGATGTTGATACAGATCTAGGAGTTGCAAAAAAAACAGTCCTTGCTATGAGAGAAGCTTAAACCCTGGATAGAGGAAGGCAGCCAACTTTCATAGAACATTCATGAGAAGGTAAAGGCCATGCAACAAATCTAGAGGAATATTCAACTTTCAGTTGAGGGGCCAACCTCAGAGAAACTGGTCCACGAGGTACAAAAAGTAGCAGAACAGAGTACCGTGGAGCTCCAGTCATTGACCAAGGCATTCATCGAACTCCGTAAGAAAGTGGAACAACCAACTGAGAGACTCGAGGGTGAGTCATGATATTTGTGTTGGGGACCTGTTGGGATGGGGTCCCCAGGGGTAGAATTGAATAAACTAGTTATTTTTTGTAAAGAAGTTTTTAAAAGATGTAAAGCCTCCACAAAATGTGGATGTGAAGCGCGCAAATAGATAGAGTCAAAGGGGCCTTAGCCCCTTGTTTTTGGCCAGATTTGAAGACTCACCCATGAGCTGGGGACCACGGTATTGTATTAGAAAACCTATAAATATTTTAGTCTGAGCGAGTCTTAGGAGGAAAGAAGGAGGAAAGGAAAATTGGGTACATTGAAGATTTTTGTTGTCTTGGGCAAGTGCTAAGGTAGGAAGGCTCTACCTCCTGTGCTTAGATAGAGAAGGGAAGGCTCTTGTAGCTGAGTGTGTAGGTGGCTTGGGTAGAGTCTGCTATTGAGTTGTAGGAGGCCTGGATAGAGTCCGCAGCTAAGTGCGTAGACCCCTGCAACTATGTGCACAGGGTAGAAGAGTTTGTAATTAGTGCATTGAATATCAATAAAGATAGTTGTGTTCATGTTATATGTTTTCAGTTAATGATATGTTTTTTGAATTATTGAATGAATGTTGCATGAATTAACTGAATCTGTCTTAATAATATATGAAATGAATGGTTATCCACTTTTGCAAAGATAGAATTTATTTCTCTTATGTTTTCGGATGAATTAAATAGATATACACGAAACTCGATCCAGGGTTGCTTGTTGATGCACAAAAGTAGGTAAATCAATTGTTTAAGGTCCATGAGGATTGATTCTGGGCCTTCGCAAAGTTTTGGAGGTGGATATCACTTAGTTGTAGTAAGGAACCCTAGAAGTCTATCGATTTGCACAAAAACATATCTAAGGAGCTGGAAGACATCACACTAGTTTTTGGGTGTAGAAACTCGGTTCTTGCATCCCCCAATACTGCTTTAGGTGAGACTGCAACCTATGCTACGCAAGTTGTTGTTGAAAGGGCTAGTAGTGTAGGGTTTCGTTGGTTGGCATAACTAACTTTGAACCTGGGTCAAGACCCTCTAAGCCAATATCGTGGAAAGAATATAACACAACCCAAAAAAGCACCACAACCTACATAAGGCTTATTCATTCAAATAGCCTTGTTTTTCTTGGGTTAATTTCCTTAATTTTGGTTTGTGGTATTCAAGTTTCCTCATGCATTGATAGTGGTTTGTTGTGTTTCAGATTGTTCTATGTTGTTTCAATTACTTTCACCCAAATCAATTTTTCAATTAGCAATATTTTCAATAGCAATTAATGTTTCCAATCATAAATAGTGATTGAAGATATAACAATAAATGCAACGAAAAAAGAGATAATCAACACATCAACAAGAGACACCAGGTTTGGTCAAAGACCAGGGGAAAACCCCACAAGGGGGGAAACCCTTTGAAATTCTTCTTCTATTATATTATCATAAAATGTTCAAAAGAGAGTACTATGAGGCCAATACAATATTATCTAGAAAAATTATGCCAACAACATTTACAAATATGTTTATGGCATCAATATAGATCAAAGAAAATGTTTCATATCTGTGGTTAGTTATGGCGGAATGTCAAATTTTAGCCCTACTTTCCAGTAGCAGGGAGGAAGAGATGTGCATGTGTGCGAGAGCTTCTAGTTGCTATATTGAGCTTGCAAGCTTGTAGCTACAGTCAAAATTTTCCTTTTTCAAGCCTTCGGTTGTGATCCAAAACCTAGAAACATGTATGAGCTTCATACCCTATAGTCTTGGACCTATGCGAAACAATTTCCTTGACCCAACCTCAGACCTGTGCAAACAAATAAATGAATAAGAGAAGAAGAATATGCTTGGTTATGTCCAAATGATCTTGAGGCTTCCATGGGTGTTAAATTTTTTGTTAGTGTCGATCTGTCCAAATGTGCATATGTGAGGTTTTTCTTCATAAGTACACTTTTCCTTAACCAAATTGAGTGATTTAATAGTCAAAATTGGTCCTCTCAAAAAGAGAAATCTAGTCCCATGGTTGGAATTTGTCATTGAGCTACAAAATTAACACTCCCTCCCAGCCAGGTATAAACTCCAATTGCATCATGTAATAATCATGTGTATCATATCATCATATCATGTCCCATCTCTGCTCAACTCTATCTATTGAAACATTATCGAATCTAAAGAAGAAGAAGAATTGGGGAACATTATCACCACCCTCTATAAAGTCAAAGAGAACATATCAATATATAACAATATTAGGGAGCACCTCTCAACTTGAAACTACATTGGGGAGCACATCTAAACCTAGAATCTCATGGGGGAGCTAAAAATATTCAACCCCATATCAAGCAATAGGTGATATAGGGGAGCACATCTCAACCCATCCTATTGCCTATTGATATTCCTAACAATGACCCTCAAGATTCATGTGGTAGAAAACTTGCATCATAATCCGAGCTTGGGTGAGATACCCGACTTACAAAAGGTAAGGATCACATGCCCCCAAGCCTGCTCAACCCGTTGGCTAGACATGGAGGGATAATCCCAACAAGCCCAACTTATGCGTATGATACAAACTGGGGTATACTTTTAAAATACCAAGTTAGGAGGAGTTACCTAGCTTTCCAAAATAGATGAGGATCACACACACCCTATGGGTGACAGATAGGGGTGATACCCTATTGTCTAGAGATCCCTCAACCCTAGGAGCCCTCCATCTCAATTCCACACCTTGGGAGCTCAAATAGGGGGGAAGAGTTGGCTCCATGTCCTTGATCGGCGATGCCCCTCATCAGGAAGGGTCACATATATCAGTGCAAGCTTCTCTTTGAAGATCAACAACTTCTTGTTTGGAAAGTCCTTGATGAGAATATATGCAATCTTCTCATATTTCGATATATGATGGAGTCTAATGGCTCCTCTCTACACCATGTCTTGAATGTAATGATATTGAATCTCTATGTGCTTGGACTTGTCATTAAATAAGAGATTATCTTCCATACATATCCCACTCTTGTTGTCGCAATATATCACTATAGTGTTTAGGACCTTCTCAAATAGCTCTTCAAAGTGATTTCTCAACCAAACTTCTTCGCAGCTAGACATGCTAGAAGTAATATATTCTGCCTCAGTGGTACTCAATGCTACGTACTTCTGCTTCCTACTCATCCAATATATCATGGAAGATCCAAGGCTAACACAACATTCAAACGTACACTTCATGTCTACAATGTTTCCTTCCCATTCAGCATCAGTATATCAATGAAGCCGAACATCTTCAGTAGAATAAATTATACCAAGGTTTATTTTCCCATGAAAATATCTCAAAATGTGTTTGCAAGTGATCCAATGTGCATGGGGAGGCTCGGTCATGAATTGACTCAATGTTTTCACTACATAGCATATGTCTAGATGGGTGTTCACTAAGAACATCAAAGCCCACTAGTACAAGATGAGAGATTAGTGACTACGCAACTAAAAAAGTTAGTCACCACAATTATTTCAAGTGAATTACTACTAAATTTTACCAATATTAAGTGACCAAACAAAAAACAACTAACTTAAACAACTAATTTAGTCTAGGGATAAAATATATGACTAAATATTAAGTTACTCAACTAAAAATGACTAACTTAAATGACTAATTTAGTTTAGGACTAAAATATATGACTAGATAATAAGTGACAAAATTAAAAATGATTAACATAAATTAAAAATGATTAATATCTTACTTGTAAGGACACAATATCATATTTGTGATTGTTCGTGTTGGATTACATATCTAGGTAACATATCCATGGCATAGTAAACACTCTTAAGCCTCACATGAGTACATGAATGCATTGAACACCTAGATATTTAAGCTCTTTAATTATAATTGTGAAAAGGGTTTACAAATTTGCACCATGGTCAAATTTTGTTCTTGATACATTTATTTCTTACATTTTTTTAACACATTTTACATTTTAACCACATCCTTACATAAATAAATGAATGGGAACGTGAAATGACTTGGTTCATAAGGCTAACAATTCACTATTTTTAAGATTGTTTTGATGATTTACTTGCTTTCGTTTTTTTAGATGTATGATCACTTTCTAATTTGAAATACCACATCTTAACACACATAACGAGATAGTGATCAAAGCTCAATAGTGCCACTATTGTTGTACTCATCACATAATTTAGACAATGCACACAATTCTTAAATATTTGATGTTCACATATGGAATTTCTTATTTTTTAGGGGTGCTTTAAAACTTACATTGATCTGTAGTCTTAATGACAATTTGTTCTAAATACATAGTGGTTAATGTGCTTAGAGGCTAATGGTATTGCTCATGGTTCATTAGTTGTAATTACACACTTTTGAATGTTACAAATACATCATTTGGGTCACAATTCTATGGTTACAATCTACCCAACTATAAATGGTGATAAATTGATGATAAATGGATGACATTTGAATGTTACAAATGTGTAAGTTCTACATTCAACTTTGTTGTCTTCATTGTTCTTAGTAACAATGACAAGTTTGAACATTTCATTTATTTATCATTGCAAACACATAACTCTGTCATCCCAAACATGTTTAATACTATTGGTGTATGATCTCTTAAGTGTGGAATGGCATTTTGATGATTACAACAAACTCTCAATCTCCAATGTCCATGAATACGATGAATGGATGATCTAATGCCTTACTTTTATGGACACAATTTATGATTCATTTTCTATTTTTATTGTGCCATTGCATATATGCTTCACTAGCATCTCATGTTATATGGTTGATTGAGCAAGCTTTATCTTTCATTTTTCAAGTATAATTCCATTGCATGAATAAGCATAGTTGTCTAATTAAAATCATTTAAAATCTGTTCATAATTCATGGTTTGTTTGACTATTCGCACACTTATCCGTGGCCTTTTACTTTGAGAGTGAGTAGTGTAAAATCACTAGTCTTTGTTAAGGAACTTCTCTTCATTACTCAATGACCTAGCTTAGCTCAATCTTTAAGGATTCCCCCCTTGACAAGGATATTCTTTATTGTAGTCTAAAGAGTGAGATAAGACCACCAAGGTGACATTGGGTGGCTTTCTTGAGAGTTTCCTTTTAGGCATTCTAGGTGGGGTTAAGAATTTTTTTTCCTATGAGAATGTTTGAGTGGCAACACAATTTAGAAAATACTTACAAGAAAATTAGTTTCCCTTATTTCCATCACCTAAAATACCTCCAGTAAAATAATGTGATTTTAATAACATCTAATTTTGATAAATATTTAATTCAATAAAATTAAAAAAATAAGATTATTATTATTATTATTATTATTATTATTATTATTATTATTATTATTATTTGTATATGTTAAAATCGACAACTATAGTGAGATTGTACTTATATGATAGGGGATTGATTCTATCCACTACCAAATTCACCTCCAAGTGTACCCACATTGCCTCATACATGGCACACCAAGATAATAAAAGTTTAAACCAATAACATCATAAGAAATGCCTTAACAACCCATTCTATAATCAACTGATCTATGCAATGGAGCAAATTAAAACTAATTTTTAATATTAAAAGATATAGGCACTTTATTTTATTTGAAAATCAATTTTAATATCTAATTTGAGTAAAGTCAGTAAAATAAAACTAGTTTTTAATATTAAAAAATATAGCCATTTTATTTTATTTGAAAATCAATTTTAATATCTAATTTGAGGAAAGTCGATAAAATAAATTTTAATGTGAAAAGTGTTAAGAAAAATAAAATTTGGTGTGTAAAATATTATAAAAAACATTTATTATAATCCACCCGACCTAACAAAGGTAAACTATTTAGGGTATGGATGTGGAAGTCAATTCAAATAAAATTCTTTTGCAAGTGAGAGGAGTATAAATAAGTATTTCACTAAAGTGTCAATCTAGCAGTTGGTATAACTGCCTTGTATAGAATTGTGTGTGAGAGGAAATAGGGAATGGTAAAGGAGGCCAAAAGTAGTTAGAAGGAGGATAAACACCAGGAGAGGTTTCAGCGGTGCTTCCATCCTCATATTTTTGTACCTTACTGTATTACTTATTTATGAATCCCTTCCCTCACTATTGGCTTCTAACTCACCTAACTTTATAGTGGTGTTGCCACCAACAACCCACTTATATTGTGGAACCTTGAGCAACATGAGTTGTGGTATCTCTTCACCATCATATAGCTCCACATACCTCCTTACTGTAGACCGTACCTGCTGATAAGACCTGACATATTGAAGTAGTAGGAACTTTTTTCCGCACGTTCAAAAAAATAGAGGTAGGTCTTGAGAATGATGTGGGTGCACTAAGGAGATCACCTACCTCTTGATTGCACAGGACTTATGCATGTTGGATGTGTAATTCCCAACAACAACATATTTTTCTCTCATGAGGAGAAACATTGCTATAATATAGTAGGGCTCATCTTGGGACACTACTAGCAGCTCTACTATGGGATGGCAATTACTCATCTCATCAATGAAAGCTCAAATAGGTCGTCTATATCATGTATATATGGAATTTCTATTGTTGATTACGAGATATCCCTAGAGATCAATTTTAGGAAATTCTATTTTGACTAACTACGAAGAATCTTATTTTTTTATCCTTGATGAATAAAAATAATGGTCATCGGATACATCGAAAATATATTTCTTGGCTATTTCAAAATGCCAATTGATAAGGGTTTTGATTTAAGACAATATAATCTAGTCCCACTGATGGATTCTTTTCATTTTAGTTGTAAGGATGAGAAGAGGTTTTCACTTCGAACCTTAGCTAGCAGGAAGGAATTCTCAATTGAATCTAATCAACTAGTAGTGGTAACATCATCCCAATTGGCTAATGCTATATGTTGTATGAACTTGTTTGCATCCCTTGTTGGTGCTTAGCTTCTTTTATGACTTCTTTTATGCCATAGCAGCTTATTGTTCTCCCTTAATGGAAGACTAGTAAAATGTAGATATTGGGAAAGCTCTATCTATGCCTATCGCAAAAGGTTAGACCAGTGTCCACACACACATTGGAGGAGTACACTCATCCCTGCCATATATGGTCTGAGTTTCTTATTCCTAGGCCAAGGAGAGACCTATCATCAATGTAAACTAGCTTTGATGTGGAGACTATGAAAAATAATAATATCGTGTGTCACAATACACACACTAAACGGGCTTGAAACCCTCCTCTCTCATAGATACATGCCTTAACATGGGGTGAAACCATCATAAATCAATAGAACACCCTTAATAGCTCTTACAAGCCTCCAATCTCCCTCCATATAACACTTGACGGGTTGAAACCCTACAATTGGAAGTAAGGAAGGATGGGTTCAAATTTTGTTTTCGTACCATCATAGTTGGATGGGGAAAGTTTAGTGTCTCGATGCAACTTTGGTCAATCCTCTAGCTTGAAGGCATACTGACACTAATATGGAAACCCCCGGAAATTCTAGTTTTCCCATTTTTTATCCCTAATGTGGGATTTCTGCATTGAACCACTCAAAATTAGGTTTTGACACTATGGAAAAATGTGAAATGAGAGGGATCTGCTAGACTAACTATCATGCTAATTATTTCCAAGGAAGGAGGGATTTTCATAGCGGACCATAACAGTAGACAGGAAGGAATTGGTGTTTTCATAGTTCTCAACCATAACCACTCTCATGGTGGTTCCCTTTCATGGTGGATAGTTTAGTTTAACCACCTCATCAACTTTGCAGTTACTAAAAGCCTCTCCTATTTGTTTTGTTGAACCTCACTAACTTCATGGGGAACACTACATTTTCTTATCCAAACAACCATACATAATATATCTGGCCCACTCAACCTCAAATAAATCCAAGGGAATATGGCTCACTCGTGGTCTAACACTTATTGACCTAACTCAACTACTTGATATTCCTACCTAACAGTGCAAAAAAACACCTATGTGGTTAGACCTCCCCAATCTCGTCCACAAAAATATAGGTGAAAATTAGGTCCCCCATGGGGATCTCCATGGGATCATGCAATAGCTTTACACCTGGGCACGTGGGCACCTAAATCCTAAATAGCTCTATTGCTTGCTTAGTTGAGCCTCTCCTATCAACGATTATGGAACATCATTTGGAGACACGACCTTCCTTATGGTACAATATGTTGCCAATGGATATACCATTTGAGGTGATGATGTTTCGACTCTATTTTGGTCAGTACCTACCACCTCATCCTATTTGGTTGATTGAAACTCATCACCTATTGGTTGAACTTCGTCTCAAAAGGAATCATCGAAGGAATTAACATGTTCATAGAAAAGAATCTCTACTTTGTATCATCCGATGAAGAATTTGATTCATCTAACCCTGCAAAATTTAGATTGCCTCATCATAGTGCTCACAATGGGGATATGGCCACTTACCCACACAGAATCTCATGTTTGTTGGTAACACCCAATCGATATACCATGGGCTCATTCAACCTTACCTGGTAAGAACCTGAATCTTAAATCCCTCTTCTCAATGATGTGGGAATTTCCTCGAAACAATCTAATTGACATAGTTTAGTCTCCCTTCATCAGTAACCATGGGAATAGCAGAAAAATATAGAGAAATATGTTTGGATATTTCCCATCATTCCCTCTCCATTAGATAAAATGGTGATGAGAACTGGACCATAGACCTGGTGAAAATAGAAAAAGCTGGAGTTCAGGATGGAGATTTGGAGATGGATGGACTGTAACAGCCCTCGTGAAAATTCCATGTAAAAGTATATAAATAGCACGGATTATGGGACACGTATTCTAGGCTGAATGGTGGGTAAGACATCTTAGGGATGTTAATTTGGTTGTTTATGTTGGGTAGCGAAAGCCTCGCGGAACGAGTATGGGGTGCGAAGTATAGAATTTTGGGTAATATTAGGGAAAAACACTCCACTTGAAAGCACAGAGCGTGAGCGATAGGAGGTTGAGTCAAAGGTTAGTACGCCCGAAAATATTGTAAAGAAATAGTAATAGAGTCAGCCGGCGGTGGGATCGTGGGCTAAGGGAAAGTATAAATAGAGTGAGGCTCTATGAGGGAAAGGCAGTTATTTTTTGGATTTTTGATTCTATGATGTAATGGGTGAATAGTCGGAGAGTAGTTGTAAGTCCGAGTCAAGGGAGTAGGGTAGAAGGTAGAGGCTATACAGCTATGTGCACAGAGGCGTGGAAAGTCTGCAGCTGTGTGCGTAGACCCCTGTAGCTGAGTGCGCAGGGTGGATCTGGATGTATGGTGGAATATTGGTAATAAAGATAAGTTACTTCTAAATTCTGTGTTGGTTGTGACTTTACTCTTTTATGATAATTTAACTGTTATGATTTATGCACTTGCTACGGTTTAATTAGTGTGAACTAGATTATTCTTGATGCGCGAAGTAACCAAAAGTAATAAATGTTTGCCTAAAGACTGTTTTAACTAGATCAAACCAGTAATAAGTGATTCAATCTGTAATAAACGCAATAAGGGTATTCCGATCTGCGCGGATCTACAGTAGCGTGAGGCTGCAGAATAGCATACGAACCCCAAACCACATCCAAGACAACCCCAGGGTGCGGAAACCTAGTTCCAGCACTGTCCCCTTCTACCTCGAGTGAGACCTTAGTCTGTGCTTCACAGGCTGTTGCCGAAAGGGCCGGTAGCTGCGGGATTTGTTTGGCTAAATAATTCTTCTAAACCTAGGTCAAGCCCATATAAGCCAACAAATGGTTCCATTGTCGGGACTAGGATCTTCCTAAGGGGTGTCTAGTGTGAAAGGTGGGGACACTAGAGGAAAGAGCGATGAAGGATCATGATGGTAGTAATCGCGAGCACCATCCAGTTACCAATATTCAAGGGAGCAGGAAGTGAAGATCTGGAAAAGTTTTGGTTTGTATTGAATTTAGTATGGAATGTGCAAAAAATCATGGATGATAATATCAAGAAAGTCATATTAGTCGGCACACTATAGGATCGAGCGCTAACATGGTATATGATGTATTCAAGCATCAACCCAACGGTGGGGATAGTGGACATCTACACGGAGTTAAAAAAGGAGTTTATCCAGCCAAAATCAAAGTTGCAGTTGGTCATAGGATTCAAATAAATCACAATGATGCCTGGTGAGACCCCGTGGGATCTGGATCAAAGGTTAAAAAGCAATATTCGTGAAGCCAACATGACCCTAACGGATGCACAACATTGTGCTTGGTTCATCACATTACTAATGCCATATCTGGAATCGGCTTTGTCACAGCAGAAGATCTCAACCCAAGCAAAAGCACTGGAGGTAGAAATGTGGCTGCACAAAACACTGGTACAGGAACCAGGGTTTGGAATTCAACAAATCCAAGCATAGGTCCAAAATTTGTGTTTGGAAATACAGAAGTTAAAACAAGACCAGGCACCACACCTAGAAGTCTAGGAAGAAATAGGGTGGGGGGCATATAGAAGCCACATATAGAAGCCAAGGACACGATAAGGATCATTGTCTAGTTGCAGTGAATTTTGCGGCAACAGGGAGGCGAACAACCTTGCGACCCAGAGGTACAGATGGGACCGAGTGCGATTTCCCCACTTTGGTGCGCAATTTTCCAGGTGGGGGGAAGCATGCAACAGACAACTGCTACTTATTTCCGAATGTACGGCAACCTCCTCAACACTTATTTTGTGACTTTTGCAGAACAATGGGTCACAAGGAGAGAGATTGTTGCATGTTGATGGATCGACCCCCTACATATAGGATGCAAATAGAGACACGCAAACAAGAACTGGCTACACCATTCGTGCATGGGGGCTTCCCGATATGTGGACGAGGGCGTGGAGGATGGGGGCCCGGATGGGGCCATGGACAGTTGATCTGTTATAATTGTGGTGGACAGGGACATTACACGCAGGATTGTATGAATCCTACTAGAGCCTATTGTCCGTCATGCTACCAATTTGATCACGATGTAGTTAATTGCCCTACGCTGCTCACACAATTAAGGGAGAAAGGAGTGCTCCCAGCTAGTCCCACCCAGAATGTCCAGATGATGAAGGTTGAACCCCGCACTGAAGGCCCCAACATAAACATGATGCTCAGAAGTGGTGCAGCTACCAGGGAAGATAAGGGGAAGAAGCTGGAAGAGGATACGTGGGTTTGTAAGGCCCCCGCAAAACAACCAGAATTTGATTTGGTGCAAGCAAAGGAAACCTTTTTGGAGGCTAAGAAATTTTTTGCAAAAGCATCGACTTCGGGTAGTAAGGAGCAACGGGACCTACAATAGGATAATGCCTTAGTAACTTCCTTTTTGGAAACATGTATGAAGCTCCTGCAAGATGTCAATGCGGTGAAAGGGTTACAAGAATTAATAGCTAGATGCGCGGGGGCAGATGAACCGCGCATAATCTGGAAATTGGGCAAACATGTCTTACGCACTGGACGGGAGATGCGGCTGACTGCCCAGATTGGCGATTACGAGATGGACTAGGTCATCTTAGATCTGGGTTCCAATGTGAATTTCCTACCAAAACAGACCTAGGAACGCATGGGCAGGCCTACACTAAAATGGTCCCTGATACAATTATGATTGGCAAACAAACAAAAGACCCTGCCGATGGCAAGATTGCAAGGAGTTGTCATAGATACCAATGGTGCCTTCATGCACGCTGATTTTGAAGTCATAGAAATCATGGACAACAGTAACCCCTATCTGGCACTACTAGGAATAGACTGGGCAATAGACATGAATGGAATCATCAACCTCAAAAAGCGGAAAATAATCTTCGAAAAGAATGCACTCCGAGTAGTCATTCCTTTGGATCCAGCTGAAGGTGCCCGCTATACGGAACTAGTGCACGACGATGATAGTGATAGGGAACTAGACTGCATCTACTAGCTTACCGCATGAAATGGGGACCGATTGAACCCAACTATGGATGGATTACTCTCATGCGACCGTGATAGCTCTTGCACATTAGATTCAGATGAAGAGGTTGAACGATCGACTACACGAAGTAACCACATTGAATTGTAACAGGATGGTGGCAATAGGAGTTGTTGCATCATTCACAAAAGTCGCTAGAGAACCAATGGTCTCGATGAAATCAAAACTCGGTGCACCGAAGGTATTCACATCTCGAAAAACTAGGACATCAACAAAAGAGGTAGGCGCGGCTAAGCATAAAATAAAGTGTGGAGGTTGCGGACACACGGTAATACCGGTAGCTAGACAAACAAAGAAGAGCAACTCGTAGCAACACGAATCACCAGAAGCTACCCACAAGATCCATGAAAACCCAAGGGATGGCATACATCATGGCACTGCGCTAACACGACTTGCTTGGAGGCTGCAGGTACTGCGACCTAGATGGCTCTGCATTAGGCAATGGAAGAAAAACCAGAAGAAGCTAGGTAGCTACCGGCCCCGCACTGACAGCACCCTTAAGGTATGATCCAGAGATCGAAGCTTGGTAGAAAGGACTAAATTCAAGAGGATATCACGCTACAATGCTTATAGAAGCTCAGCCCTTTTTCACCTAAGACGACTTAGACCCTTCGGAATATTGCTTGAGCTAACCCAGAGGGGACCAAGCTATCAAGACAGCACACCCATCCGTGGCACAAAACCCTGGTTGACCAAGCACTCGGACGATGCCCACAGCACAAGGAGGTAGGGATTATACAGATTTGCACCAACGGTGCGGGCACCTGACTAGTTGTTAAGGTCACAATCTCAACACCCCAAGCAGCTGAAAGAGGGCGCGGGACTATAAACAAGTCTACAGGGAGCCGATCTGGCATACCCAGTTCTGCCTACATTACCCTGTCTCCTCGATCGCAACCACGAGTGATGGGTTGCGTAGTAGCCAAAAGATAATCATTAGCACTCCTTTCCATAACAGAGACGTTAGAGTACGTCAGGAAGGAGCAGGTGGCAAATCATTAAGACGAAATTTCTAAGGTGGATTCATGAAGATCACTCAAGAGAACGTTGGTACAGTACTGAAACAAAATGGAATGACGTTGTTCAAAGTGAGAGGCCACATGGATGCAACTCAAACTCAGTGTGCAGATTGCAGAATTGAAATTGCAGGTTCCACCACCAACACCTCTAGAGGTAGTAGTACAGTGCCAAAACATTATTGATATGGGGCGCACGATGCTTGCACGGTCACTTGAAGAATGTACCGAGTTGTTAACTCAGTGGATTAATATGCTCACTGTCCTTCAGGAAGATCCCACACTCTGTAGGTTGGAAGCAGAGACCTGGGAACTTCAATAAGCGTTCGATCAGCTCCGCGGAACTGCGCAGACCGTTGCTATCCTACAACAGTTGGCTAAGATGAGGGAGGTGTAGGACATGAAAATCCAAGTAGAATCTGTGAGAGAGAAGGAAATCGTGGTGAAAGCTCGTATCCAGCCATCGTTGGACAAGGCATTTGTAGTTTCAACCACCATAGAGCATAAGGTAGCACACATGAAGGCCGAATGTGCTAGGATAGAGACAACCGAGATAGGGGCAGAAATATCAGTACCACAGGTGGAACGGATGTAGTGCATGACAGAAGAATTTTCTGCTAGTACCAGTGATGCACGGAAGTTTTTGACTGATCTCCGCGCAAAGCTGGATGCACTAGCTCAGTGACTCGGGATGAGTCATGATGATTGTGTTGGGGGACTGTTGGGTAGCAAAAGCCCCGCAGAACAAGTATGGGGTACGAAGCCCGGAATTTTGGGTAATATTAGGGAAAAAGACTCCACGGAAAGTGTGGAGCGCGAGCTATAGGAGGTTGAGTCAAAGGGTAGTTTGCCCAAAAATATTGTAAAGAAATAGTAATAGAATCGGCCCACGGTGGGATCGCGAGCCAAAGGAAAGTATAAATAGAGCGAGGCTCTATGAGGGAAAGGCAGTTTAGTTTTGGATGTTTGATTCTATGATGTAATGGGTGAATAGTCAGAGAGCAGTTGTAAGTTCGAGTCAAGGTAGTAGGGTAGAAGGTATAGGCTTTGCAGTTGTGTACGCAGAGGCATGGAAAGTCCGCAGCTGTGTGCGTGGACCCCTACAGCTGAGTGCATAGGGTGGATCTGGATGTATGGTGGAAGATTGATAATAAAGATAAGCTTCTTCTAAATTCTGTGTTGGTTGTGACTTTACTCTTATGATAATTGAACTATTATGATTTTTGTACTTGCTATGATTGAATTAGTGTGAACTGGATTAATCTTGATGCACGAAGTAACCAAAAGTAATAAATGTTTTCTTAAATATCATTTTAACTAGATCAAACCAGTAATAGGTGATTCAATCTGTAATAAATGCGATAAAGGTATTCCAATCTGTGCGGATCTAGCGTAGCGCGAGGCTACAGAAAAGCGCGCGAGCCCAAAACCACATCCAAGACATTCCTAGGGTGCAGAAACCTACTTCCAACACCCTCTCCTACTATCTCAGGTGAAACCTCTGTTTGCACTTCGTGGTCTGTTGCCGAAAGGGCTGGTAGCTGCGGGATATGTTTGGCTAAATAATTCTTCTGAACCTGGGTCAAGCCCTTATAAGCCAATAGTTTATGACTAAGGAAATTGACAAAGGCAACGGAAAAGGCATTAAAGAAGCAAAAAGGTATTTTGGCACATTTATTTATGACAATAATGGAAATTAGGAGAAAAGGAAGGTGAAAGGTCATAGGTTTCATGTGAGGAGGAAATTGAAGGAAAGTAATGGAAAATGAAGAAAATAGAGGCCTCATTAATAAAAAGGTTTCTGAGGATCAGCTGGGAGGCTCTTGACTCAATCTTGGTTAGTGTAACCTTTTGTCAATTTAGCTTTGGAGCTCTCTCCTTATTCTCTCTCTCTCATACTCTTGGGCACTTAGAGCCTTCTTGGAGCACGTTGGCATTGGAGAAAGAAAGGAAAAGAAGGCAAGAGGAAGCAAATATAAAGCAAGAAAAGGCGGGATAAAGTAGCTACAATAGGATTCATTGCAGGTATCAACTTGCATGTGTATTTTCCTTGCTAGATTTTGCATGCATTTGTTTCTTTTCTACCATGGCATGGGTCTTCCCAGGTGTGACACTATTTTCATCCTAGCCTTGCAATTTCCTGATATCTTTGATGAGATGGGTTCTCTCATGTGATTTGTGGGTGATGGTCGGATTGGATTCGAAGCTGAGTGGGGTGGATATCGAAATTGAAAAAACACATGGTGGTAGTAGTCCATGAACCAAACTGAGGATACATGAATCCACTGGCCTAGTTACCCCTAAACCAGACTGTGGGTTGTGGTAAAACTAAATTGTGTGCCTCGATGGGCCTAGTAATCCTTGCCGGTGAATGGAGGGATATACAGTAAAGCCAAGGGGTAGATTTTCTCTCTATTGGGATTAGTGATTCTGGGATGGAATGCATGGAAAATACTGGAGAGTATGTCTCAGTGTAGGGCCTAGTGATCCCTAGATCAGACTGTGGATGCATGGTAAAGCCTGAGAGACTAGGAGGCACTCAAATTCCTCACAGTGTAGGTGGAGAACTCCGGTGGCATCCACATTGATTGGTGTTTTTTATGTGTTCTATGAGTCCAAAATTCATGCTTAGAATATGGCATGGGGGTGATTGGCTAAAGAGAGACTTGGCTCAGCCAATCTATGGTCAAGTGGAATGTGGTAGTCCCATCACTGGTTAGTTAATTGGATTTATTAATGAAAAATGCATTCCCTTGATTTTCATGTGCAAATGTACTGATATATATAGGAATTTTGATGGATGAAATGTTTATTGTATTTATGTTCTTATTATATTGTTTATATGCACATTCATCTCGGAGGGTGTTACAGAGTGGTATCAGAGCCAAGTTGAAACACTTGGACTGGATGGGATCTATCATAGGTGAAATGAAGAACAAAGGTTTAAATTTTAGAACTTTCTTTCATATCTGTTATAAATTTCTTTTGTGGCATATCATAAGTTGAAACAATTATCCATATTGAAGATAAATCCGATTGATAATGTGATCAAAATTTCAAATATTGGTTCACAATACTTTAGGAATTATGATCTAAGGAATATGACCTTCCTGAATGCACCTTTAAACAGGCCATGTTGGAGTTTCTGCAATAAATCACCTTTTGTAGACTTTCAGAAGCTGAAAAATTGTCTATATTGAGAGGACATACCATTGATTATGTGGTAGAAATTTCAGATATTGGGTCTCAATATTTTAGGAGATATCAGTAGAGGGATTTGAGCCTTCTGAATGCTCCTAAAATTAGGCCTCAAATAGGTCATGCTGACAATTTTGTTATAACGTTTCTTCTGGGAACTCTCAGGAACTAAATTTTTCTCTACAATGAGGGAAAATCCCACTTATATTGTGATAAAAATTAAAGATATATATTCTCTATATTTTAGGAGACATGACCAGTGGAAGTCGAGCTTTCTGGATACTCCTATAATTGTGCACCAAATAGGATTGTGTTGGTATTTTGTTATAACTTTTGATATATGAAATCTCAGAAGTTGAAACTTGAACCATAGTGAGAGAAAATACCACTGATCATATGGTTCAGTTTCCATAACTTGTACTATTATAGTTTAGGATATATGCATTGAATCATTCACTATATTAGTTTGCATGCAAAGTGTTAGATGAAATGCCTAAATGGTTCAATTATTAATTGCATACAAACTATTTGATAAAATGCCCCAATGAGTATGTTGTTTGTGGTTGGGGATAGTATTGATGTTTAATAGTATTCTTGTAGTTGATATATGCTTACTTGTATGCAAATAGTTGGCTATATTAGTTTGCATGTAAAGTGTTTGAAGAAATGATTACTTGCAAATGTAATAGTATAGTAGTTGTTTAAATAAAATGTTATTTTTTAGATGGGATAGTATTGTAGTATGATAATATGGATGTAGTTGATCTATGCCTATTTCCATGCAAAGAATTTGAAGAGTTTCATGTAGGGAATTTGAAAGGTTGCATGTAAGGAATTTGGATAGTTGTGTGTAAGGAAATAGAAAAGCGGCATGTTTAGTTATTATGTTACAAGTGGAATAAGTGCAATGTTTTGAATTAATCTCATACAAAATGTATGAGAAAGAAAAAATAGTTTCTTTTCAAGTGTGGTTAAATTTAGTAGATCTTTGGAGATCCAATTTCCATAATTGTACATTGGAGATCGGGCCATGATAGTAGCTTCCTCCTTCTACCTTAGTCTGGACCATGGATAATAAGGGGGTATGCTTATAGGTTGTTTGAATACTTGATTAAGTGCATGATATGTGTTTTTGCTTATAAAATTGTATGAAGGAATTCTCTTGTTTTAATACAGTTGTACTAACACTATGTGTTGAGAAAACTAATATGCACTTGCGTGCAAGTGGGTGCTAGTTTTAGTATTATGACTATGATTGTGAGTTGATTGCCTACTATGACATGGTTGTTAGTATTGGTGAAACCCGATTTTGAATTAATAGACATGATGCTTGATTTTTGGAACATGTGACTAACTATGTATGGATTATCTGTCACTTACATGTTGATTTCATGATACCTACTAATACATTCTTGTATGTTAGGTTACATTTTTGAATATTTTTATTACATGCATCAATCTTGTAGGTTGATTACAAGAGCTAATTGATTATTATCAACTACATGCAATTATGTGTATTGGCAGTTGGTTTGGCATTGCTTGTGCATACTGTTGGTTGCATGTGGCAATGTGAACAATGGAATAATGGTTGTTGTCATGCCTAAGTTCATGGTTTGTGTAGTTGATATGGTCATGCATTGATGACTGGACTCTAGCTAGAATGGTGTATTTATGGTTCTGCACTCATGTGTTATATGTCTATATGCAGCTGTTATGCATGTATGGTCTTGGTTGTAGTTTGAATAGTAGGTCAAACATGCCTTGTGAAGTCATTGTATGCAATTTATGTCATCATGGTGCTATTGGTATGTTATGATGCTAATAAGTTGAATGAGGTAAAGCAGGAGATGCAGATCATCAAGTGAAGTTGCAACATTTGACCTCAAGGCGAGTACATGTCGTCATACATGTTTGTGTGTTTGGCATGCAGGTGTTGGGTGTGATTTTTATACCTATTTCCTACACTTTATTTCCCTAGTTTTGATTCCCTTTCCCTCTCGGCAAAAAAAAATTCACATGTTAATTATATTTTTCTTATTATAAACATCCTATTTCACCATCATATTATTTTTCCATTTTTGTTGAATATAACGATGCCATATTACTTTTTTTGGCTAACTGGGGTAAGCATTGGAGAATTCTTTTGGATTCTATCTTCTTTTTCAGGTGTTTCTTGTGAGAACAAGCTTATGGAGCAAACAAACCACATTGATCGGTCTCAGAGCAGGGTGGGACATATTGTTGTTACACTTTGTATGTTGTTACAAATTGTCGTTACACTCTATATGTTGTTACAGGTGTTGTTGTTACACCACGCACTATTAAAGGTGACCATTGCTATACCTCGGGTGCCATTACAAGGATGTTGTTACCCAATGATTGTTGTTACATCCTAGACCATCATTTGACTACAAGATTTTGTTGCACCGTAGATGGAAAATTTGTGGATACTATTCCATGCAACAACTATAGGAAGTTATGAATTGTTTATTTAGAAAGTAACAAATCCAAGCAGTTGTGATCTTAACCAATGTGTTTGAATAGAATTTGTATTTAGGAACAATTTATAACGATTTATATTTTATGATCAACATGAGAATCATGAGATTCTCATGATTGATCTATCCCTGATTTTGGATATGTAATAACTATAAGAGAAACTTAATCTCTCGTGTACGGGGATGACATCGAGAGCACTGTTATTTTGATCTTGTATATTTTAATTATTTTTAATATCGCAGACACTTTGGTGATGATGTTACTGTTTCTCATTTGATTCTTTAACTAATCTCATGTTCATTCGAGCACCCCTGCTAAGGACAAAGGGCACTCCTCTTTAGCAGGGACTGCAATGGTAGAAGTAGCTATATATTATTGTTTCTTTTATTGTTTGTATGGTTTTCTATTGTTGCTGTATAAATTGTAGAATATATCTACTTCAAATCCATAATTATGCTATGTTGTTACACTGATTTGATTAAGAAGTATGGTAGTTAACTAGCTAGTGTAGTTATTAGTTTTGTGTGTGGCGCACCCTTGCTCTGGTAATCAAGAAGTGTGATTTCATTTCTTTAGTGTTTTAATTTCTGCATGAATGATTTAATTTCTGCAATTGATTTAGCGACATTCTTTACTGTTTTCTATTTTCATTCTTAGTTGTAGTGTATCGGCACAGATAGTGCAAACTCCATTGAAACAACAAGACCTACCCTAGGTTGACAATTAAATGGTTGTAGTCTTGGTCAATTAGGATTGATTAAAACAACACTACATTTTGGTGTCATTTCCAGGGATTGTAGTTAACGATACAGTCAACCAAGTTGTTTGTTTGATGATAGAGTGTTCTTAGTCCACAATCTTTGGGTGGAAAGACAAGAGGTAAGAACCTGTACGTCACTCTAACATACCTAGGTGGACTCACCATTGTGATCACTAGGGGACATAGGGTGTGGCTTTTTGTTGTTTTCTTAAAGCGTGTCTTCATTTCTTCAGTTGTTGGGTGGTAAGATGAGAGGTAAGAACCTACGCATCGCTCTAACATACCTGGGCGGACTCACCCCCTAGCTCTTCTACTAGCCAATATATTTACTAGTATGTAGGTGCTGACCTACATAAGGCTACGACCTTGTTTCTTCCTCCAGGGACCACGTTTCATGAATTTTCAGACGGGATACTCCTAGAGCACAACACCACAATCTGAAGGCCACGTTTCATCCAATTTTCATATTGGACCCAACAAAAACAAAAACAAAATTAAACTTAAACTGCATCAACCAACTTTTAGTTAATCTGAACAATCAAATCAATGACACCAGAACACTGTGCTGAACCCAGAACCCTGTATCATCATTCAGAAATAACTATAACCTCAAAAATCATGCATTAGAGTGTATACGCTACTTGGATGAACCCAAACTACATGTATACGCTACTTCCGTTAATCAAACCTTCGTATACCTTAAAAACTACTGCAAACATAAACTTTTGAATCAAGTCTGTACCAACCAGAAATATACGGAGTATCTACTGTCAAATTACAGAGCTTTACACAGGCAGGGACAGAAATCACTTCTTCTCACTTATACAATCAATCAATCAATCAAATGCAAGCCTCCTTATGCATTCAGTTTTACATTCAGATCTAAGAAGACTTCATTGACAGATAATAGTAAAACAATAGAATTTGATCAGATAGATTAGTTAGATCTGAAAAAGAAGCCTTTCTTTTGTATATGCTACTTGAAAGAATAGAACCTACATGTATATTCTCTTTGGCCAAGACGAACCTGCGTGTAGATCTACAAATATTGACTCAAAACTTTGCTGCAATTCCAGACTTCAGAAAAACCCAGATCATGATAGATAACGAATAAAACAAGCGCAAAACATCAGATCTAGTCTTAACCAATATCAGATCATTCAAGAATAAGTCATTTCAGGTCTCATGATCCTGATCCAATATTGAACTCAAGGTGCACATAAATATTTCAGATCTAGTCCCAAACATAACCCTGCAACATAAAATACACTTTAGATAGAGGTATTCCTTAGAATCTTATTGCTTGCACACTTGACCTTATGATATTCTCCTCCTCATATAGATTTAGGCCCTTTGTCAATACCTTGGACCAAAAACACTTAGGACTAATACCTTGGACCAAAACCACTTGGGACCAATACCTTGGATCAAATACCTAGGGTCAATACCACGGACCAAATACCTTGGACAAATACCTTGGACCAAAACCTTTATTTTCCATCCCATACGTGCTTTTCCTTCTTTGAAAGTGTGTGTACACATATACACTTTTTTGTTCTATGTTCTCGTGTGTATATGCTACTTTGAAAAATTGAACCAACGTATACCTCTCTCTCTTCAATCTCTGGAGTTTTATCAGTAATCCTTTGTTGTTAACCTGTTGCACTGTGAACTGTCATCTGTGTGAGTTGCCATCAAGGACAGCACCTGTATCATAATGCCAACAATCTCCCCCTTTGGACTTGATGGCAACAACAACACCAAGACACTCTCCCCCTTTGACATCAAGGGCAAAGGGTGGATCAAGATATTCTCCCCTTTTGATATACATTATGTTTTCCATGCTCCCCCTGAGCACATGCAGAGTCTGCAAAAAAATTATTTTTCAAAAGAATAACATGACTTTATAACTCAACTAAGTGAGTATGACCTTCCTATCACCAATGACTCATACATACATCAATCTCCCAACCAAGTGGGGATACACCAAATTTGACTCATCCACCCAACCAAGTGGGGATATACCAATTGTTTATACATGAAAAAAATACAATAAATATTACATCATTTTTCCAATAGGACTCATTCAAATGTATGAGAAGACATATCACACCCTAAACTTTTACATGACTTAAGCAATATAAAGATCTAAAGCTATAGTTGGTCTCAGTAACCATAATGCCAACAATGAAGAATGCATGTGAAGGCTAATGCTCTCCCTGAACCTGTGCTACCTGTGCATTTTTAACAAGTCAATAATCAAGGCATCTTTGTCGGTCAGATAAAAATTAATGAACAGAGCATATCGTTAGACTGTAATCATTAACATCAGACAAAGCACCCATATCAGAGTCCGACCCACTATTTTTCCTGTCAGAAAAAACATATATGCTTCTTTACCCACAAAAACCCACATGTATACGTGACTATACTTCATGAAACATGCGTATAATAACCTTCCTTTGAAAAACTAGATTTAATAGCAGAATGATGCAGCAACTACTCCCAGCTTTTGTATGAGATATTCAAATGTTTCTCCGGGCAGTGGTTTAGTGAATATATCAACAACTTCTTCTTTGGAGGGAACATACTCCAATTTTACCTTTTGTTCAAGCACTTGTTCATGTAGAAAATGGTACTTGATGGGTATGTGCTTGGTCTTGGAGTGCATGACTGGATTCTTTGAAATACTGATGGCACTTGTATTATCACATAGAACGGAGATGGGTGGAGTACAGGTGATCCGAATGTCTTGCAAAGTTTGCATCATCTATAGTAGTTGTGTGCAGCAAGATGCAGTAGCCACATATTCTGCTTCAGTTGTAGATAAAGCAATGGAACTTTATTTCTTGTTGAACCAAGACACTAACTTGGAACCCATATAGAATGCACCACCACTAGTAATTTTTCTATCATCAACACTTCCTACCCAATCTGCATCTGTATATGCATGAAGAGTAAGATCTGCATCTCTAGGATACCATAGTCCAAAGTCCTGAGTTCCTTGAAGATATTTGAAATTTCTTTTGACTTCCTGAAGGTGTGATTCCTTTGGATTTGCTTGGAATCTTCCAACTATTCCTACTGCATGCATGATGTCAGGTCAGTTACCTGTTAGATAAAGTAGACTGCCAATCATGGATCTATAAGTTGGTTGATGTATTGTTGCTGATTCATCATTTGAGCTGAGACTACATCCTGTTACCATTTGGGTACATATAGGTTTAGAATCTTCCATTCTGTACCTTTTCAAGATCTATTTGAGATATTTGGTTTGTGAAAGAAAAATACCATCTTTAGTTTGTTGAACTTGTAGACCAAGAAAATAGGTAAGTTCACCAAGCAAGGACATTTCAAATTCTTGCTGCATTACTGAAGAAAAATTCTGACTCATGGATTCTTCATTGCTACCAAAAATGATATCATCAACATAAACAATAATAATCAACAATTTATCAGTTTCAATCTTTGTATAGATTGCTATCTGTAGAACCTTTTGTAAAAGCTTTTTGGTGTAGATATTTGTCAAGATGGTAATACCAGGCCCTTGGAGCTGGTTTCAGACCTTAGAGAGCCTTTTTGAGTCTGCATACAAGTTTTGAATCATTTCCAAGAATGAATCCTTCTGGCTATTCAATATAAACTTCTTCTTCTAAATCTCCATTAAGGAAGGTTGATTTTACATCTACTTGGTATACTTGGAATTTCTGAAAGCTGGAAAGAGAAAGAAACATCCTTATGGCTTCAAGTCTGGCAACAGGTGAAAATTTTTCTTCAAAACCTATACCTTCTTGTTAAGCATACCCTTTACAAACAAGTCTGGCCTTGTTTCTAATGACTTCTCCATTTTCATTCAGCTTGTTCTTGAATATCCATTTAGTTCCTATAATATTTTTATCATGAGGTCTAGGAACTAATTCCCAAGTATCATTCTTTCAATTTGCTCAAGTTCTTCATCCATGGCCTTGACCCAACATTCATATTTGCATGCTTCATTTACATTTTGAGGTTTAGTGGAGGACAGTAATGCTAGATAGCTTGAGGTCCCTATAATAGTTCTTCTTTTCTGTACACCTGCTTCCTTTTCCCCTAAAATTTGAGTTTCTAGATGATTTTCTGAACACACTTGGACGAAGTCTTTTCTTCTACCATTATATCTTCTTCTGGTGCTTCATTAGTTTATTCTTCAATATAGTTTTGATTTGATGTGGGAAAGTAATACCCATCTTCCTCATTGTCATAATCTTCTATTGATTTTATCTATTTTGGATTTTTGCATGCTTCATCAACTACAACATCAATGCTTTCAACAATTTTCCCAAGTCTTTTATTATAACATTTATATCCTTTAATTCTGGAAGAATAACCAAGAAGAATACCTTCATCTGCTCTGGGTTCAAACTTACCAAGCTTTTCATTAGTCCTTTTGATAAAACGTTTTCTTCCAAAAACTTTAAAGTATTTTACAACAGGAGTCTTACCATACCAAAGTTCATGTGGAGTTTGAGTGCTATTTACCCAAACATTTGCTTTGTTGAGAATAGTCATGGTAGCAAATGCAGCTTCATCCCAGAAGGTTGCAGGAGTTCCATATTCATCTAGCATAGCTCGAGCCATTTTTTGAACTGTTTTGTTCATTCTTTCTACCACACTATTTTGCTGAGGAGTTCATGTGGTTGAGAATTGCCTTTTTATTCCATGTTGTTCACAAAAGTCAAAGAATTCATCCAATATAAATTCCCCTCCTCGATCAAATCTAAGGCATTTGATTTTTCGATCTGATTCATTTTCAACCAAAGCTTTGAAGGCTTGGAACTTTTCAAGTGCTTCATCTTTATGCTTTAGAAGTCCTATCCAACACATTCTAGAAAAATCGTCAAATAACAAAATAAAGTATTCTTCTCCATGAGGTGACTTTTTCCTTGTTGGTCCACATAAATCAGTATGGACAAGTTCAAGAGGCTTACTATCTGACCCTTCTTTTTCCATGAAGTGAACTCTAGTTTTCTTACCGATTTTCCATGGTTTTCATATTGTATTTTTTGGGATACTGGTATCTGGAAGATGCCGAACAACCTTGAGTTTGCATGCTTTTCTTATTTGAGAAAAGCTTAGATGTCCCAATCTTCTATGCCACAGCCAGTTTTCATCATTTTTGCTTAGATGACACTATTGTTGTCCTCCTTTGAGTATTTATAAGTTGTTTGGAGTTCTTTTACATTTAATCACAGTCTCTCCTGTATCAAGGTCATGAACAACACATCCGTTTGATCGAAACACCACTTCATTTCCTTGATCACACATTTGACTGACACTCAACAAGTTATGCTTTAAACCGTCTACATACATAACATTTCTAGCTTTAACCTTCTCTTTCAAGAGAAAAAAACCTTTACCTTTTATGACAGCTAGAGTGTCATTTCCAAATGAGACATTATTTTCCTTTTCTAACGCATTATTTGAGTGAAGTTTCTCTTTGTCACTTGTCATGTGTTTGGAGCATCCACTGTCGATGTACCACTAATTTTCTTATCCTTTTGCATACAAGGCTATACCACATATTTCTGTTTGATATTATTTCCTTCTCCATATCTTGGGATTTAATGGCGTTTTCTCCTTTTGAGATGTTTGCCAAAATTTTCTCCTACATTTAGAGTCTTCATGACCAATCTTGTTACACATTGAGCATTCTATTTCATTTTCAAGAGGAGAAAAGTTATTATAGGAACTTCTCTAAATCCATGTTACATTCCTTTGATTTCGTGCTTTTCTAGTCATGATGGTTTTGTAAGCAACGCATTGAGAAAATTTGTGCCCAAAATTATGACATGAAAAACATTTCCCATTAATGAAGTTTCTGCGACTATCGAATCTATTTACTTGTTGATTGTAGTTTCTATTGATAGTCATCTTTGGAGCAAATTTAGTATGATTTTCCTAAGGTTTGTTGTGGCTTCTATTGGTATTCATCCTTGGAGTAAATTGAGTATTATTTATAGGGCAATTAGATTTATGCCTTTGCTGACGATTGTCATATTGTTCACTAGTCTTTGCTGCATCAAGATAGCTTTTGGTGGAGGTTGATAGCTTCTATTATTGAGATGCTTCTTTAGTATATCCAAGACTTGTCTTTATCAGAGGAGAACATTGAACTTTGATAATTTCATTTAAAATTGCTGATCCTTTAGTAAATCTAACATTGAGAGATTTTGTTTTCTCAAGATCTTTTCTTAGACCCACAATTTCACATTCTAGTTTTTCATTGTGTTTTTCTTTTTCAACAAGTTGGTATGTCAAGGTATCTATGATCATATTCTTTTCTTCTAAACAGATTTTGAGTTTACAAATTTCTTCATGAAAGTTTTCCTCTTCTAAAGCATCCCAAAAATTATCATCGTAATAAGCCATGAGAAGTCTATAATCATCACTATTAGATAAACCATCACTATCCTCTTCTAAACTATCCCAAAAATCATCGCTATCATAAGCCATGAGAAGTTTGTAATCTTGTCCAGTTTCATCTTCATCACTATTAGATAAACTATCACTATCTTCATGAGTATAATAACTCCTTTTATTCACAACTCTTTTCCTATTCCCTTTTGCATATTCCTTTCCTTTTTCATATTTATCTTTATGAGGACATCTAGCAGCATAATGATCGACTGTGCCACAAGTAAAGAATTTGAAATGTAGCTTATCTCTAAACCTTCCAGAGCCCCTTTGAAGCTTTTTGAAAAAATTTACCTCATCTTCCTCTTCTGAAATGTGTCTTGATTCATTATGTTCTTCCTTTTCTTTTCCTTTTTCTGAAGCTTTAAATGCGGCTTCTCTCATATCTTATGGACCTCTTATTCTCATCTCAAAAGCAGTTAGGATTCTGTGAAGCTGTGTCATAGTGATATTCTATAGATCCTATTTTTCTTCTATGGCAAACACTTTTGATTCAAATTTAGCAAACAAGGATCTCAAAATTTTATCAACTGAGGTAGCTTCCTTTATTTCTTCACCTAGATTATTCATACAATTAACAACCTCATCTATACATAAGAAGTAACTAGCTATGCTCTCATCACTCTGCATCTTAAGAGTTTCATACTGAATTCTGAGAGTTTGAAGCTTAACACGTTTTACCTGACAATCTCCTTTGTAAATTTGAACGATTTTTTCCCATATCTCTTTAGCTGATTTTAGCTGCATGACTTTGTAAAACTCTAATTGTGACAAACTTCCCAATAAAGTATCAACAACTTTGGCATTGGTTTCATATTTCTTTTTACCTGTCGCATCTGTAGAAATTTTTGTTGGAAATGTATATCCTCCTTCCACAATTTCCCATACATCTGTTCCAACAGATTGTAGATAGGTTGTGGTTCTTATTTTCCAATAAAAAAATGTTTCTCCCATCGAATATTGGCAGTCTGATGGATCCCATGCTTTCATGATTATTCATCTTGATGGATCTCCCTTCAAGCGATCAAGCTTCTTCTGAAGGACCTGCTCTGATACCAATTTTCAGAAATAATACTAAGAGGGTGGTGAATCAGTATTATCAGATCAATAATTTTATTTCCCAAACAAATTTATGTACACTATTTCAGTGAAGTGAACTAGCGTGTATACAGAACTGTGATTAAAGAAACCAGTGTATATCCAAAGAATTTGTGATTTAGACAATTTATCATGTGGTGATCTTAAACCAGTACATTAGTAACTTATTAGACAGTGCAGTAAAAGCAGAATAAAGCATCACACATAAGAAACACACATGAACACCAAGATTTAAGGTGGAAACCCAATGTGGTGGAAAACCACTTGCTGTTTTCATCTCTGTCTTCTTTTAATAATAAGAAATATGTTTACAATTCTTGTACTGGTGCAGACTCATACCAGTACACAGGCACCACTTGCAGAAGGCTACAACCTTCTCTCGTTTTCCAGCTTCTACTAGAAGGGAGCTGCAACAGCCTAGCTCTTGTACTAGCGAATATGTTTACTAGTACGTAGGCATCGACCTACAGAAGGCTACGACCTTATTTCTTCCTCTAAGGACCACGTTTCATGAATTTTAAAACTGGATACTCCTGGATCACAACACCACAATTTGAAGGCCATGTTTCATCCAATTTTCATACTGGACCCAACAAAATCTTTTTTTTAAACTTAAACTGCATCAACCAACATTTAGTTAATCTAAACAATCAGATCACTAACACCAAAAACTGTGTTGAACCCAGAACCCTATATCATCATTCAAAACTAGTTGTAACCTCAAAAATCATGCATTATAGTGTATATTCTACATGTTTGAACCCAAACTACAGGTATACGCTACTTTCATTAATCAAACCTGCGTATACCTTCAAAACTATTGCAAACATAAACTTTTGAATCAAGTCTGTACCAACCAGCAATATACTGAATATCTACTATCAACTCACAAAGATTTACACAGGCAGGGAATTTTATTTGATTTGTTGAACGAATGCCTTGAAAACTTCATGGACGATTTTACACCTTATGGCAATGCTTTTGAAACAACATTAGCTAATTTAGACAAAGTGTTGCAACATTGTGTACAGAGTAATGTTGCTTTGAGCACCAAAAAATGTCACATGATGATGACTGAAGGGATTGTGCTAGGACACTACATTTCTGTTGATGGGATTAAGGTAGACCCTGCTAAAATAGAGGTGATTCTAAAAATTCCAACTCCCAATATGCAAAAATAGGTACGTAGTTTCTTGGGACATGCGGGGAATTACAAAATATTTATAGAGAATTTTTCAAAAATTGCATCACCATTGTTTTATTTTCTCATGAAATATTTCGACGTTTTGTCGATAGGAAAGTGTGAGCAGGCCTTTTTGAAGCTGAAATGTTGTGTATGAGCAGCTACGGTTTCATGCGGACCTAATTGGGAATTTCTGTTTCACATAGATACAGATGCATCTGATATTGTTGTAGTTGTTTTTTTGGGCCAAGTGGAGGACATGAAACCTTATGTTATTTATTACATAAGCAATAATTTGACTCCAATTGAGCTCAATTACACAATGATCGAGAATGAATTCTTAGTAGTGTTGCACACCATCAATAAATTTTGACATTATATCACTGGGTATCAAGTATTTTTACACACTAACCACTCTGTCATTATTTTTTTAATGAATAAGTGAATTACCAATGGTATAATTACACACTAGTTGTTGTTGTTATGGGAATTTGATATCACAATTGTTGATAAACCCAGGAAAGATAATGTAGTTGTTCATTTCCTTTTTAGGTTAACTATTGATGAGTATCTCTTTCCTTGATGAGTATCTCTTTTCTATTTCTACTTACTCACCATGGTATGTAGATATATCCAATTATCTTGTTGCAGGAAGTTTCCACAATATTTTTCCTCCAAGTAAAACAGAAAGATCATACAGTAGAGTGCTACCTATACTTGGATAGATGGGAATCTCTATCACATTGGACTAGATTTACAGGTCAGATGTTGTGTTAGGGAAGATGTGATCCTTGACATCCTTATGGCTTGTCACAAGGAACCTCATGGAGGGCAGTTCACAAAAAAGCAGACATGATACAAAGTCCTTTTGACAGGATATTATTGGCCAACAATAGTTCAAGATGCCAAGAAGTTCGTGAAATGATGTGATAGTTTCCAAAGAATGGGCCAACCGCTGCAATCAGATGAGATGTTGTTACAACCTCAAATCATCTTAAAAAATTTTGAGAAATGGGCCTTAGATTTTGTGGGACCAATTAATCCTTCATTTAGATAGAAATCCTACATTTTGGTCTGCACTGACCATGTCACAAAATGGGTTGAGGAAAAATCACTAACTAGAGCCACGGAGTAGGTTGTTTTAGACTTCCTATTTGAAGACATCTTCGTCTGTTTTGGTATACCCAGGGAGATAGTGACAAATGGAGGGCCCTAGTTTACATCCCATATGATCCAAAAGTTGGTTGAAAAATATAAAATCCATCATAGGATCACAACACCTTATCATCCACAAGCTAATGGCTAAGTGGAAATCACCTACAAAGTCATTGAGGGGATTCTTACCAAGATTGTGGCTAGTCACCAAAGGAATTGGGCAGATAAACTGCCAGAAGTGTTATGGGCATATAGAACAACATGGAGGAATACTACGCAATTCTCGCCATATGAACTTGTGTATGGTAAAAATCCCTTATTCCCTATTAAGTTCAAAATCAAGACATTGAGAACAACATTGCAGGTGAATTTGGATCTGGCTACAACACAAAAGAAAAGGTGTAACCAGCACAACGAATTGGAGGAGAAACAGTTGGCTGTTATCCAGTGAACAAAGATTATCTAATAGTAGAGAGCTAAGTGGCATGATAGGTTCATCAAGAAGAAGGAGTTTTGGAAAGGATATTGGGCTCTCTTATATGATTCAAGATTCAAGGACTTCAAGGATAAGCTTTGCACCAGATGGCTAGGTCCCTATGAGATAGATGCAGTCTTTGACAATGGGACTATGAATTTGGTTACCATTGACAGTGTGAGGACACCATTGCTTGAAAATGGGCACCATCTTCGGTTATATCATAAAATTGCTTCAATGGATTCATTTGTTAACATTGTCACGAATTCGGGTCTTCATATTATAGGAGCAGGGATAAACCCCCCTGTGTTGCCAAAATTCTAATTTTTCAATAAGTGTAATAGCCAAAAACCAACCTCTGTCGGCAGCTGCTACACCTACTATATCTACATATATACATACACACACACACACACACACACACACACATATAGAAGGAAATAAAACAATTTCGCTATGAAAACCATTTTCGGGCACAAACAGACAATTTATGTAGCAGTTGAAAACCACTCTGTGGTGGTTGTTACACACTCTATAAAAACATTTATTATTTCAATCATATCCTGCAATAATGTTGTTACATGACTATTTTAATTATTTTCTTTTATAATTAATCCAAGTAAATTATTTATTGTGATACACAACATGCATCACCATGATTCAGGAGCAGTTGCCTTGACCACCAGAATTAAATTCGCACACCTCGTCACCAATGTCTTCTCTCCACATCACACCAGGTACATCATAAAATGGTAATATCGCTATCCTCTTTTATTTAGTAATTATGGCAATCTAACGCGATATCCCTTTTGACAGTCGAGATCAGATGTCACATTTAAGCTAGGGGAATGAATTACATGATGACATGACCTTTGCATGACCTGTGAGCATTTAAAAACTGCAACCAAAGCATGATGATCTTGTAATCATTATCATTTAATGATTGATCATGCCAAAAAATGGAATTGTACCTCAGACTAGACCTCCCATAACTTAGCATTAATAAGGAAACATTATTGCATAGTACAAATCCTAATTGCAAATCCTGATTTGAAATTCCTATCTGCATCACCCTACCATTTACCCACTACTGAAGTGTTGCATCCTCATTCAAAGTTCTCAGATAGAAGTGGAGGAGAATAGTTGCAGGGCTAGAACAACTGAGTATTGTGCCGACCGCTTCGGAACTTCTCAAGGGGGAGAAGAGAGGAGAACAACATTGAACTTGTGTAGCAATGGGTGGGGCAACAATTCGACATGAACCAAGATTGACAGAGGCATTGGAAAACTGCCCCGAAGCATGCCAAATTTTTAAATACGTAGGCTGGTTTGAGCTTTTCCAAAGTTTGGAAGGATCAGACGAGGCAATTAATATGGAATTCACGAATAATTTAAAAAGGAATTAAACAGAGGTCAAGGGATTAAAGCTGGAAGTTACAGAAGAGGTAATTTCCCATGTGATAGCATTACCAATAGAGGGTAAAAGTTGGTTTAACAAAAAAATTAATGACCCCTCCTTGAAGGAGGATTTTCTCCAAGGGAAGGAACGACTGGTGAAGAAAGGAAGGGGGATTGACAGGTTGTCGCTTCCCCAGCCATGGGCCAATGTCACCCTTTACCTCATCAAGTATATTACCTGTGAGGGAAGGGAAATAATTATATTCAATTACCACTTCCCATTGCTAAATCACCTTCGACATCGATAGTTGATAAATCTCTCCTACCTTTTGTTGGAAAATATCAAGCATATGGCTGCAGCTGTGTTGACGGTGCTGGACCCACCAACATGTAAGGGGATCTCCCTGGTAAGAAGTCCCATTTAGATCTTAGATCATTTGGTGTAGGAGTCCCAGCAGTGGGTCGTACGGTAATGCCTTAACCATGATTTCGCATAGAGGTAAGTAAGATGTCCCTGTTGGTAGCAAGGGTGTGACAGATGCAGTAAGTCAAAGAGGGTGCATGAGAGGTTCTAACACACTGAGGATGAAGTGAGTGGCGCCCCTTGGAAACCTATAATAGCATGCAGCTTGGAAGGGAACACACAAGCGAAGATGCATCACAAGATGTAAAGCAAGTTAGTGAGCAATCCAAAGTGATGGTTAAACCAATAGCACATTTGAGAAAGATTCATACATACTTCTATATAATAGTCCATACATGCATGCGTAAGCAAAAAAATACATATATAATTTAGAGTAAACTAGATAACATAGAATACAATACAACATAACATAGCATGAAATGTGTTGGATCTATTATATCAAGAAGTGTAAGTTCCATTCATACAATACATCCATGTCCAACCACTAGTTTCGACAGCGGAACGCTACAGCCACAACCGCCTACTCCTCTAAAGAGACGTACTAGCTCTGCACAGTAGAGAAGCCAAGGCTCGTCACAATACTATCCAAACTTTCTCTAATATAGCCCTATTGGAAGCTTGGCTAACCAAAAGCCTTTACAATGAGTTATGAGGTTCTATTTATAGCAAAGGGTGGGGTGACCCTTGACATTCCCCTTTGTGACAATTCATCTACCCAAATGACTTCATTTACTCTATGACTGTTACAACCAACTATCAACACTTGAACTTTCACTTGACAAGACGTTACATTACAATGCACCTGTGCCCATGTGAGACAAAATGGCTTGAGAAAGCCATGCAAGACATCACTGGCACTCGGTTCGTTGTGATGAGACCGACTCTTTGACATGCTTGTGATGGTGAAGGTGGTGAGCTGGTGCCAAGCTTGTTTGTTCGTGATGGTGTGCATGCGCTCCATGGTTACATCTTGCTGAAGTGAACTCTTGCCTCCATTGCATACTGGTGCATTAGTGTGGCTCCTCCATCTAACTTGTCTGCTAACATGCACATGGTCTTCTTGTGTGCAGGCGAATTGGAAACACATTGATGCATAGTGTCCGTGTTGATCTTCCAGTGTGTGTTCTTGGTCATGCGCATTAAATGTCAACTGCATATTCAGCTCTAGTCGGAATTGCTTCTTGTCTTTTCCTCAGTGAGTGTGAAAAATGGGTTAGATCGCATGCATGCACACAATGACATGCATGTTGCTAAATTCCCTTGCATGCGATCAACAACACTGCTCACCATGTTTGCTCCATACCAACTATTGGGATGGATCTATAACTTGTATAGGTGTAGTTTCTTCCGTGAGTGCATGTTGTGCCCACTGTTATATTTGTTCCTGCTACAACTCATTCTCTCATCTATGTAGCTCCTGTTATTCCTTGAGTTGTTGCTTCAACACATAAAACTCCTTCCTTGTTCCGTTCTCTGTCTTTGCACAATCTTCATGTTGCACCGTCACCTTATAGCCTAAGTCTCCAAAGTGTCTTTTATCACAAGTGAATATTCTTGAGCTTGCAGCCTTGTTCCGCCTCTGTGTTGTTAACAACCTTCCTCCTGTGTTTGTTGCATACGGTATGTTTCCTTCAGTTGTTGTTGATGGTGCTGCTTGTTGTGATGTTGCTTTCGTCATATCTTGATATCCTTATTTACAAACAACTTGATGTCTCGTGGGTAGGAAAGTTCATAGACACTTGATTGACTGCATCCTCAAGTGTGCTCTGAAAGGTGTCTTCAACTCTGCCCTCCTAGAAAAAATTGTACCTATGGTGCTGAGAGTCAGATGAACACCTTTGATACATGGAGACATGGAAACACTCATGGCAAGAAATCTATTAGTCGAAAACCAAATTGAGCTTGAGAACTGACTTGCAACATACCTATGTGACTGATCATGAAGGTTGTGCTATTTTTGTTGGGAGTTCGGGAGACAAACTGCCAAAACTACACAAGTCACATTCCGAGGTATCAGGAGGCTAACTGACTACTAGAAATACGCAATGCACAATCCATCCTAGTCTGCTGAGGACTAAAACTGTGTAATACACAATTTCAGTCAGCAGTGACATGCAACCAACAAACTGCATTCTGTAGTTTTTGGGGCTAGCGGGACACTGCCTCCAAGAATTGTGAAATGTGAGCCGAGATTTTAGTGCTTGGCTAGACTTTCACAATTTCTAGAGGGAAGGAAGAGACTTTGATTCCAAAAATGTGCATTGCTAGCTAGAAAAGGCACAGTCCAGGCCAAGGTAGCCCAGTCTGGCCGACATGTGACTGAAAACATGAGAAGCGTGGAAGCATGATGAGATGAGTGCAAACAAGAGTGAAAATCATTCATGCAAACAACAAGTGCAGGATTTGGAAAATGGGAAAGCATGCATGTGTGTGCAGTGAGTCACCACAATGGCAACCATCCATGCAAAAAAATTTCATGCATGCGACAACAGTGAGATGTTAATGAAAACTAAAACAGTGCTAGTAAAAGCTAGTATATATCAAAATGACATCAAGGGTTTACTAAAATCAAGCATACATCATTCATACAAAGCAAAACACAAAAAGCACTAGAAATGTAGCACGAGACATGAAAAGTGGGCTTACCCCAAAATAACTGAGCTGAATGTGCCGATGACTCCTAGATGAAATGTGGGATGTTAGAGCTGCAAAATCAATGTGAGGAATGAGCTTTACAACGTCCGATTGATGAGTTTTGATAAAATCAAGGTTGCAACGTGCATGCCACAAATCTAGGGAAAGTGACACTTGGTGGGAGGTTTCTAAAATGATATTTGCATGTAACCTCCAGCTGCTAAAAATAGATCCCTAAAGCAAGGGATGCCTTTGCATGCTACATTGGGAGGAGCAGCCCATGCATGAAAAATATTTTTGCTCTATCCTAGAGGGAATCGATCAACTCAACTGCACATGCAACAGTCTACTCAACTGGGAGGGAAAAATGCACATTTCTAGGAGGGAGTTGGGCTGGCTGTCAAGAAGGATTGTGCAATTTTTGAGCGGATCAGCTAACTACTGCCCATAATTGTGCAATTTCTACACTAAGAAGCCCTGCTGGGAGGAATTGCACAATTTTCTAAGTGAATAGTGACAAGTAGATTTGCGCATTCTGGAGCCCAGTAGGCTGCCAGATAGAATTTCGCAATCTCTAGAGGGAAGGCTGGTTTCCCTCTAGAATTGTGCATTTTCTTTAGGGATTTTCTTGGCCTGCAGTTGGACTAATTCTGGTGAAACAACCTGTGAGGGGGATGCAACAAGCTTTGATAGACAGGTTGTCATTCTGCAAGAAAATCACTGAAGCTTGTGTACTTAACAAGACAAGACATGCTATTATGAAAGGTTGGTAGGGAGGCTCCAAAATGAAGCTAAGGAAAAGTTTTGGAGGGTAGTTGTAGCCATTACAACACTTAGCGACACACTAGTAGAACTCTAGCTCTCTGAATAGACCTTGTTTGTGAAAAGAAAGTCTAACACCTTCGGAAGTATTGTTCAGTCCTCAGTTCATCTTGGTTTCCACACTGCTTGATTGTAATATGTAGCATCTACCAAGCCATTGGTTGGTCGACACACATGCCAAGCCAAGCCAACATATTTGTTTTGATTGGGGTTGAGGAGTATATGACGCACAAGAAGTATAGTCGTCAGAGTCTTAGTTTCATCTTTGGTGTTGCCCTGCTACCAGCAGGCCTGGACAGTACCTTAGCGGAGTCACGCAGGAACACAAGCATGGATCCACTACCAGCGAGCCTAGTCAATACCCCGGTGGAGTCACTTACATCACCTTTCTATGCAGGAAGCCTTTCTCTTCTTTCGCCTTATTCATTTTTCATTTTTTCATTTTTCATCTTCATAGCTATGTATAGCACTTATTCATTTCAGAGGTGGAAGAGGGATCCCAACTTATGGAGAGCATAAGAGGTTATTCCTTCAGAGAAGTAGTTTATGTATACCTCTAACGTGCTTGTTAAGGTTTTCCCCCTCACCTTACTCTACTTGACTGAGCTGACAAGGATCAACCCAAAAACAACCGACTAGAGTAGGTGATACTCATTAGCATTCAAGCATTGTGTTCTCACCAAGGTTCACTTTGAACAGTACTTATTTTCCATTGATGTATCATCGACTAGAGACAACAAGATCTTACATAAGAGAGCGGACAAAACATAACCAAATGTTGATAGTCGTACAAGTCCTCTTGTACTTTAACTAGGTTGTTTCAAGAGTCGCACACGGTCCATAAGAAACTAAGCTACAGAAAATAACAAGAAAACAAACCAAAAAGGAAAGCAAGAAGCAGAAGCAAATGTGGAAGCAAAGTGAGTAAGCAAACAAACAAGCAAGTAAACAAACACAAAGAGAAAGAAGCAAAGATGCATGCAAGAAAACAACTCAAAATCAAACACTACTCCTACTCCTAAGCTAACAGTGCATGGGTCATCTCACATGAAGTGATACTTCCAATGTAGTCACCAGTGCATTGGTTGACCCATGTTGGTGAAGGCACAGTTTGCGACAATCGCAATTGCGCAAACCAGCAAGAACGAAAGATATAATGATGAAGATGAACACACTTCGAGCTTACAAGTGACCATAGAACAAAGATGAGTGAAAGCATATGACATGCACTCTGTGGAGCTACCATGGTGTTGTGCTAAACTATGTGCCGATGTCAAGTGTATGCATTCTCTTGACTTTGACATGAAAGAAAATGTGAGAAAGTTAGACCACTTACGCTGTGCATGTGTGCTTGCTGTGTAGGATTCCTCCAATGCATGAGTGATGGGATCATGTAGTTCGAGTGGAGGAAGCAAAAACTAGGTGCTTCGTTGATCTTCAATGCACAACAGAGAGTGATGAGGAGCCTTGAGTGTTTCAACAATTTCCTGACCAGAAGTGAAACCAACCTGAGAGATCATGACAACCAAGATTAGAAAATTCAGGATGTTTGTCAGCATCCTCATGATTTGATGAATCAGGTAGAGGGATAGATGAGAAGAAAAGATGTTCACCCTCTTTGTTTTCATAAATGACAGATGATAGATTGGATGGATTTTCAGAGGAAGATGTATCCTCTATGAACTTTGATGACAAACTGACATCTGATGTGTCCTATGAATGATAAGAAGTATAAACATCTAGAAATGGGTTTTCACACGGGAAATCAGCAGTGGAAGAATCACAAGGGATGTCAGGATAAAGCGAATGAGGTGCGGTTGGAAGGGAGTCATCATTCACCGCAAGTTCTTCTTTAGATTCCCACACACACTCATCATGAATGACGGCACAGATTGGCTGCATAACACCAACTTTGTTGACAGCTTGATATCCGTTCACAGCAAGTGAGGAGCTAGGGAATTGAAGAACACAAAACAGTACAATATGGAGGATCAACAAAATGCGGGGACGGAGGTTGAGGGAACGAATCCATGTGATGACCAACAGGCTTGCAAGCCAAATCTATACAGATATCAAGAGAAGGTGGGGTGGGAGGATGTGATAGTTCAACAAATGTGTGTGCATGATCTCACACATCACTCCGTGGTGGTGGAGCTGTGGAGCTGTTTGAGGAGGTGAAGGCAGATAGTCACTTGTGACAATAATTGTGCCTGCCTGTTCTTGCATAACTCCATCATCTAAGTGTGTTGAATAGGGTTCAGATATGTGAATAAGATGCTCAAATCTTCCATAAAGAAATTCCCAATCAATTTCATCTTTGGAAATCGGTATGCAAGATTACAAAAGTGTGTGTAAAACTGATCAAGGGATTCATCGGGTGCTTTTCATAATTTCATAATTTCTTGATCGAGTGCTTTATGGTTAAAGTGATTGAAAGCACGGTCTTTCTCTATGACCAAATGAGTAAGAGAATGAATAGATTTTTTGGGTAGTGTGGCACACTAGTGAATGGGGTGCCCTCTAGGTGTGTAGATGAAAAATGCGTAGGTCATCTACTCTTCTCTCATCTATGTAGCTCCTTTTCTTCCTTGAGTTGCTACTCTAGTGCATGCAACTCCTCTATTCTATTCTATGTCTTCACGCAATCTTCATGTCACGTCGTCACCTCATAGCCTAAGTCTCCAAAGTTTCCTTTATCACAAGTGGATCTTCCTGAGCTTACGACTTTGTTCCACCTCTATGTTGTTAACAACCTTCCTCTTGTGTTTGTTGCATACAGTATGCTTCCTTCAGCTGTTTTTGATGGTGCTACTTGTTGTGAATCTATTGTCATCATATCTTGATGTCCTTTTCTACAAACAACTTGATGCCTTCGCAGGTAGGCAAGTTCATAGACACATGATCGACTGCATCCCCAAGTGTGCTCTGAATGGTGTCTTCAACTCTGCTCTCCTAGAAACCATTGTACCTGTGTTGCTGAGAGGCTGATGAACACCTGTGATACCTGGAGACATGGAAACACTCATGGCAAGCAATCTGTTAGTTGAAAACCAAAACAAGCTTGAGAACTGACTTGCAACATACCTGTGTCACTGATGATGAAGGTTGCGCAATTTACGCTAGGAGATTGGGAGACTAACTGCCAAAACTGTACAAGTCACAGTCCGGGCTGTTAGGAGGCTAACTAACTATTGGAACTATGCAATGCATATTCTAGCCTAGCCTGCTGAGGACTGAAATTGCACAATGCACAATTTCAGTCAGCAATGACATGCATCCAGCAAACTGCATTACGTAATTTCTAGGGCCAGTGGGACACTGCCTCCAAGAATTACACAATGCAAGCCTGGAGGTCAGTGCCTGGCTAGATTTGCACAATTTCTAGAGGGAAGGTAGAGCCTTCATTTCCAAAAATGCATGGTGCTAGCCTGGAAAGGCATGGTCTGGGCCAAGGTAGCCCAGTCCAGTCGACAAGTGACTGAAAACATGAGAAATGTGGAAGCATGATGAGATGAGTGAAAATGAGAGTGAACGATCATTCATGCAAAAAACAAGTGCGGGATTTAGAAACTGGGAAAGCATACATGTGTGTGAAGCAATTTGTCACAACGTGACCATCCGTGAAAAGTAGTGACATGCATGCGACAATAGTGAGATGTTAACAAAAATGGAAACGATGCTAGTACAAGCTGGTATGTATCAAAATGATAGCAAGCGATTACTGAAATCAAGCAGACAACATTCATATGAAGAAAAACACAGAAAGTGCCAGAAATGTAGCCCGAGACATGAAAAGCGGGCTTAACCCAAAATAGCTGCGCTGAATGTGCCGACGACTCCTAGATGTAATGTGGGATGTCAGAGCTACAAAATTGATGTGAGGAATGAGATTTGCAGTGTCTGGTTGATGAGTTTTGATAAAATCAAGGTTGCGACATGCATGCCACAAATCTAGTGAAAGTGACACTTGGTGGGAGGTTTCTAAAATTATCTTTGCATGTAACCTCTAGCTGCTAGAAATAGATCCCTAGAACAAGGGATGTCTTTGCATGTTGCCTTGGGAGGAGTAGCCCATGCATACAAAATATTTTTGCTCGGTCCCAGAGGGAACTGGTCAACTCAAATGCACATGTAACAGTCTGCTTAGCTGGGATGAAAAAATGCACATTTCTAGGAAGGAGCTGGGCCAGCTATCCAGAGGGATTGCGCAATTTCTGGGTGGAGTAGCTCACTGCTCCCCAGAATTGTGCAATTTCTGGGCTGAGCAGACATGTTGGGAGGAATTGTACACTTTTATGAGTTAACAGTGATAGGAAGATTTGTGCAATTCTAGGGCCCAATAGGCTACCAGACATAATTGCACAATTTCTAGAGGGAAGGTTGGTTTCCCTCTAGAATTGTACAATTTCTTGATGGAGCTGCTCAGCCTGTAGCTGGACTAAGTCTGGTGAAACAGCTTGTGAGGGGGATGCAACAAGATTTAATGGACAAGATGTCATTCTACAAGAAAATCACTAAAACTTGTGTACTTAACAAGACAACACATGAAGCTATGAAAGGTTGGTAGGGAGGCTCCAAAACGAAGCTAAGGAAAAATTTTGGAGGGTGGTTGTAGCGCTACAACAGGCAGTGAAGATAATTGCGCATCTAGAGACTTGCATCACAAATCATGGCCTCATCAATCTAATTTTGTTAGATGCCCTAAGTCACCAGGGTAGGATTTGGGATGAATTAATGAGAAAGAAGGCTAGGACTACCTGTAGGAAGCAAACTGGGATGTCTGAAGAAGCTTCGGTGGAAACCAAGGAGCAGCCACAACCCTAAAAAATAAGGGTTGGAAAGAGACCATTTGACAAGCCAATCGGTGATGCAGCCAAAACAGATAATAAGGGTAAGTGGGCACCTAGAGTCCCCGTCCATTTCTAAGAAGAACAAGAAGGAAGCAAGGTAGGAAGATGAAGAGCAAGCTTGGCTAGAGGAACCTTCCTCACTAGGTAAGAACGATACCCAATCATTGCTACTTAAAATTGAAAGTTTAGAAAGAGAAAATGAAAATCTAAGGAAGCAGTTAGTAGAGGATGAGGTAGAGGCAAGGGCTCCGGGGTTAGATACTTTGGCTAAGGTTGTAGATAGGGTTGGGGATGTAAATGTTCTGGGTGTTGTATGCACGGCCTATCCTAAGGAGCTAGTGGCAGCAAGGTATAGAGTCTGTGCAGTGGACACCATCGCAAGGGAAACACAAACTAAGTCCTAGGAAGCTGATGCACAAAAACCCATTGAAGATGCTACTATTACACAAGAACTAGGAGCTGAGATGGAGCATTAGACAAAAACTAATTTCGTAGTTGACACACAGGAACCCTTGGTTGACACCACTATTACACAAGAACCAGTAGTGGAAACAGAAGCTAACCAATGGCAAAAACAAGAAGTTGAAATTGTTATTACACAAGAACCATCAATGGAAACAATAGCTAACCAAGGGGAAAATGAAGAAGTTGATATCCTTGAACCTGTGGTTGACATTGTTGTTACACAAGAACCAGAAGTGGAAATGGAAGCTCACCAAGGGGAAAATGATACACAAGAACCTATGGATGACATTTTTGTTACACAAGAACCATCAGTGGAAGTGGAAGCTAATCAAAGAGAAAAATAAATTGTTACACAAAATTCCATTGATGACGTTGTTGATACACAAGAACCAACAACCGAAATGGATCAGATTCACCCTCGGGAGGTTGTTACACATTCAATTGTTAGAGCATGTGGGAGAAAGATGGGTCTTGATGAAGGATGGTGTTCTGAAAGAATGTTGTTGATACTAGAGTTACAGAAATGGAATCAGCAGGTGCTCTCTCTACAAGAGGGAATGATCTCGCTGAAGGCACATAAAAAAATGATGGATTCACTCAAGGAGGAATGGTTAAAGGAAGAGTGGGAGAGAGAATGGGAAGAGCGAAGACATAAGGAAGCTACGAAGAAGAAGGACAAACAATTGCAGTTATTATAGTGGTAGGTTCTGGATCTAACAAATGATAAGATGAAGCTTCGTGAATGTTCCTTGAACTTGCTAGGATGCAGACGACCTTCCCCATCATACCCAGTGTTCCTCTGGGAACATTATTAATTTTTTAGTTAAAATCAGTCTTTGAAAACAAATCTTATGTGGGTTCTTCTACCCATACGTTTCTTGAAATTTTTTGTACTTGTGATTTTGATGAATAGAGCATACTTTGTGAGTTGTTTTTGCATAACATAATGTGTGAATATGTTAGTACAAATATGGTGGCAAGTGTCTTCTCCTATATGGGAGAATTTGCAATTGCAGGCCTTCCTTTCTTTTATGAGGAACCAAATCAAATGGCATTAGGCCATGAAATTAGCTGAGAATGATGAGGAAAGGGTAGGATTACGAATCAGAGAAGAACTAGGAATGGTTTATGAACTGAGACATGAGTTTAAGTTGTTCCAGAGTACCCCAGGAATCAAGGAACAGTCAGCCACTTATAGAAAAAGGATTATGGGGATTTTCCTCAATTTGTATGGACAAATGAAAAGTTAAGCACTAACAGGGCGCCTTAAGTGCACAGACACCTGTATTGCTAGATTACAAGAAGGAGATCCTTTTGAGTACAAGAATTTCATGGTTGTTGTTACACAAGTACCCAAATATGCTCAGTTGGTGCAGACATTAGGAGCATTCTGGATTGGACTTAGATTCAAATTTCCTCTGATTTGGTTACCAATGGAAGAATACCAATCGGATTACCACTTGTGCAACGATGAATAAGAATCAGATTACACTCTGTATGTTGTTACATATTGTTGTTACACTCTGTATGCTATTACAGGTGTTTTTTTTACACCATGTGTTGCTAAAGGTATCCATTGTTACACCTTGGGTGTCATTTCAAGGATGTTGTTACACAGTGATTGTTGTTACATCCCAAACCTTTGTTTGACTATAGGATGTTGTTGCACCATAGCTGGCAAAGTCATGGGTTCTATTCTATGCAACAACTACCGGAAGTTATGAATTGTTTATTTAGAAAGTAACAGATCCAAGAAGTTGTGATATTAACCAATGTATTTGAATAGCATTTGTATTTAGGAACAGGTTATAACGATTTCTATTTTATGATTAACATGAGAAGTATGAGATTCTCATGACTGATCTATTCCTGATTTTGGGTATATAATAACTATAAGAGAAATTTAATATATCATGTACAGGGACAACATAGAGAGCACTGTTATTTTGATCTTGTAACTTGTAATTATTTTTAATATTGATGACATTGTGGCGATGTTGTTATTGTTTCTCATTTGATTCTTTAACTAATCTCGTGTTCATTCCTGTGCCCCTGCTAAGGAGGAAGGGATCTCTTCTTTAGTAGGGACTGCAATGGTAGAAGTAGCTATATATTATTGTTTATTTTATTGCTTGTATGGTTTTTTGTTGTTGTTGTATAAATTGTAGAATATATCTGCTTCAATTCCAGAATTATGTTATGCTGTTACACTGATTTGATTAAGCAATATGGTAGTTGACCAGTTGGTGTAGTTATTAGTTCAGTGTGTGGCGCACCCTTGCTCTAGTAATTAGGAAGTGTGATTTCATTTCTGAAGAGTGTTTTAATTTCTGTATGAATGATTTAATTTTTGCAATTGATCTAGCGTCATTCTTTACTATTTTCTATTTTCATTCTTGGTTGTAGTGTATTGGCACAGATAGTGAAAACTCCATTGAAATAGCAAGACCTACCCTAGGTTGACAATGAAATGGTTGCAGTCTTGGTCAATTAGGATTTATTAAAACAATACTACAGTAGGTATGTAGCTTAAGGATTGTTATATGCATTAGGGTTATATACATTAAGTTATGTACACTCCTTTTGATGTTATGGTTACATTCATGATGTTAGTTGATCAGTGTAGTTACATCCACATGAGTAAGATAGTCAAGAATGATATTAACATGTAGTTGTATGCATTTCTATTGTTGTTTTATATTAGGTAACCTGATGATTAGGTTATGTGTTGTTGATGAGCATGATATATATAGATTATTATTGTTATATGCTATCAACTTGATGATTAGAGTTACTTCATTGATATATTGATGTTGTAATTTGGATTGGTCATATGTGTGGTGGTTATGTTCATTGCATTGAATATCTTGATGTTATATGTATTGTGCTAACCTAGTTTGGCCTATGTAGATGGTTATGGTTGCAATATTTAGGTATGATATGACATATTTGTGATATGGTGTCATACTAATATAGATTGATCATACATATGTGATTGTTATGCATGAACAAAAAATGCTTATGAGCTTATGACGAGAACATGTTAGTTAGTTACTGTTAGGGATATCATGATTTATGTTTGAGTTGATATGTTGTGAAGTTGTATCATGCTAACCTAGCTTTATTTTGTAGACAAGATAGCGTCCCCTGATATACATCAAGGTATGAGTTTTATTATGTCATATATTTGGTGCTTGGTTGTTTGATCATGACATCTATTTGGTGTTTGGTGCCTAGTTGATTTATTTAACATGGTATGTTTGCAAGTGGTTGAATGATTGATGAATTGCTTAATATGAGTATGTGTTCAAATGATCTTGTTTTAAGATGATTGTATTAAAATATATGTGTTGAGACAGTTGATATGTACTTGAGTATAGTAGGTGATAGTTGTAGTATTATGATTGATTACTATGAGTTTATTATGGATTATGACATCATTGTTAGTCTTGGTAATGGTTGATTTCAAATTAGTAGATATGAGTGTCTTGATATTTTGAACATGTGGTTGACATGTGTGAGCAATTGTAGGGTAGCATGCTTGGTATTAGCATGATAAGGTAATAGTTGACGTGTCTGTATAACTAACATTTGGGTGGTGCGACAACACATAGTAAGCCTCAATTCCAACAAGGTAAAAAGGTGAAAGAAAGGAATTGGGCAGGAATTCCTTTGGCTATGTTTGGAAACCCTAATTTCGAATGAATGAGTGCTTTACACACAGGAAGTATTCTTAACCTTGATATTTTCTGACATTATGTGGATATGTGCTATATTCATGAACATGTACTTGACAGGTATATTAGATAGTCTTTAGTTATAGGTCGATCTGTTGAAGGATTGTATTCCCTTGAGAGATGCTGTGGATGTGTGCAGTTGCAAGCAACGTGCTTGGCACAACAAGATGAGGTAACTGGTGTATTGTTATGTTTATTTATGCACTAACAACTATGTGTTAATGAAAGCATGATGCAGGGAGTTTCATGGCAAGAGATTTTGCCATGAAATCTTGAAGAAGGCTTGGGTTGAGCTTTCCCTAGGAACCATGGGAACTGAGTCATGATGTTTGTTGTTAGTCCTGTGATTTTGGTCTTTTATGAATTTTTGAGCTTGATTTGAAGCTTTGTTTATGTCTAGTTTATGGCCATACCACTTTGTTTGTGGAGTCATATTATTATTGGTTTTTATGGTCTTCTTCTTGTTTGTTTCTTGTCTTGCCTTTTATGTTTTGAGTCTTGAGAATTGGTTGGAAAAGAGGAAATTTGATGGAAATCATGAGAGATGTGTGGTACCCAATCAATGATATAAGACCCAAATGAAGCTTTGTGCATGAGTAAGCACATCGGAAGGTAAGACTATGACAGTTAGTTGGACTGGTTGGGTACATTATGGTAAATGGATAGTAGCAGTGCAAACACAAGAAATGTAACCAGAAATGGTAAAGTAAATGGATTTGAGGTATCATATTCTTTGGCTATGTTGGGAATTGTTGCTCTCAATGCCTATGCATAAATAAGGAAGTTCTCTTAACCTACACCTTATGTTATTTTCTTATTATTTTATGATCATGATTATATTGAAGTTTATATATGTATACATGTATGTATGCATTTATGTCGTTGTCTGACAGGATCATGATTGTTTTATGTTAACATTTATATATGTATGTATGTACCCATGTATCTATGTTACTGTCTGATAGGGTTATCAGGGATCATTTTTGTGGAGGAATGATTTCTTATGTAGGAGAAAGGCATGAAGAGGTTCCTGGTCTTATGAGGAATCAATGGGCAAGAGTAGTCACGACAAATATACGAGGTCAGTATCATGTGGATATGATTTGGTATTGTATACTTGTATTATGCCTATCTTTATGTTATGACAGATAATGTTTAAGGATACATCAGCAAAGTGAAAGCAGTATGGTCTGTAACATGCTAGGATAAGCATGGATGAGATACCAAAAGCGAGGTTTCTTGGTATGGATAGTGTGGTTTTGGATGTGTGGTATTATTTTTTTGCATACATTTGTATATGTTGTACATGTTGCGTCTATGATGTGTGCACTTGTGGTGTTGTGTATACATAGCATGTGTACATGTTATTTATGAAATGTTATGTATAGGATGGAACAAATAGGGTTGTCCGAATATTGCGTATGGGGTGTTGTATACATATTGTATTGTCTTCATGATGTATATGTGACGTGTGTGCATATGGTGCTTTGTGCATGTTGGATATGCAGTGCTATGTACGGATGATGCTATGTACATGTCGGATATGTGGTGCAATGTACATATGGTGTTGTGTGCATGATTGTACAAGTGGTGTTGTGACCAGGTGGTGTCATTTACATGTTGTACATAAGGTTCTTTGAGCATGTGGTTTTGTGTACATGTTGTGCATGTGATGCTATGTACATATGGTGTCGCGTACACATCATGTGTGTGGTATTGTGTACACATTGTACAGTGGTGTAGGGTACATGTGATGTTGTGCACATGTTGTGCAGGTGGTCCAGTGTATAGGTGGTACTGTGTAAATGTTGTACATATGGTATTGGTGCACGTGTGGTATTGTGTGGAGTCATACATGTTGTGTTGGGGGCATGTGGTATTATGTATGTGCATCATGTATTTATGGTTGTGCAACATGTGTACTCATTGTTTGGTACTATTTGTAGGTACATGTATTGGGTGGTATTTCACATCGGGTATAGATGAATGCATTGTATTGTATACACTAGGTGTAGGTGTATGTGTTGTATGTCAGGTGTAGATGAATGTATTGCATGGTATGGTATGTTGTGTGGTTGTATGTGTGTGATGCACACTATGTGTCTATGCACATGGTTGAGGAGAAGACACTAGAAGATTTTTAGGTGTGGCAACTGATCCAGAGTGTGTACAAGATAAAGACAAAGGAAGAAGTAAGGATCAATGAAGGACAAGTATCGGTATTGTATTTCAATTTGAGTATGCATGTGATTTATGATTCTAGTATATGATGATTATATGTGATTTATGATTTTGGTTTATGATGGTTACATATAATTTATGATTTTGATGGCTATGTTTTGAGCTAACCTAATGTGATATTTGTATACATGTTGGTTTGGTCAAATATGCTAGTTTGACTTGTTGTGACAGGAAGCGAACAATATCACAAATATACCTTATTGACAAAATGCCAATGAGGTATGACGTGAATTTATTTCAATTTATTTTAAATCTAATGGAATTTATCTGCTTGGTACATGAATGTATGAACATGCTTGGTTGAGTGGTCGAAATCGACTATAAGAATTAGCAGCAGTAGCAAAGGAATTGAAATAGGCAGTAGTATGTTTGTAAAGCACTTCAGGAATAGGGCTATTTTGGGACACTAGTACCCAATAGTGTCCATTGATTTCCATGAGCATGTTATGACCGGTATGATGTGTTGCGGAAGGTATATGCATTGGTTTTTGTATCTTTTGATGCAAGGAAGCCTTGCCAAGGGATGGACTACCCAAGATGGGGTTGCCAGCGGAAATTGGAAGGTGAGTAACTGCATGGAAGGGGTGATCAGATTCCCAAGGGACTATGTAGCAGAGAGGGGGAGGCCACGTATGCATTTGTTTTGGTCATTAACATTTCCAGATGGAATCAGATGCACATTGGGATTCCGCCCTGCAACAATGAGCTGGTACCTGTTCGCTGAAAGGACAAGTGGAGTAGGATTATAGCATTGGACATTAGATGTAGATTTGACTTTGCAGTGGATTCTGGAATTCCTGGGAACAAGGTGAATCCTGGTGTTACTTTGAGGGTGGAGTTGTGAGCCTCTCGATTCCCTTGTTGATTGATATAGGCATCATATCCTTTATTTGATGGTCAAGAAAATGTGTATATGTGTGTATCACTGTAAATATTGTAATGAGATGTGTTATAAATCTCTAATATGTGGTATGGTTCTTATCTGGTCATGTTGTCATGATGTTTTGCATTTGAGTGGGTCATTCATTGTAAATACTACAACAAGCTGTGTTATAAATCTCCATGGGCAATATATTTTTATTTTAGAAGTCATGTTGGTTATAGGTGTCATTGAACATCTAGGACGATGTGGGGGCGGGTTCTATAACAACCCTAGTGAAAATTCCATGTAAACATATATAAATACCACGGATGATGGGACACGTATTCCAAGCTAAATGGTGGACAAGACATCCTAGGGGATGTTCATTTGGTTGTTTATGGCTAAGGAAATTGGCAAAGGAAAAGGCTAAGGCATTAAAGAGGAAAAAAGGTATTTTGGCACATTTATTTATGAAAATAATGGAAATTAGGAGAAAAGGAAGGTGAAAGGTCATAGGTTGCATGTGAGGAGGAAAATGAAGAAAATAGAGGCCTCATTAATAAAAAGGCTTCTGAGGATTAGTTAGGAAGCTCTTTACTCAAGCTTCATTAATGTAACCTTTTGTTAGTTTAGCTTTGGAGCTCTCTCATTATTCTCTTTAGTTTTGCACTTAGAGATTTCTTGGAGCACTTTGGCATTGGAGCACGAAAGGAAAATAAGGCAAGAGGAAGCAAATATCAAGCAGGGAAAGGCAGGATCAAGCAGCTACAATAAGCTTCATTGCAAGTATCAACTTACATGTGTATTTTTCTTTCTAGATTTGGCATGCATGGAATTGCATGTGTTTCTTTTCTACCATGGCATAGGTCGTTCCAGGTGTCATAGTATTTTCAGCCTAGACTTACCATTTCTTGATAGCTTTGATCATATGGGTTCTCTCATGCGGTTTGTGGGGGATGGTCGGATTAGATCCGAGGTTGAGTGGGGTGGATCTCCGAATTAACAAACACATGGTGGTAGTGGTCCATGAATCGAACTAAGAATGCATAAAGCCACTAGCCTAGTAACCCCTTGACCAAACTATGGGTTGCGGTAAAGCTAGATTGTGTGCCTCGATGGGCCTAGGAATCCTTGCCAGTGAATGGCGGGATATACGGTAAAGCCAAGAGGTGGATTTTCTCTCCGTTGGTACTAGTGATTCCAAGATGGAATGCACAGTAAAGCCTAGAGAGTATGTCTTGGTGTAGGGCCTAGTGATCCCTAGATCAGACTGTAGATGCACGGTAAAGCCTAAGAGACTAGGAGGCACTCAAATTCCTCACGGTGTAGGCGGAGAACTCTGGTGACATCCACAGTGATTGGTGTTTTTGGTGTGTTCTATGAGTCCCACGTTCATGATTGGAATATGGCACAAGGGTAATTGGATGAAGAGAGACTTGGCTCAGCCAATCTATTGTTGGGTGGAATGAGGTTGGTTCATTGCGTTTATTAATGAAAAAATCATTCCCTTGATTTTCATGTGCAAATGTACTGGTGTATATATGAATTTTGATGGTTGATATGTTTTTTGTATTTTTGTTCCTATTATGTTGTTTATATGCACATTTACCCTGGAGGGGGTTACATCGACTAACCCAACTGAACTAATTTGTATTAGTTAACTAGGATCAAGGTGCTAAAAAATGGGCTACTAGTATTATGAGAGGAGGGGGTTTTGGAAACTTACCATATGTATTGGTGTTTTTGAACCTCCTCCTGGTGTTCCCTTATGAGAAGTGTTGAATCTTAGGCCTTCTTGGACACTCATTATGGAAAACCTACTCATGCGGGAGATCCCAAGCACTAAGAAAGTTTTGGGTATCTTTCTGTCCCATCCAAATGTAACATGGGGAGGACATGGATACTATGTCTAGTGGGTTACACTCTGGATGAAGTGTTGTGGTAGCGAAAGTCCTATCAGTGGTTGTATAAACTCATAGAACAGGTCTTGACCAATACAAGGCCGCAAGAGGTCTTGGGGAACGGGTGGGTGCCTAAGAGATCACATGCCCCTCTTGAACATGTAAGGTTTTGAATATGTTGTCCAATAAACAAATGAACATGATGAAATTACTTCAAAATTCAAGTTGTGCACTTAGGGATAGTTTTGTAAGGTCTAGCTGCTATGGCAAGGTCTGAGTCTAGTAGAGGAATTTTTTTGGTTTCGTTACATAGTTAAGTTCTCACTCTTACAAACAAGGGCAAACTAGGAGATACACTACCCCAGATTTAGGCCATAAATTTGGGTCCAAAACTTCATAGTGCAAAGCCATACATAGAGAGTGTATCTCCATGATTTGCTTTAGTATTGGCCCAAATACATATGGAATGATTGATTCCTATGTACAAAAGGTAAAGGTAAAAGGCTCCATGGCTTCCTATATCACATAACAATGTGGATGTTACGATGGTCGTATTTCCTCTCCATGGTTCCTCCGGAAGTCAAAAAGCTTACAGCCTTCCATGACTCGTGCTTGGCTCATGATTTATGGTTAAAATCTACAAAGCTCTTACCTTTCCATGTTCTTGGCTCCTATCTTCCATGGTTGTTCTGTATTGGTTCTTTGAGGAGCAAGGCCACTCCATTAAGCCCTAGCTTCTGCAATAAGTGTGTCATGTAGGTGTTCATCAGATCTATTGAGTGTTCACTGGGATATGGATACCACTTTCCCACACGTAATGAATATACCATGGACATAGGCTCACTCATGCTAGTTACTAAACTAATGTGGGGAAAATGGCCCACCCACATAGATTACACTACATCATAATACAACTTAGATTAGAAGAGAGAGTAGCTACATTGATAGAGTAGGGTTTGAAAGAACAATTTTGCCACTAAGTGTGCACCTTAAAACCCTTGCTTAATTCGAAAGAAATAATTTAAAAGTATATTGAAATATAAATAATTTAAATTGAACAATATAATTAAAAAAACATGATTGAAATCAAACTTTCATTTTTATTTTTATATTAAATGTGGAACATAAAAAATAAACATTGATTTTTTTTACATAAATAGAAAACATTAATTTAAAAAACAAAATCATAAAACATTTAGTTTAAAACATATATCATAAAAAAATAAAATATATATTTTATTGTTCTAGAAACCTTCCTGCCAATGCAACTATGGATCACGAAAAATATTTCCCCATCCACCCTTCTCCACCCTAGGCTTGTACACGACTCCATCCAATGCTAGACAGGAATCCCAATAGGCACAAGAGTTGACCACGCCACATGAAAAATATTCACTTAGATGTCAAAAATTTTTTGGTTTTGTCCCAAAGCCCTCATTTCTAGTTTCCACATGCCAACGAGGGCTTCAGCTCAATTTTTTCGTTTGCACTCTTCATCTGCTCCATGGAGCTTCATAGCCACAGTTTCATCTATCGAGTTGCATCATTGATCTAGATCTTGGGGGGAGGCCCCCAAGATCCAAAAGACTGAAATGGATCTTGTGGGGGAGGCCCCCAAGATCTGAAGGATTGCAATGCTAGAAAGAAAATGACAAAAAACACAGGAAATAAAACCACAAAGAAACTTTTTATTAAAACCGATAATAACTATAAAGGCTACATTGTGGCAGGCCCTCTGTCCTTTTACAAAATGCAACTTGTTACTTATAGTATTTTTCAATTACAATACCACGGGTCAATTCCATGGGTGAATGAATACCATGGGTGGATGTCACAATACCATGGGTCAATTACATGGGTGAATGAATACCATGGGTGGATGTCATTTACAATACTATGGGTGGATAAATACCATGAGTGGATGCCACTTACAATACCATGGGTAAATTCCATGGGTGGATGAATAACATACTATGGGTTGATGCCATTTTCCATTCGGATAATTCCTCCCTCCTTAAGAAGCAATGGTCCCTATTGCGTGAAGTTCCCTCCTGCGAAGCCTTTGTTGAATATGAAGAGCCACTGAAGAGAAGGGTTTTATGTGGTTAACCCATAAACATGATGAACGAAGATCCGAGGATAGAGATACCCTGTAATGCTTGTGACCAACTGTGATACTGACAGTGTGTAGCCTAGCAAATGGACTTTGATGAAGTGTGGGTTTGTGGATGACCCATAACCATGATGAACGAAGATCCGAGGATAGAGATACCTTGTAATGCTTGTGACCAATTGTGATATTGACAGTGTGCGACCTAGCAAATGGACTTTGATGAAGTGTGGGTTTTTGGATGACCGATAACCATGATGAACGAAGATCCAAGGATAGAGATACCTTGTAATGCTTGTGACCAATTGTGATATTGACAATGTGCGGCCTAGCAAATGGACTTAGATGAAGTGTGGGTTTGTGGATGACCCATAACCATGAAAAACGAAGATCTAAGGATATAGATACCTTGTAATGCTTGTGACCAACTATGATACTAACTGTGTGTGGCCTAGCAAATGGACTTCGATGACAAGGATTTTGTGCAGTTGACCCATAACCATGATGTTGGTTGTTGATCAAGTAGCAGGTGTCTACATAGCCTTGGGTGGGAGGGCATGTCTCCAAATAACCCAAGCCGAATGCTGCTATGCTGAAACTGATGAATGTGAAGCAAGTGCCTACTAAAGTGGGGTGGGAGGGCACATCTCCAATGGGAACCCACTCTGAATGCTACTCCAGAATTAAAATGGACACAACTCGATCAATATAAAACAGAATATTTATTATAACCTGTTTTTGGAAGTAGAAGGACCATTTTTCATCTTCCCATGTGTTGGAAATCCTTATCTGGACACCCTAGAATCTTCGATTCGTGCTACAATTTTTTCTACCATCACAAAGGTTCTGAAAAAAATAGTTGATTTTAAATGAGCGATATCTCCCACATTTGAACTCCGATTCGACCCATTGTTTTTTTGAAATTGGGTGATTTTTCATGAGAAGCTCAGATCTATGATCCATTTTCTGAAATTCTGCACAAAAACTTCAAAAAAATGATAGCAGAGTCATCGTCCACCAGTTGTTGTCAGAAAAAAGTTCTACAACATAGCTAATTTTAAATCAATGATATCTCTCTCATCCAAACTCCGATTTGGCTGATTTTTTTTTTTTTTTGGTATGTTTTCACAAGGAATCCATATTTTTTTATTTTTTTTGTAAATATTGTACCAAATTTTTCAGATCTGATCTGAAAACTCACCACCCAAAAAAAAATTCCCGCAAAAAAATGAAAAAAGAAAAATTCTTCCTGCTTGGCCCAAGAAAGTGCTCTGTGGAGGTCGCAGTGCGTGCTTGAAGTTTGTTGAATATTGCTACAAAAATTTGAAACTAAAATATGCATGAAACCCTCATTCACATGGAATCGTAACATGGTCTGAAACCACTGATCCGGATCTTGGGGGGAGGCCCCCAAGATTTAAAAGATTGAAATGGATCTTGTGGGGGAGGCCCCCAAGATCTGAAGAATTGCAATGCTAGAAATAAAATGACAGAACACACAGTAAATAAAACCACAAAGAAACTTTTTATAAAAAATGATAATAACTATAAAGGCTATATTGTGGCGGACCCTCTGTCCTTTTACAAAATGCGACTTGTTACTTATAGTATTTTTCAGTTACAATACCACGGGTCAATTTCATGGGTGAATGAATACCATGGGTGGATGTTACAATACCATGGGTCAATTCCATGGGTGAATGAATATCATGGGTGGATGTCACAATACCATAGGTCAATTCCATGGGTGAATGAATACCATGGGTGGATGTCACAATACCATGGGTGGATGTCACTTACAATACCATGGGTGGATAAATACCATGAGTGGATGCCACTTACAATACCATGGGTAAATTCCATGGGTGGCTGAATAACATACCATGGGTTGATGCCATTTTCCATTCAGAACAATCATGACATTCTTTGGCATGAGGATTTCATTTGTTGAGATGCATTAGGGTTTCATGCACCCATCTACATCAGGGTTTCATGTGTCGAGCTCTAGACTGCAATTTTTCTGGCCACTAGCAAGTTTGATCTTGGAAGCCATGGACGAGGTGCCATCCAAGAAGGAGCAGCTCAATAAGGCATTCTTGGAGTTACATTCCCATTCTTCGGCCCTGGTAAAATTCAATGTCCAGTGCAAGGAGCTCAAAGACTATTGCAATGACTTGGAGAAGTGCATGAAAAATCGCTTTGAAGAGCTGAAATGTGTCGTGGACCCGACCAAGCTGGTTTTACAAACCCTAAAGGGATTTTATCCTAACAGTAAATACACTACAAACATTGATGCACAGATACATGCCTATGTTTCTCTCTTGGAGTCCCTTCCTTTTGTTTTGTCGCCAAATGAGGTCTCCTCGGAGACAGAAAAAGAGGCTCATAAAATTGTTGCTAAATGGAAATTTAGGGTCACTGCAATGATAAGCTTTGGATCCCCAATCACTAATAGAAGGATCTGACATGGAATCAGATGTGCAAGTGAAGGAAATAGACCTTGAGCATATGAAATGGATCCTTAAACGTCCAGTACTTCTTTGTTTACCATTGATCCCTTGAATTTTTTTTTAATGAAAAATTCTTAAAATTAAAACCCTAGACCCTATTTCTCATCAGGGTCTAATGTATCCTCATGTCAAAATATGCTCCCAACATCTGATCTATCAAGGCATTCTCTACTTACCTGTTCAGGAAATGGCCAAGGATCCATGAGTAGTTTTTTTATTGCTTGTTTGTTGAGCAATAATTTTGATATGAATGTGTCAATAATAAGTGCATTTATAGGTGATTGCTTGTGACCTCATATTCTCAATGAAGATGTCAAACCTGATCCAAAATTTGAAGTGCTAGAGATTTGAATGACAGATTCTTGGAAAGCCCACAAGCTTAACCCAATAGAGTTTCAAGGGGAGGTCTCCTTCAAGGAGTTATACGATCTTTGAGGAATTTTAAAGACAATGGAGTCATCTGTAGCATAAGATATTCAATAAGCCTTAGGTCAACAAATTAGGAATTCTAGTTTTTTATGGCAAAAGAAAAATTCACGCAAGGACCTAGATTCACAATTTAGAGACATATTTTCAATGAAACCAATGAATTAAGAAGACATGACTAATTTTCCAGTACTTAAATTGGATGGATTCAGCTATGATTGGTGGAATCAGTGGATACAGTCTATACAAGAGGAAATTTCCTTTCGTTATGACACTTCAGAGGAAAAAATTATATCTGCTTTTTTTTTATAAAATTGTTGCCAATTACTTCCTTCAATAAAAAAAATTTAATACTCTTAATGGGAGCTTTGGTAAATCAGTGGAGGTGATATTCTCACACCAAGGTTCATTCCCTCATGTACATGTTAACCTCTCATGAGCCATCAAGAAAAACTTCCACGTAAATGGCCCCTGGTGCAAATAGGCTTTTGCATCGATGTTGACTTTTGCATCATTGTTGATTTTAATTTATTTTATTATTTGGTAGAGATTTTTAATTCAATGAACATCTTCTAACAAAATATTAATGCGTGATGTGGGCAAGTTTCACGTTTCAATGCATTGAGAAATTTTTAATTCAATCATGAGGAAACATCTCTAGTAAAGTATGGATCTATGTTGTCTCCAATATCGTTTCTAGAGGGCAGTTAATGTCAGTTATCGTATCCTCCCATTTTTATCCACGAAGCCCATGGTGTCTTTTAATGAACGAATACCAATATTGACCAAAGTCAATTAGTTTGGGTTCAGAGCCTTTTAATTTAATATGCTACTTTCATGTTACTTTTTGAATCGAATTGACTAACAATTATCATATTTTGAAACATGCATATGCCTCAACAGTTCCTCATTGACAGTCTCGAAAAATATCTACATCAATTTATTGCAATAACTTCCTAAGAAGGAGTATCTTGACTACATTTGGAACTATCTTAGAAGAGACCTCTCTCCACCCTCTAGAAATTGAAGCAAAAAATAAAAATAAAAAAATTTACAGAGGTTTTGTTGAAATGGATAAGAGGATGTCGTTTACATAGGTTAGTAACATGGGAATTTCAAAGTAGAAAATGGAAGGAATATTGTAATATTGTAGAGAAGGACTTCCTTAGAGAGATAAAAGAGCTACGAAGAAACCATAAGAATTGTTATAGAATGGGGAAACGAAAAGGATAGCTCAAAGGAAATAACAATATTATATAAGGCAGTTTAGTCCCATATGTGAAATGAAAATCCAAGAATACTACAGTTAAAAATCCATGGAAGGACAATCAAACTCTACCTCAAGTTGATATGTGAAAGGGGGAGTGGAAAGAACCTAATGAAAATTGGGGTTATGGAACATGCCATATTTGTTGATTGGAGGAGATTGATACCTTGTAGCATTTCCTCATTCACTCCATGGGACACAATCACATCAAATTTGTACTAGAGGAAATCAATTGGACAAAACAATTTTAGAGTAGCTAAATGGAGGTGATTGGGAGGAGGGCCACCATGGGGATGAACCACAAGTGTAATCTTGTGCAATCAACCAATAAATGAGTCACATAGTGAGGGGAGAGGGATATAAGAGTTCATCCCTACATATTTATTTCTTGTTGTGTCTCTATTTTTTTGAATTATATTCCCCTTCTTACAGCTAGAGATTTACTTATAAAAAGTTAGTTGTTCATGTTTCAGTCCTTTAGTTTACGATGCGATATTTGATGGTGAAGGAACTACAATATATCATTGGTGTAAATATTTGAACAGAAAATCTACAAAAACGTAAATGAAACCAGATGATATGAAAGGGAAAAAATTAAGAAAAAAGGTGGAAAAATATTTCCAGACCATGTGGTTAAATTATAATAATAATGACTTAATTACTCAATCCAAAATGAATTCCCTATCTCCATGCAACTTCAAAATGTATGTACAAGAGTTTCACATCCTCAGCGTGTCACTTTGGAACAAACCAACTAATCTACTTACAGTCAAATAAATTGCTATGGCACACGGTACTTTTATAAATAGATTTCACACAGTTGAGAATTATCAATGTAACAAAGTGTGTAACAAAGTGTCAAAAGAAGAATATCTCAAGTAAAAAATGAAGTAAAGATAGTTGAAATCCGAAAGGATAAGTCACAAAATTTTGAAAGTTATTAAGGTTAAGTAATAAATTGATAGAGTCTGCTAAAGTTGTAGTCCTTACACATGGATTAAAGGACACTATTAAAGGTATGTCAATGACTCAAGGCTAGTTGTCCAAATCCGTAGAAATATTTTTTAAAACTATGCATCTAATTCCTAAGATGAAATGAATGTTAATCTACTCCTTATCAAGCATGAGGCTGAGTTTACTTGCAATGGTTTATGTTCTTGTCAATTTTCTACAAGTTGATGTGTATTTTTATGTATAAGTACTCCTTGGCTAATGATTTCATCCTTCAGACAAATGATTTTTATCCTTAGTATGCCTTCAGCAGAAAGGTTTGTTTACTAGTTCGTTGATGATTTAATTCTTCAGACATAGATGATTATTATGCTTAGTATGCCTTCATCAGAATATTTTATTGAACTTGCTGACTCTTGTGCTCTAAATTATTTTGAAATATCTTACAAAGTTGTGGTTTGTACAAGTTATTTTCAAGACTTTATGGGCTTCTAATTGATTGATTGTGTTCCTGTATGACATGTTTGGTCTTGTTTCTTGCAGATGTTGTGGAAAAATTGTGTAGTGAGAGGCAAATGGATGCTTTATGGTTTATCTTTGCATTTTGACTTGTAGAAAAATTTCCACTTGTGCCTTTGTTGAAGGCATATCTCGAGCATCAAAGAAAAGCATTAGAAGAAATAGCAAAAAAGGAAGAGATCATGTTGGGTCATTGGTATGTTTATTATTATTGGTGTGGTTCATGCTCCCTTGTTAGTATAAACTATCAAAATATTAACTTGTCATTAGACATATTCTCTGAACACTTCCATATCTTATTGTAGAATTCAATAGCCTCAAAAGAAAATCATTCATTGAAAAATGTTAGAAAGTGCATTGAAGTGCACAAAATTGAATCATAGATTCCTTCCAAAGATCTTGAAAAACGTGTGGTTCAGTTATAGAAAGACATGGAAGAGAGGTAAATATTTGCAAAATCCATTAGGACTGAGACTAAATGGACTCGTCTTAACAGTGATAATGGTGGTGGTGGTGTTGGTGGTGCTACTGTTGTTGGTTCATTGTTCTTTAAACCTTCCCCTATGTTAGAAAATTATATATTATAGAGCAAAAGAGCACATAAAATATTGTAGAAATATAAACACAGAAAATGCATAAAACAAGAGAGACATAGATATACGCGGTTCACCTAATTTGGGCTACTTCCACGGAGAAACAACTAGTCCTTCCTTTTATATTATCCAGCAAAATGAAGAGATACAACCTACAACAGATCCGTTATAATTCCCTCTTCGCTCTCACAAAATATCCTCTATCTTTCTCACTCAGAATATAGATCTACATAACCGCAATACAATTCCCTCATATATAGCGAGGGGTTGCCTTCTATGACAAAAAACCCTAAATTAAACATAACTTCTACAGTTAGATTTATGCCTAATGAATGACCCAGATTGACTACGAAATTACAACATTTTACAAGGAAATTTTACATCTATTTTTAGCTTCAGGGGCACTGCCCCGATCCCTTGCCAGGAGGGGGTCTCCAAATAATCGATGTCTCCCCCCCTAGACCCCCTTGGTGGTGCACATTTACGGGCAATGTTGTTGCCACATTATGAACTAGGGTTCAATGCGGTGATACCTTTGAATAACGAAGATAATCAGGGTCCATACCCAATGCCCTCCTAATGCCTTTTCCCTTCCCAATTCTTCTTTGTTGCTCCCTAAAACTACCCCTCCTAGTACCTTTTCCCTTTCCAATTCTTCTTTGTTTCTCCCTACTAAACCTACCCATCCCAGTGCCTTTGCCCCTTCCAATTTTTCTGACTTACAACATCCTACTCCAATGGCCAGTATCCCATCTTACAATTTACCTGGTCAGGGTGTATATGACAGGGGAAGCCAAGACATATCCAGTATCTCGTCTTACAATTTACCTGGTCAGGGTGTATATGACAGGGGAAGCCAAGACATATATCGATCAACCTATGATGTTGGAAACAACCCATCATATTTTTCTAAATCTCATTTATATCCATCAGAAAGTCTACAATCATCTTTGTATGGGGTTGGCTCCTATCATGGATCAACCAATTATGGAAGTTATAATATTGGCAGTGGTGTGCCTCCAACAACTTCTTACCAGTCTTCATATTTATGTTAGGTCTGCTTTATTTGGTATTTTGGAAGCCATGTCCTAAGCTACTGATGCAGACTAAACTGCCTACTAAATGAACTTTGAAGTAATCACTTTTTAGTTACAGGTCTAGGAAGCATAATGTTTTCAACAAATCCAAATGTAATTTTTTATTTTGGTCATGGGATTGGCCAAATAGTTTTGCTAAACTGTCTGCAAGTTACTCTTCTTAGCTTTATTTGGATGCAAGGATTTGCCTTTGAAAAAGTACCTGCCTGATTTGTCCTAGTGGACTATGTAATTGCTAAATATGCTTTGAATTTATTTTAAAATATTTCACTAAATTGTCATAACAGGTCAGATGCTACAGTTAAAAATCAACATTTCGATTATGGAAAGCAATGAACATGGGGCTCATATGAAACAAATGAAGGCTTCAGGTTGGCTTGATTGCAACACATGCATGTGAGATCAATAAGCATCTCCCATTTACATAATTCTGCTAGCCATCCTTCGACCATATTCCAAGCCTATCTAGATCTTTTGTCTTTGCAATTCAAATTGTTGGGATTCGAAGGTATTTTTCACTCTCCTTGTTTTTCTCTTTTTCGCAATTCAATTTTCTTTCTTTATTTTTGAGTTCTTCCTCTAATTTTACTTTCTCATCGAAATTTCATCTCTCATTGAGGAGGTTTTCCCACCATGGTATAACTGTGTAGACTAGAATTGCATCAATTACCATGGAAAAAAATGATTAAACTACAGAGGTGGTAAATTTGGGGTTTTGGGTGCTTTGGTGGTAAATCCTAGGGGTTATAGATATTAGATCCTTGATAATTGGAATTGTTTTGCAACTTGGCATTGTTTTTGTGATGGTAGCACCGATCCATATCTCTATGGTGGGGCTAGATTTTCAGTGGATCTACATTTTTGGTGCCCCTAAAAGCGCAACATATCAACCACCTAAGTGATTTCATATTCTATCGATGCTTATAATGGAAATTGAACTAGCGATTTTCTTATTCTTGACCATATGATTTTCTTATTCATCTCATGGTGGTTCTTGCCACAACTTTCACAATCGAAGAGACTGTATCTTTCATATTTGTGTGTGGGAATCATTTATCCTACCCTATATGTATCACTGTGGTTCCTTGTTACACAAATATGAAGTTTTCCATGTCGGAGTGCAACTAATTCACTGTTACATGGCTGACTTTCCGCGTCCCATTACAGAAAAGGATGCAATTAGAACATAAAATCTTCACTATGGGTAATGTGGATCTTTCTTCTTCCCCACCCACTATCTCTTCTTTTTAAAGTTAGATTCTGACACTTCTCATATGCACATCAGTTTGCACTTATCTTCATTTTGGTTTTTTCACTAGTTTAATTACTTACTCATCCTCCACTGCTTCATTATCTATTTCAAAAACAATGTTTCTTATTCCATGGATAAAGTTAAATTTCACAGAAAATCAAATAGGATACTGTGCATTTTCCATTAACAATTTTCATATTCCTAATGATTTCTTGTACCAATTATAGGGATTCCCTTTCTTTAGTTGAGATCCTAGAACTTCCACGAATAAGTTCGATTAGAAACAACTAGAACTCATGACACATGGATGGATGGAGAGGCAGAGGGAAAAATGTTCCATTAGCCTAGAGAGTTGGTGAGGTCGAGGCTTTTCTTTTTAGAGATATTTCATTTCATTATCAGATTGTTATGGTCTTGATGAGATTGGTTCTTATTGGAACATCAGAGATAAAGTCTCATTTGGATGGATGGCATATGGGATGGAGAAATGAATGGATGGAGGGATGAATATGACAATAGAGAAGAATGAAATGAGATTCTCTCAGTTAATCACTTGTCGAATGAAAAATGCATGACATATACCCTTTGAGGAATTCATACTCGAACCATGCCAACCACGCCTTTGATAGGCTCTCAAATTGCATTTAAGGCTTTGTTCCTAATTATACTTCCCACCAACATGTTCTTGATTGTTTGATCAGACAAGAGAGGGGGCGATACAATGTCTAGATATATCCTTCCCACACTATTACAAAGTACATCATTTCTTTACATAAAGAAACAAGTGAATAGATCAAGACAAGCTTTGGAATTGTACACTATCTAATGTGTTAAGGTCCCTCCATGGAAGAACATACTATACAAATGTTTATGTTATGGTTAGTATCTTGGTTTATAGGAAGTAATTCTAAGTGACTTAGTGAGGAATTTTTTATATGAAGTTTGAAATATTAAAGTGATTGATTCATGTTTGAGATTTTATAAATGTATAAGGTTTTGGGTAAAAAATAATGTATTTATGTAAACTTTTTAAATTTCAATTTGTATTATTTTTACTTATTTTTTATCTTTAAAAATTTAAATTTTAAAACATGTGGTATAAATTACATATTTACTTATTTTTTATCTTTAAATTTTAAAATACGTTGTATAAATTACATACTTCACATTGATTACATCTTCAAATTTTTATGCATGCTTCATAAATTGTATCTTTCAATTAGATTATAGTTGTCATTTAAAGCCATAATATACATGCCCTCATTTGAGGCTAATGAGTGATGGTTGTAATTGAAAACTTTGAAGGTTATGATTTTAATTTTAAAATTGGGTCATTATATAAGGAGAATTATTTTTGTGATGCAAGATGTGAGGCTAGTCATATTGATTATAGTTGATGATATTAGGATCTTAAATTGGAAATTTACCATTGAAACATGGTAATATATTTATTTAATTGTGGGATATGGTGAGAAATTCCTTAAAATGCATTATGTAAGATGGACCTTAATATTTGACTATAGGAGTTATGGTTAAATTTTGATCTCTATTTGACTTTATGACATCAAGTTGTCTATGATGACCAATGCAAGAAACAGGTACCAAGAATGAGAATGAGAAATACCAGGTACCAAGAACATTGTTCCAGGAAAGCAATGTTAGCCAAGAATGAAAAATCCCAATGTCATTGCCAAAGAGCCCTGAAACAAATCAATTTCTCAAATCTCCAGGCAAACAATGTTAGCCAAGAACGAGAAATCCCAATTTCATTTCCACGCTCACTAGTTTGACCATGAATATGAACCTGCATACATTCTTGTTGAAGCTTGATTCTCATTGCCTTTGAGCTCTAGGATTGAGGGTCATGTCCAGTAAGACATGAGAATATATGCAAGATTTCATGGAATAAGGAAATGCATGTACCAATGAGGAGAATATGTTGATACATGGCATCCTTTCAAGTATTGTGGTTAAAGAAAATTCTGTGGCTAGAAACATTGTTCCATTATTATTTGTTATCATATCTTTTTTCTAAGTTAACATGCTTCTATCATACTAATTCATTATCCCTATGTCATGCACAGATCGATTTGAGTGGGTTTTAACTTTGATTTTCAATATAGTCAACGAATGAATATATATATGTTTTCCTTGTGTAGGTTGGATGATGGGACGACACACTTAGAAATAGGGGCAATGTAAAAACAACACTCCCAAGAGAAAGAGGTTGAAAATAACATTTTCTTATTTTAATTCAATGGTTGGAGCTACAAGTAACTTTGTTACTCGATCTTTCAAATGCATGTTGAAATAGTTCACGGGAAAGAAGTATGGCAATATTAAAAATGCTCTTAAATCATACTTAGGTTAGTATTTTGTCCTCCTTTAAGTTATTAAAAAGTAATTTGCTTATTGGTAACATATTGTCTGTTCAATGGTATCAATGTCTATATGCATTTCACTCTTAATTTTTCAGTTTGTTTGTTGAAACTGTATCTGATTTTCCATTTAAAGTGTAAATATGTTGTTGAAGTTTACCAAAGACAAGTGGCATATACAAGATAGCCCTCAAAGGAGTATAAAAACTTATTGTAATATCTGATACAAATACTGGGAGAGTTTGTGCCACCATGGACCTTTTTTTAAGTTGTTTGAGATAAATGCTATATCTTATTTCAATTAATTTTTAAGTGACAAAATTAAAAATGATTTATGCATAGGTTGTCCATCGATTTTTTTAATGTTGTGATTCTTTCACCTCATGGTTATTATGGGTAAGAAAATATTTTAAGAATGTCTGACAAGACATCAATGGACAGGTAACCAAATATTTTATAATTGCAATGTCCATTCCATGATATCCTCTCTTTATTGTTTGATTATATTTTGAACATTTATTTTTATTTTGCTTTGTATTTTAACTATGAAATTGAAAATACTTTGTATCATGTCCATTTAAGAAACAACCAAATATTGAAGATGAAATTTGTATTACATGATATTGATTGAAATCCTTTTAACTATTTTGTGTTGAAATATTTTCATGACTATTAGAAAATTTTACTTTCATGTTGTTATTTGAGCACATGTTGTTTATATACTTGACCAAGTTCATGTGTTAGAGAATTAGATGTTGTTGTGAACAAAACGACAAGGATTAGACATCACACCTTAGATTACTTGTTTTTACAAGTTATTTACAACTTGATATTTTTAGCATGTAACCTAGTTGGCATGATTGTGTGTAAGATTTCCTAAAGGTTGAATACTAATTTACTAAGGTGTTTTTTTCTATGACAATGTTTTATTTGATTTTTTTATACAGGTATTTGGCCACATAGTGGCCACTATTTCTCAACTGAAGAAAACTTGTTCGAGTTTCTTGCTTTTATGGGGAAAATGGCTTTAACATTATTGATGTTGAGGTATATGTCATAAAAATCCTTTATAGTATAATTTAGTTTATATTCTAGTGTTAATAATATTTCATGTCTTACACTCTGCACTATATCTTATTTTGTTTTTAGAAAAAGAACTCAGTATTGATGGTAACCAAAAAGATTTGAAGAAAGGATACCAATAACACTAGAGTGACAAATGAAAAAGGAGAGAGAAGAGAACCGGTCTAGTGATACCCTTAAAGCCAATATCCCACATAAGACACACACATTGAGATTGATGGTCAAGTCTTCAGAGTTGGTGAATTCACCTTCAATGCCTTGGAAACACAACAATAATGTTATGTAGTGATGAAACAACATTTCATGTGTAAATTGTAGTCCAACCAATATTAATTTGGAAACTCATATTGTAATATTTGACATTTCATATAATATAATTTAGGTGGCTGAAATTTTTTATTGTTGCACTTGATATTGTTTAGTATTGTAATTAACATATGTAACTTTGCATTTTCATATTAGATGAACCAGTTCACATTGTATGACATTTTTAATTTAGTCGCAAAATTATACTAATTAATTTATGTCAATTAATATTGAACACATAAAATCAATCTAAAACTACTAAATTAATAGTTTATATTGATTAATGATGAACACAAATAAAATGAATAAACGATTAAATTAGTCATTTATAATGATTGTTAATGAAAATAAATGAAATGAATATAAACTACTAACTTAATCATTTATATAATGAATATGAAACAACCAAAAAAAGATAATTGACTACTGCAAATGTTAAATTTGTGACAAACGACAACCAAAATTTGCATATATACAACTACTAGTAGCTAATTTACAGTATCTTATAACACGACCAATATTGAGTCATATTTCTTTGGTCATTAATTGGTTTCAAACGATGGCTAAGATTTGTATATATATATATGACTATTAGTAGTTAATTTACAATATCTTATAACACGACCAATATTTTGGTCATATTTATTTGGTCATTAATTGGTTTTGTCAGATGATCACACAGTAATATATTTTGTTGTATATTTGGTCATTAATTGTGGCAATTAATGACTAAAACAATGACTAAATTAATGACAAAATTTATGACTAAATATACTACTATATGATAAAATTGAGACAACCAATTAATGACTAAACTAAAAACGAATAAAAGTTGGTCGTGTTGTAAGATCTGTAAATTAGCTACTACTAGTCACTGACTGAAAAATGATCGTTTATATGCAAATTTTAGTTGTTGTTTTAGTAACTAATTACCCATTTTGTACTAGTGGCCCCAATAAACTATCTATACTTGGATGGATTCACCAAATCAAGTCTTGCAGCTTCTCCACATAACTTCTTGAAATTCATTTCCATCAATGTGAGTAGGGACTTGTATTCTACCATTCCAAATCTCTCCAACAGCTTCACGACATATTTTCCTTGTGAAAGGAAAATCTCACAGAGCCTTTTCCACACCTCAAGGCCTAGAAAATATTACATGATTACAAGGACCTGCATCTCGAATTCAAAGCTAACTCCCTCTTACACTCAATCATTATGGGCTCACTACATGTCAATAATATATTGTCAACATATAAAACCAAAATCAACAACATACCTTGGACTACCTTGAAGTAGAGTTTGGTATCGACATTTCTTCTTATGAATCCGAGCTTCACCAAAAAAATGTCAATGCGGGCGTACCATGTTTTTTGGGCTTTCTTCAAGCCATAAAATTCCTTCTTCAACTTGCAAACATGTGTCTCTTAATCCTCTAATTCAAATCATTCTGGCTTCTCAACATGCACTTCTCCTTGAAACATATAATGGAGGGATGTTGTCTTCATGTCCATTTGACGAAGGGTCCATCCTTGACTTGTGGAAAGAAGAGTTATCAAAAAGACGGTTATGTATCAAGCCACAAATGGAAATATGTTTTCATAATCTTCTCCCTCTTTTTGGGAGAATCCTTAGGCCATGAACCTTGCCTTTTATTTCTCAATGTTACCATCAACTCCATGTTTGATCTTGAATAGCCATTTTGAAGTCACCACAGATTTCCCATTTGGTCTCAACACAACGTCCCATACATCATTATTCATAATTGATTCAAATTCTTTGGTCATAACATCCTTCCAAACTTGTTCTTTCGCAAATTCTTCAAAGGTGGTAGATTCAGGTTGAATCATAGTGCTCATGGCTGTAACATATCCTTGGTACCCACATGGCTTCTTCCTTTCTCTAAATGATCTTGAGACGAAAATTCATATCTCATCATCATATCATGTGTCATGGAGCCAAAGTGGACTATTCCTAGTAGGAGGATCACTTGGAGGAGGATAGAAAGGATCCATAGGCTCCATGGGATCATCAACAATGTCTATCTCATATTCAATCATCGAAAGACCATCTAAAATATCCATATCATCATTCCTCTTCTAAGGAGCGGGAGGCAAAGGAAGTTCCCTTGCTTTCTCAAGGGAAGCATCTTCATCAAATGTTACATCCCTACTAATTTCAAACTTCCTTTGACCAAGAATATATATTCTAAATTCTTTACAATTTTCACAATATACAACAAATGCACCTTTTCTTCTCGTAGCTTCTAGCTTGTTTATTTTATCCTTCTGTACATGAAAATGTACAGGTCAGCCAAATATATGTAGGTGGCTAATATCGGGCTTGACACCTATGAACACTTCTTCCAGGATATTTTTTTTCAATTCTTGATGAGGTACCCTATTTTGAACATATATGGAAACATTCATTGCTTCTCCCCAAAGGAACTTCAGTAACTTTTGATCATGGAGCATGGCACGAATGACTTCTAAAATAGACATGTTCTTTCTTTCAGCTACTCCATTTTGTTCGGGAGTATAGGGAACAATTGTCTCTTTCTTGATACCTTCCTTCTTGTGAAAATCAATGAACCCCTTTGATATATATTCTCCACCATTGTCAAACTTGAATATCTTGATTTTCTTCCATATTTCATTTTCAACCAAAACTTTGAACTCCTGGAACATTTCGAAGGCTTCATCCTTGTGCTTCAAATAGAATATCCATGTCTTCCTTGAGAAATCATCAATGAAGGTGATTTAGTAAATATGGCCACCAATAGAATGCATGAGCATTGGACCACATATGTTGGAATGAATGAGATGGAAGATGTTATTCGTCGTATTATTGCAAGAGGGGAATAGTCCCCTTTTCTTCTTTCAATTGGAACAACCTAGACATACTCCATCATGTTGGGCTTGAACATTTGGAATACCATAGCCTAATTTATTCATTCTGGGAAGAGCGTTATAATGTAGATGGGTCAATATTCAGTGTTACAGCTCACTTAAACGATTAGTATCATGGACCAATGCTAGAATATGTCTTATAATGACTTTGTAGAGTCCTTAAAATCTCAATCCCAATGTGAATGCATCTCTCATAGGTGATCCAACATGAAAAGTAAAAACCTTTCCCTTGATTAAGGAAACCTTCATCCCTTTGTCTTCTAAAGCATATATTGATACCAAATTCTTCTTCAATCCCAACACATTCATCACATCATGGAGAAAAACAAATTCTCCATAATCCAAATGAAATTTGATGGACCTAAAGCCTTTGATGAAATGAGTGGACTTGTCTCCAAGAATCATTTTCAAATTTAACTCCATCTCTACCAAATTAGAGAGAAATTCCTTATACCCAAATAAATGACAAGTGGCCCCACTATCAACCTGCCAACTATCCCACAAATTTGGAGGAAGGGAACTATTAAGGGTAAAAATAAGAATACATTCAGATTGATTCACAACATTACTTTCATACCTAGAGAATCTTGAATTCTTTTGAGGACGACAATATTCTTCATGATCACTTGGAGCATCTCATATTATTTTTTCGTCTCTTCCATTATGATTTGCCTCTAGTGTTCTAGTGTGGACCATTGTTGTTCTTGGGGAAATCTTGAGCATAGTGGCTTCTCTTATGACAATTGAAGCATTCAATGTGAAATGATTCCTTGGATCTTCCAAACCTTCTATATGAAGTTAAGGAGGAGGATTTCATGAGTTTGATGGACCTCCTTTTCCTTTCTTCTTATTCTTGTCATGATTTATTAATGCAGCGGGCTCTCCTTCTTCATGATTTTGTATCCTACCTCTAAAAACCACCCTTGATTGTTCTTGAGTGATTTTTCTAACAATATCTTCAAATGACCAAAAAAAAAATAAAAATATTATAGTAGTAATAAAGGTTTCCCAAATAGGAGGGAGACTTCTAAGAGTAAAAATCACCAATTCCATGTCAGACACAATTTCTCCAATTCTTTGCAATTGATCTCTAAGACAAGATATCCTCATAATGTAGGATTGCATAGAGTATCCTTTTTTCATATTCATATCTTTGAGTTGATATTTCAAGGAGATTCTTTCATTCAAATTGTTGACTTCATACATGCCAACTATCTTATCATACATGTCCCTAGACTTCCTCAAATTTCCAACATATGCAAGTAAGCTATCTTGTAAACCATTAGCTATAATTTTCTTTGCTTTCAGCTCACCTTTCTTGTACTTATTCTTGGAGGTGTCTGAAGAATTCTTTGGAGGCTCTAGTAATTTTCCTTGAATGTATTCCAAAACATCATGGTTATCAACTATGATCTCCAACTTCATTTTCCATGCAAAAAATTTAGATGAGCCACCCAACTTATCATGTTCCTTGAAGAAAGAGGAATAAATATTGACTTGAGAAGATAGGCTCCTTCAACTTCCCAAATATGATTGATTAAATTCTTATCTCCTTTTGGCCTTCTCCTTCACTTTAGCTTTGATACTATGTTAATCTTCATATTGTTTTATGTTGTTTCAATTACTTTAGCCCAATTCAATTCTTCAATTAGCAATCTTTTCAATAACAATTAATGCTCCCAATCATCAACAATAACTGAATTTAGAACAATAAATGAAATGACAAAGAATATAATCAACGGATCAACAAGAGACACCAAGTTTGGTCAAAGACCAATGAAAAACACGACAAGGGGGGAAAACCTTTGAAATTCTTCTTCTATTAGATTGTCATAAAATGTTCATAAGAGAGTACAATGAGCCCAAAAAAATACCATTCATAAAAATTATCCCAACAACATTAAGAAATATGTTTCTTACATCAATATAGATCAGAGACAACTTTTCTTATCTATGGTCAACTCCATTCAGTTGCGATCAAATGTCAAATTTTAGCCCTACTTTCTAGTCACAGGGAGGAAGAGGTATATGTGTGACTAAGAGCTTTGAGATGTTACCTTGATCATCCAATCTTGTGGCTACATTTGAAAATTACCTTTGACAATCCTATAGTTGTGACCCAAAACCCTAGAAACACATGTGAGCTTCGAACCCTCTAATCTCAGACCTATGCAAAACAATTGCCTCGACCCAGACTCAGACATGTGTGAACCAACTAATGAAGAAGAGAAGAAGAAGATGCTTGATGATTTCCAAATGAGCTTGACGTCACTTGTGTTTACAGGCTTCCAAGGGTGTCCAATTTGTTGTTAGGTTCGACTTGTCCAAATGTGTATATGTGGTATTTTCTTCATAAATAAACTTTCCCTTAACCAAATTGAGTGCTTCAATAGTCAAAATTTTTCCTTTCAAAAAGAGGAATCTAATCCCATGATTGGAATTTCTCACTAAGCTTCCAAATTAACACTCACCCTCAGCTAGGGAGAAATTCCAACTACATCATGTAATAATAATGTGTATCCTATCATCATACCATGTCCCATCTATTCTCAACTCTATCTATTGAAACATTCTCAAATATAAAGAATAAGAATCATCGGGGAGAATTAGCTAACACCCTCTATTACATTAGAGAGCACATCTCAATTTGAAACAATATCAGGGAGCACATCTGAACCTAAAACTATATTGGGGAACACATTTCAACCTGGAATATCATGGAGGAGCTAAACATCTTCAAACCCATATCAAGCAATAGGAGATATAGGGAAGCACATCTCAACCCATCCAATTTCCTATTGATCATCCCAATAATGACCCTAAAGAGTCATGTGGTAGAACACTTTCTTCATCATCTAAGCTTGGGTGAGATACCTGACTTACCAAAGGTAAGGATCACACACCTCCAAGCCTCCTTAGCCCGTTGGCCAGATGGGGAGGGACAATCCCATTAATCAAAACTTTTTTTTATGATGCCAACTGCGGTATACTATACAAAGGCCAAGATAGGGGGAGATACCCTATTTGTCAAAATAGACAATGGAACAAATATTTTTTTGTTCACTTACATTCACCAACAGAATACACATTTGTATGTAAAAATATATTTTATTATTCAATATTTGATCATGAATTTACAAGGCTAGTGTAGTTCTCCTTTATTGGAGTTGATTGGCCACGAGCCTAAAGACACATCCTTTTAAACTAATGCATTTTCAAAACTAATTGGGTAACTTAGTTTAATTTAATTTATTTACTAATTATTAATTAACATTTTTTTTATTTTATCATTATATATATATATATATATATATATATATATATATATATATATATATATATATATATATAAATATAGATAGATAGATAGATAGATATGAATTTTTAATTCAAAACATTGCCTCTCTCTTAAAAATATTTTTTCCTCAAAGCATAGCCAATGTTGGGTGTTGCTGAATAAAACGTTATATATCCCACGATGAGTCTTCTTCTGGTAATATTTTTGATTTGATAAGGTATTCCTTAATAATCTTGGATTGTAGTACCTTCTCTCGGGTAGCGAGTATGCCTTCAGGTTCTAAGATGATCCTTCCTTCTTCATCAGTCTCATGTATCTCTATTTGAGATGTTTAATTTTTCCACAGTGCTTTTTTGAGACTTGATACATGGAATGTGTTGTGGATTCGAAAATTTCCTAGTAGCTTCAGTCAATAAGCCAAGCTACTTGTTTTTTTGATTATTTTGTATGGTGCATAATATTTAGGAGATAACTTATTTTTCCCTTGTTGTCTTAATGATAATTTCTTATAGGGTTGAATTCTAACAAAGAACCAATCTCCTTCTTTGAACTCTCTTTTGATGTGGTGTCGGTCGACTTGTTGCTTCATTCTATTACGTACCACTGTTAGATTTTATTTTAACAAGTTAATAATTCTTTGGTTTTCTTCTAAGTGGTTCTTTATTTCTTGTACCTTCGAATCATGTAGTGCAAAAGCCTTCCACCTGGTTGGTTCATAGCAATATAGGGCTTAGAAAGTAGTCATTTTAGTTGAATTATGATAGGTGGTATTGTAACACCATTATGCCAGGTGTAGCAACTAAGAACATTTTTTTGTTTGGCAGTTTATTTATCTACAACTTCAATTTGACCATGTGTCTCAGGGTGATAAGTCAAACTCATATTGAGAGATATTCCTGCTTAGTGGTAGAAATATTTCCAAAAATTTCCTTTAAATTTTGCGTCTCTATCACTGATAATAACCTTGGAAAAACCATGTAGTTTGTAAATGTTTTTACAAAACACATTCGCAATTTGCTTAGTTGTGTCATTTTTTATTATTGCCATGAAGTAGGCATATTTGGTGAGTCTGTCGACTACGACAAATATCGTGTCCTTACCATCAAACATAGGTAGTCCTTCAATGACATCCATCGAGATTTCCTCCCATTTTTTATTTGAAATATGTAATGGGTGTAGTAAACAAGGAGTTGGGATATTTTCACTCTTATTTATTTAACAAACATCAAATTCTGTGACATATTTTTGGATTTCCTTACTCATACCCTTCCGATAGAATGATAGTCAAATGTTGTAGTAAGTTTTGAATAATCTGACATGCCTAGCTGTAGCAGAAATGTGAGATTCGTTTATAATTTTCATTCTAAACTTGGATAATGGGATTAGGTAAATTGTATCTCTGTACCATAGTATGTCGTTTTTCCATTCAAAATTGGCATATTGACTGATATTTTCAATCATAGAGCTACAATCCAAATCTTTGGCATACCAAGATCGTATTTCATCTAACCAATTAGGAACAATTACTAAGGCGGTGAATGTTTTGATATCATAATCCTTCCATGAGAGTGCATCGTCTACAACATTTTCCTTTCCTTTTTTTTGCAATATTTCTAGGTCAAATGTTGAAAGTTTCTCCATCCACTTTTGTTGTTATGTTGACAATTTTTCTTGTTGAAGTAGGAATTGGAGGCTATTGTGACTGGTTCAGATTGAGAACTTACTTCCGAGTAGGTATTGTCACCATTTAGATAAATCATGTATGGTGGCAAGCATCTCCTTTTCGTAAGTTGATTTCAAAGGTTATAGGGTGGTTGTCTTGTTAGGATATTCTGACACATAGGAAATAGTTAAGTATAACTTGGTCTAGTATAGAGTTAGGTAAAGTGTGTTTCTTTACTATGTACATTTTGTAACTTACAATACGACGGTCACGATATGTAGTGATCCGACGGTCACGATATGTACTGATCCGACGATTCATTCTCTCCTCGGTATTACCGACACTTGATCTGTGGCTTAACACCCGATTGGTCCATGATCTCTATTTAAAGAGCATGGAGGGTCATTTGTAGGGTAATCCATCTATGAGAGAAGCATATGTAAATTTTCATTCTTTTATTAATAAATTGCCTGAAGTGGCCACGTTGGCTCACGCTGTGGACTGTTTCCCTCTTTGAGGGTTTTAACCACGTCAAAATACTGGTGTATTGATCTGTGATCTATTTGTGAGTGGTGTCCTTTGGTGTTCTTTCTGAGGAACTTACCCTGTAAATTCCTACATGGTATCAGAGCTATTTGAGTGCCGTGTTCATTGGTAATCCAAATCTGAAGACGGTAGAACTGCATCCAACTGTCGTTTCCTAGATCTACTGTTTCTAACTACTTTCAGGTCGAGAGGACTGCTCTATTGTGTTGGGAGCATCTGTTCCAGTGAGGAACCCCTTTCATTTCACGCGAAAAGGTTTCCGGTAGCCCTAGCGACGTCATTTTTAAGATCTGGAGGTATACAGTGTTTATTTGCAGTTTACAATTATTTTCTCTCTGTTTATTGCGGTTTCGGTTTATTTAGCATTTTTTATTACCGGATCTGAACCTTTCATTTCTGCATATGCTCTTTGCCCCGCGACTCTGTGCAATCTGGGCAAATCAGAAATAGAAAGGAAGGATTTTTCTCATGCGTATGCTCTTTTCCGCTGCACCTTAGTGTGATCTCCGAAAATCAGAAACATTGAGGAAAATATTTAGTTTCCGACTGAAGCTAACTTCGAGCCGTAAGGTTCATTTTTTTTTGTATGTCCGTGTTGGGTTTTGTGTTTTTTGTTTTGTAGGGAAAAAGAGCTTTCTCAAAGCAAGCACGCAACCCAAAGCTTCAACCTCTCTCTCTCTCTCTCTCTCTCAAACTTTTTGTATAGCTCACTTGGTCCAAAGCTAATTTATGAGAGTAGAGGTCTTGAGTTAAAATCTCCTTTTTACGGGGGCATTTTTTTTCATTTCCACACATTCCCGCACTTCGTTGGCATCTTCACCAACTTTTCTTCAAAAAGCCATAACTTCTTCAAACTTTTTGTATAGCTCACTTGGTCCAAAGCTAATTTATGAGAGTAGAGGTATTGAGTTCAAATCTCCTTTTTGTGGAGGCGTTTTTTTTTCATTTCCGCACATTCCCACACTTCGTCGGCATCTTCACCAACTTTTCTTCAAAAAGCCATAACTTCTTCATCCGAAAGCCGTTTTCAGATCCGTTTTTTTCGAACCAGCCTAATTTTTCGAGATCTCTCCATTGGAACACTTAGTTTCATAATCTTTAGCTTTAGTTTCTGTTAAAATGGAAAGTCCATACCAAGTTATTCTTGACAACACCAACTACTTCCAATGGTTGTCCTAGATTGAGAATTTAATTAGAAGTAAAGGTCTCTACAGAATAGCCTTAGGCCAATAAACCGAACCGAAAGATGAAGATAAGGCTGCTAAATGGGAAAATGGGCAAGATCAAGCACGTGGATTGATAGGGATGTCTATTTCTCCAAATATTAGATTCCATATTGCAGAACTTGATACTCCTGATGAAGCAATGAAACAGATCAATAAAGTTTTTGGAATTAAAAATGAACTTAGAGCTCATCAACTTGAAAATGAGTTGCTTACATTGGACCCCAATAATTTTTCTTGCATTGAAGATTTCTTGTCCAAGTTCAAGACCCTTAGATATCTCTTGGAAGGTGTTAAGGTTAAGAAACAAGATAGTAATCTTATCTATTCCATCCTTACTAAGTTGGGACTAGCCTACTCTGTGTTTGTTTCCACCTTCCATTCTACAAGAGAAGCCTTCATTTCTCAAGGACAAGACTACAAGTCCCCTTCCTTTGATTCTTTTTGTGATTCTCTAATAAGAGAACAAGAAAAACTCTTACACCTTGGTCTTCTTAATCTTGGAAACTCTTCTAAGAAAGCGTTAGCCGCCCAGCAGCAACCAAATTCAAAGAATCCTAAGAAGTCGTATCCTAAAAGGAATGGTCCTAAACCAAACAAGGGTCCTAAGCCATTTCAGCCTCAAAATGAAAAATCATTTCAACAAAATGATAAGACAAATAAAAACAAAGGGAAGAAGACTGATAGATATTGCAACTTTTGTAATCGAGATGGCCACTTAGAATCCAAATGCTTTAAGAAGATGGAAGCCTTGGAAGCAGCAATGAAGAAGCATAACATCCATTTGGAGCACTCTTCAACTTCAACTTCATCTTCGGGAATGGCACTTTCTGCATGTGGTTGTCAATCATCTCGGTCTGGCTATGCACTAAATGTATCTTCTTCTTCTCATTCTCATGAGTGGCTCATTGATTCTGGAGCTTCTTATCACATGGCCAAAAACAAAGCCATGTTTTCTTCTTTAAATGATTGTAACACCAAAAATATATATGTTGGTGATGATAAATCTCTTAATGTTGTAGGGACTGGAACTGTTCATCTAGACAATGGTCAATTTAATGATGTATTATGTGTTCCAACCTTATCTTGCAACCTTCTATCTGTATATCAGATAACTCATTCAGGTGAAGGTAAAATCGTTGAATTTTCACCTCACGATGTTGTAATTAAGGACCTAAGAGATCCTAGAAAGGTTTTAGCTACTGGCATTGCTGATGATTCTACAAGGTTGTATAAGTTTCACAACTTTGGGTCATCAAATCTACCCTCGGTATTTGTTGCTCATAACGATGAAGTCAGCAAACTTTGGCATGAGCGATTTGGTCACTTAAACTATCGCTCCCTTCAGAATCTATGTAAAGAAAATATGGTGATAGGTCTTCCAATGGTATCTTGCAGAGATGGTGTTTTTTCCGGATGTGTACTCAGAAAACATCATCAGGACAGTTTTGAAAAACGTGCCTCTTGGCATGCCTCAGCCCCTTTACAGCTTGTGCATAGTGATTTATGCGGTCCACTTCCAGTTGTTTCATTCTCTGGCTACAAGTATTTCTTAACTTTCATTGATGATTTCTCCAGACGCACTTGGGAATACTTCTTAAAACTCAAGAGTGAAGTATTTAACATATTTTTGGCCTTCAAGGCTTTTGTTGAAAAACAATCTAGACATCAAATTCTTAAGCTAAGATCTGATAATGGCTGAGAATATGTTAACAACAAATTCATCAACTTTTTCACTGAGAATGGAATTCAAATGCAGCATATTGTTCCATATACTCCACAATAAAATGGTGTAGCTGAAAAGAAGAACTGCACCTTAAAGGAAATGGCTAATTGTATGCTTCAATCTAAAGGACTTGGTCTTAGTTTTTGGGCAGAAGCAATTAACTGTGCAAATTACATAATAAATCGCACTCCTACTAAGGTTTTGAAGAATATCACTCCAGAAGAAGCATGGAGTTCAATTAAACTAGATGTAAGTCACTTTCGTGTTTTTGGAAGTGAAGCATGGGCCCATATTCCAGATGAAAAGCATAAAGCTTTAGAACCTAAGAGTGAAAAATGTATTTTTGTTGGATATTCTGAAGATGTCAAAGGCTATACACTTATTCCACTTAAGTCCAAAAATGTTATCATTAGAAGAGATGTAAAATTTGCTGAAAATATATCGGCCTACGAGCCTAGTTCGGCGGATGTGCCACCTCTCCCTATCTCTTCTACTTTTGAAAATATTTCTTCTTCAGATGATGAAAGTGAGGATGACAATCCTCCCCCACCTTCTCAGGATCCTCCTTCAGCTCCTCAGCTACCAAAATGGGTCCGTGCTACTCGGGATGCAGCAGGTGATCTTGCCGGTGATCCTATAGATCAGTGACGTACACGTTCTCAGTTTGATAGAGCCTCTTCTTTACTGGCTCAAGCTTTAGTGAATTATGATCCTGACACCTTTACAGAAGCTTCAGGCCATCCAGATTGGGAAGCAGCTATGAATGAAGAATATCATTCATTATTGGCAAATGAAACATGGGATCTTGTTCCTCTACCAAAGGGACGAAAACTTGTTAGATGCAAATGGGTTTACAGAACCAAGTATGGACCAGATGGGAAAGTTGATAAATATAAAGCTCGTCTTATTGATAAGGGTTTTTCACAATTTGAAGGCATTGACTACACTGAAACCTTCTCCCCTGTTGCCAAAATGAACTCTATCCACCTTGTTCTTTCCCTTACTGCCTCTTTCAAATGGGAAGTCCATTAGATGGATGTTAAATCTGCCTTCTTGCATGGGGACTTGCATGAAGAAATCTATATGGAACAACCTATTGGCTTTATACAAATAGACTCCAGCCTTGTATGTCAACTTACGAAATCCCTTTATGGTCTCAAGCAAGCTCCTCGAGCTTGGTATGCCAAAATGGATAGCTTTCTTTTAGAATCTGGCTTTTCTAGGTGTCATTCTGATAATACTGTCTACACCAAGAAAGTGGGGAAGTCTCTTATCATTCTTGTTCTTTATGTTGATGATCTTATCCTTACTGGTAGTGATCCCAACCTTATAAACCATGTGAAGTCCAACCTTAAAAGGAAGTTTGAAATGACAGACTTAGGACACTTACATTATTTTCTTGGTCTTCAAGTCTTGCAATCCAAGGAAGGTATTTCCCTTTCCCAGTCCAAGTATTCCTGTGATATTCTACGCCATTTTCACATGGAAGACTGTAAGCCAACCCCTTCTCCCTTTCAGTCTGGAGTCAAACTTTCAGTCACTTGTACTTCTCCTGAAGTTGATGCTACCTTATACTGTCAACTTGTAGGAAAACTTTTGTATCTAACCCATACTCGTCCCGACCTTTCCTTTGTTGTTGGCCTTGTTGCTCGGTTTATGAAAAACCCACATGAAAGTCATTAGAAAGCAGCTAAAAAAATACTTCATTATGTTCGAGGTACAGTTCAGTTTGGGTTTCATTACAGTGCCGAAGCAGCTCCTCTATTGGTTGGTTTCACTGATTCCGATTGGGCTGGTGACCATGATGATCGGAAGTCTACTGCAGGTTATGTGTTCACTCTTGGTTCAGGACCTATTACATGGGCTTGCAAGAAACAAGGTGCCATTTCTCTTTCTTTCGCAGAAGTAGAGTATTGTGGTGCCGTAGAAGCTAGTAAGGAAGCTTTGTGGCTTCGTCAGATCCTGTCAAAGTTTGGCTTTCAGCAGTAGCATCCGACTACACTTTGGTGTGATAATCAAAGTGCCATTCAACTATGCAAAGATCTAGTCCAACATCAGTGCAGCAAACACATTGAACTGCACATGCACTTCATCAGAAAGCTCATTCATGACCATGTTCTTGAAGTGCAATATTGTTCAACAGATGATCAAGTTGCAGACATATTTACAAAGGCTCTCACAGAGGCGAAGTTCACTAAACTTTGATTTATGGTTGGAGTTCAGGAAGTTGTCACTAAGTGGGGATAGGCTCTAGTGCCTCCTTCCTTCTCCTATTGTGTCATATTTGTAAATCCATCAATCCTATCCCAAGTTGTTCTTAAGGGGGGATGTTAGGATATTCCGACACATAGGAAATAGTTAAGTATAACTTGGTCTAGTATAGAGTTAGGTAAAGTGTGTTTCTTTACTATGTACATTTTGTAACTTACAATCCGACAGTCATGATATGTAGTGATCCGATGGTTCATTCTCTCCTCGGTATTACCGACACTTAATCCATGGCTTAGCACCCGATTGGTCCATGATCTCTTTTTAAAGAGCATGGAGGGTCATTTTTAGGGTAATCCATCTATGAGAGAAGCATATGTAAATTTTCATTCTTGTATTAATAAATTTCCTGAAGTGGCCGCGTTGGTTCAGGCAGTGGACTGTTTCCCTCTTTGAGGGTTTTAACCATGTCAAAATACTAGTGTATTGATCTGTGATCTGTTTGTGAGCGGTGTCCTTTGGTGTTTTGTCTGAGGAACTTACCCTGTAAATTCCTACATGTCTTGCATTAATAATGCTCCAATTTCAAACCCTAAAGCATCACATTCAAATATGAATGGTTTGGAGAAGTCTGGAGTTTCCAATACCATTGTGGTTGACATCACTTATTTTATATTCTCGAAGCATTCATTTGCCTAGTTATTCCATTGAAATGTGTTCTTTTCTAACAAGTTGGTCAAGGGTGCCATCAAATGTGCATAGCTTTTATGAATCTTTTGCAATACCCAGTTAAACCTATAAGTCCTGTTAGTTTGGATATGTTCTTAGGTTTGGGCCATTCTTTAATTTCTTTGATTTTTTTGGGGTCCACTTTGACTGCTTCTCTTGATATGATGTGTCTCAGGTATTTAAATTCATTTTTCCAAAAGGTACATTTTGATAACTTGGCGTAAAATTGTTTCTTCTCTAATACGGAAAGTACTTGCTCTAGATGCTTGAGGTGTTCCTTCCAAGTCTTGTTTTAAATGAGGATATCGTCGAAGAAGACTAATACAATTTTTCACAAGTATGGATTGAAGAGTTCATGCATGGTTACCTTGAAGGTGGCTAGTGCATTTGTTAAACCGAATGGCATTACCTTAAACTCATAGTTCCCTTCATGAGTTTTGAATGTAGTCTTTTCGACATCTTCTAATCTCACTCGAATTTTATAGTAGCCTAATCTCAAATATAATTTTGAGAATATTATGCACCATGGAGTTCGTCTATCATCTCATCAATGAATGCAATTGGAAATTTGTGTTTAACGGAAATTTTATTTAATCCTCTTTAATCTATGCACAACTGAAAATGTCCATCCTTCTTCCTAACTAATACTACTGGTGTAGCATATGGACTTCTACTTTTTGTAATGACTCCATGCTTTAATAGATCTTGTATCAGTATTTATATTTCTATTTTATGATGATGGGTGTAGCGATATGGATTAACATTTACTAGTGTTGAATCTGGTTTGACTTCAATTATATGCTCAATTTTCCTTTCAGGGGGTAATTTCATCGATAAATATTGAAAAACTTTGTCATATTTCTGGATTAGTATGAAACTTCAAACTGTTGGTGAACCCCTTCCATCGATAATAACTCTAATTGTTGACATTGTGTGACAAATACTGGGGCTCCCTTGGGAATAATATTTTCCATTTGTTGAGCATAAATGACCTCGGTAGGTGGGGGTTGGAATCCAAACAAATTATACTTCCTTCCATCCATTTTGAACTTAATGAATAGTTTTTGGTGATTTTCCAAATATGTCTCTGGTGTTTGCAACTAGTGTACTCCTAATATGGTTTCTACTCCTCCTAACAGGGCCATCTAAAAGTTGGACTCCATTTCATATTTTTTCAGTTTCATTTTAACTTTATGGCACTTTCCTACTCCATCTATTTGTTTTCCATCTGCTGCCATAAATTTTAAATCAACTACGGGATATATAAAAGTGTTCAGTCTTTTTGTGACATTGACATCTATAAATTTGTTCGACTTCCTGAATCTATTAAAATGATAACGTTTTGTTTCTTGATATGTCATTTAATCTTCAATGTTTGTGGTTGAGTTATCCCTGTGATAGCAGCCAAAGAAATTCTTGGCATATCCTCTTCTTCTGGATTTGAATTAAGGGTCTCATTTTCTTCATTATTTTCTTCATCGAAGCTATCCTCTGAAGATTCTTCTTCTTGTTCTACTTTGTAGTTGTAAATATTTTGCGTAGTGCACCTATGTCCTGGGGAATATTTATCTCTGCATGTCCAACACTTTCCATCCCTTTTTCTTTCAAAAATCGATTGTTGTTTTCGTCCATCGCGCATTGGTGGTGGAATATACTTACCAGTGTTTTTTGAAGATGGCTTACTTGACTTCCTTTTTAAATAGTTGTTTGATTTTTCATTACTGGCATATGACATTTTATGGAGCTTATATTTCCGCTTAATAATTATTGTTGCATGTCTAACGTCTTCAATCGTTTTGGGTTTATATAGTTTTAATTCTTATCGAATATATTCCTTCAGGCCACATTGACACTTTTTTAGCATCTCTTCATCTGAGAATCCCCTTTGCCTTATAGTTAATACTTCCCACTCGTGGGTGTATTTGCTTACCGATCCTTTTTGTTTGAGCTGAACAAATTTTTTGTAAACATCATCTTCTTCTTTGTCATGGAACCTTTTGAGTAGGGATTTTTTAAAATTTTCCCAATTAAACAAGCGAGATGCACGTTTGTTGGACCACCAAAGGAATCAATCATATGCTTTAGCTTCTAGGTTGTTGGATGCAGTCATGACCTTCTCTTTTTAACCTATTGGCGAGTTTGCTCCAAAAATGGCATCCATTTTATTTATCCATACAATGGCACCCTTATGGTCCTTACCATTGTACTTAGGTAATTCTCTTTTAATTTTAAGGCAATCTCTTTCATACATCGACAAAAATTCATGACTTAGAAATTTTTTTCCTTTCGGAGTCTTTTGACTTTATGTGGCTGAGTGATTACAAGGTGGATTGGCTCCTCCCATAAACTGACTCGTCATGTTGTTCAATTATTTGATATCATCTGCCATTTGGTCTTGACTACTAATTAACTTTTCTTGGCCCTTCCCAAATTCATCTTGCCTTTTTTTTACATTTTCAAGGTGCTTGCACACTCTATTGATTTCGTCTTGAAACTTCTTTGAATTCACATCGTTAGTACTACTCCCCATTTTGTTCTTATTTTTCTTAGTAGACACAATTTTTTTTTAAATAATAATAATATATTTGTTTATTTAAATTATATGTTAGGTGTGGAGCCTGATTATCTTCTATATTCAAAGGTTTCAACTGGATGTATACCCTAGGAAGACTGTACACACCTCGACTGGGGGGGGGGTGCGAGGGGGACTTGTCCCCCCAACGGGGATCCGGGGGGTAGATCCCCCTTGGCTAGCGGGTTCGGGGGCTAGCGGTCCCTGGAGGGGTTCGAGGGTAGCCCCCCTGAAGCTAAAAATAGATGTAAAATTGCCTTGTAAAAGTCTAGTAATTTCTAGTCAATCTGGGTCGTTCATTAGGCGGATGATCTGATGGTAGAAGTTATGTTTAGTTTAGAGTTTTTTGCCCTAGAAGGCAACCCCTCACTATATATGAGGGAATTGTATTGCGTCTGTGTAGATCTATATTCTGAGTGAGCAAGAGAGAGGAGATTGAGAGTGAAGAGGGTGTTACAGCAGATCTGTTGTAGGTTGTATCTCTTCAGTTTGTTGGATAATATAATAAACGAAGGACTGGTTGTTTCTCCATGGATGTAGCCCAAACTTGGTGAACCACGTATATATGTGTCTCTCTTGTTTTTTGTTTTTTCTGTGTTTATATTTCTGCAATATTTTATGTGTTCCATTGCTCTGTAATATATATAATTTTCTAACATTATATCTATATATATATATATATATATATATATATATATATATATATATATATATATATATATATATCTATATATATATATATCTATATATATATATCTATATCTATATCTATATATATATCTATATATATCTATATATATATATATATAGATATATATCTATATCTATATATATCTATATATATATATATGTGTGTGTGTGTGTGTGTGTGTGTGTGTGTGTGTGTGTGTGTATTACAAATTAATCAGATTATATAGTTTGTAACTATATAAATAATTAGATTAACCAAATTAATTAATAAATAAATAAATTAAATTAAACTTTATATTTTGTAACTATATTGTAATGGTTCTAAACACTAAAGTGGGGGTCACACCATTTTACTCGCAGTCAAACAAAACGGTGGCCAGTTCTGACAAAAAAGATGGTGGGTTAGATGGGTTAGACAGGGGTCGATGTTGCCACGTTTTCGGTTGGGATAATAGGCCATGGTGTGGGCAGCAAGACATAGGTTAGCATGTGGAATGGGATGGTGACATTGAGCAATGATAAGGGGAATTGTTGCAGTAGACGGTCGACGACAGGTTCGATAGCATATGGGAACAAAATGGAATGGACAAGGATGGGTTTTATGTGGGAAGCACAGGATGGACAGGGACGGTGTTTACACGGCATGATAGTAACAACGAGAGCAACAGAGTTGTCAAACAGTGTGGGGAAAATAACGGGAGAATGGAGTAGTGATTGTGTCATGGAAATGGGGATGGGTAGATGATAGGGAAGTCAAACAATAGTAAATAAACCCAAATTGTGTAGATCTAGACCAAGAATAAACAACTCTAATACCATTGGAACAAAGATTTTTTTGTTCACTTATATTCACTAACAGAATACACATTTGTATGCAAAACAATATATGTTATGAAACCAGCTCAAGAAAAGATAGAAAAGATAGATCAACGCCTTAGAATTCAGCCTCTTCGAGAGGGAAACCTCCTTTACATTACATAAATGAACAATTCTTGGATGATACAAATGACAAAACCTCCTTTCTATATATAGGAGTCTAAGGAGTCACAATATAATCCAGCCGACCTAACAATAATAATATAAAGCCACAAAAATAACAATAGAGGGATTCTATGGGGCACAGAAATAACAATATGGGGGTAATAGGGGCACAACAATATAAATAAGGGGTATAACTACAATAGTAATGGGGTAATCACTAGTATTATAGGGACCCAACATGCCCCTCTCCTTCAAAAAAGTGTTGTCCTCAACGCTTGAGTAGTTCTGGATACTTCTGCATAAAATTCTCATCCTCCCATGTGGAATCTTCAGCGGATAAGTTCTTCCACTTGATAAGATACTCTGAAATTGATCGATTTCGTAGCTGTCGAGTTCTTGTTTCTGTGACTGCTTCCGGTTCCAATATAATTTTTCCTTCCTCATCAAGTTCTGGCAATATTGTTTGAATTGGGAGCTTGTCACCTATAACCTTCTTTAAACATGAAACATGGAAAACTGGGTGCAATCGAGAAGCTGCAGGAAGCTCCAATTTGTATGCCATAGTACCAATCTTTTGCAACACCTTGTACGGACCATAATACTTTGGTGATAATTTATTATCCTTCTTAGCTTGCTTTAGGGACATTTGCTTATATGGTTGTAGCCGTAGGAATACCCAATCACCTACATCAAAACTTCTTTCACTGCGATGTTGATCTGCCTGTTGTTTCATTCTATTTTGTGCCAACACGAGGTTATCCTTTAAGAGTTGGAGGACTTGTTGTTGATGTTCGATGTGATGTTCCACTGCCTGAACCTTAGAATTTTCTCTTAAATATGATGTGATGGATGGTGGTTGATACCCATAAAGTGCCATAAATGGGGTCATTTTTGTTGCTGTATGGAAGGAAGTGTTATACCACCATTCAGCCAGAGGCAACCATTTGACCCATTGTGTCTGTTTATCAGATACAAAGCAACGAAGATATCCTTCCAAACATTTGTTTACTATCTCAGTTTGCCCATCAGATTGAGGATGATAAGATGAGCTATGAGCTAACTGAGTACCAAGACAAGAAAATAATTCTGTCCAAAAATTTCCAGTGAAAATGGGATCTCTGTCACTTACAATAATCTTTGGGTTTCCATGTAGCTTTTGAACTGTTTCCATAAATGCAGTAGAAACTGTACTGGCTTTAAATGGATGTGATAATGCACAAAAGTGTGCATACTTGGTAAGTCTGTCAACTACCACCATGATGACACTCTTTCCCTCAGACTTGGGTAAACCTGTGATAAAATCCATTGAAACCTCCTCCCAACGTTGGCTTGGAATGGATAAAGGTTGTAATAGACCCGGTGTCTTAATTGTTTCAACTTTATTTTGCTGGCAAACCAAACATTCCGCCACAAACTTTTGAATATCTGATTTAAGGCCATCCCAAAAAAATTCCTTCTTAACCCTGTGGTAAGTTTTTAAAAATCCTGAGTGCCCTCCTAAGGGAGAAGTGTGCAATTCCATAAGAATCTTTTGTTTTAGCTGGGAATTCTTACAGAGGTATAAGCGATCTTTGTACCATAACGAATCATTTTGCCAGCTAAATGTATCAGAAGTACTGGAATCTTGTTGTAGCTTTCGAATAAGTGCCCACACTTCTTCGTCATTCTTCCATTCCTCCCTTGCTTCGTTTATCCAATCTGGTTGGATAATAGAAATGGCACACAACAATGCTTCCACATCCTCATCCTTTCTTGAGAGTGCATCTGCCACCACATTTTGCTTCCCTTTTTTGTAGATGATTTCAAAGTCATAACCCAACATCTTTGTGACCCACTTTTGTTGCTCTTCAGAGGATAATCTTTGTTCTAAAAAGTATTTAAGGCTATCATGATCCGTTTTTACCTTGAAGTGTCTTCCCATTAGGTAGGGTCGCCATTTCTTAAGTGCATGGAGTATTGCCAACATTTCCTTCTCATAAATAGCTTTGCTTAAAAACTTTCCCTTGATTGGACGACTTTCAAAAGCAATGGGTCTTTCATCTTGCATTAGAACAGCACCAATTCCATTTCCTGAAGCATCACATTCCACAATAAAGGTTTTTGTGAAGTCCGGTGTAGCTAAGACCGGTGCTTGGCACATTGCCTCTTTAAGATGTTCAAAGGCCTTTGTTGCTTCCGGAGTCCATGAAAATGAATCTTTCTTCAATAATGTTGTTAGAGGTGCTGCTATTCTCCCATAATTCTTAACAAACTTGCGATAATACCCTGTCAACCCAAGAAATCCTCGCAGATGCTTTATGGATGTGGGGATTTTCCATTCCTTAATGGCTTTAATTTTGCTAGGGTCTACCTTAACTCCTTCATGAGATACAATATGACCCAAATATTCCACCTCCTGGACTCCAAAGAAACATTTGGATCTTTTTGCATATAATTGTTTCTCCTCCAATAGTTGTAGCACCCTGTCAACATGTTCAACATGATCCTTCCAAGACTTGCTGTAGATTAGTATATCATCAAAAAATACTAACACAAATTTTCTAAGGAATGGTTTGAAAATTGAATTCATCAAACCTTGAAATGTTGAAGGTGCATTGGTAAGGCCAAAAGGCATGACCAAAAATTCATAATGACCCTCATGAGTTCTAAATGCCGTTTTGGAATGTCTTCAATCTTCATTCTGATTTGATGATATCCCGAACGAAGATCCAACTTGGTGAAGTAAATTGATCCATGCAATTCATCCAGTAATTCATCAATGACAGGAATGGGGAACTTATCTTTAATAGTGAGCTTGTTGAGCTCCCTATAATCTGGACACATGCGCCATGATCCATCCTTCTTGTGCACCAATACTACTGGAGCTGAGAAAGAACTTTGACTCGGTTGAATTATACCAGCCTCTAGCATTTCTGCAACCATACGTTCAATTTCACTTTTTTGGACATAGGGATATCTGTACGGCCTGATGTTTGGAGGAACACTTCCTGGAATCAGATGAATAGCATGATCATGATCACGCATAGGTGGGAGACCTTTGGGAGTCTCAAATACCTTGGAATGATTGTCCAAGACTTTTTGGAGATCTGGAGAAATAGATGATTCCAATGTGGAAACATCTAGCGAACATAATTGTGCAATTACACCTCTTTGCTCCTTTTTTAGAAGCTTTGTCATACCATTAGAGCTGATTATCTTTCCTGGTTTCCCTGCAATACCCCTTAATTCAACTTCCTTTCCTTCCAAAGAAAATTTGATGAAAAGTTCTTGAAAATTAAAAGCTATTGTACCCAAGGATTGTAGCCATTGGACTCCTAGTACAACATCAGCACCTCCCATTGGAATGGAAAGCATTGGGCTAGTCAATACATATTCTCCCATGGATAGCTTGATATTATGGCACTTTCCAGAGCAATTTATTGTTCCTCCATTTGCAATCATCACTTGACACTCTGGTGCTGGATATAGGAAGCAATTCAATTCTTTTGCTACCCTACAATGAATAAAATTGTGGGTGCTTCCTGAATCAATCAACACTATTACCTTTTTCTTCTTGATTTGTCCTTCTATCTTGATGGTTTGAGGAGTGGTAATTCCCGCCAATGCATTACAAGATATGGTCGGATTTATTTGTTCTTCATCTAGGCTTTGTTCCTGGAATATATCCTCTTCTTTTGACCTTTCTTGCTCCTTTTCTTCTTCCTCTTCACAATCTATGTAGAATAATTTCTTCTCAGCACACTTATGACCTTTTGTGTATTTGCTATCACAATTGTAACAAAGCCCTTTTGCTCTTTTTTCTTCCAATTGTTGTGGTGTCAACCTTGTAGGTTGTGGAAGACTATGGGCAACAACACTTCCATCTTTATAGTTGTGAGTGGTATGCTTCCTAGTTGCCATAATTTTGCTTTCCATTTTTCTTGCTAACCTGAATGCCTTCTCTAATGAATCAGGTTCCCAAAGGCGCACATCATGTTGGATATTATCCTTTAAAGACCCTATGAACACATCAATCCTATGCTCCTCTGGAATATCTTTTACCCTTATGTTCAATTTTTGGAACTCCTCAATGTGCTCCATTATTGAACCCTTTTGTTTGAGACTTATCAATTGGCTAAAAAAAGTGTTGCTTTTTGTATCCTCATAATGTGCTATCAATTCTTCCGTAAAAATTGCCCAAGTGATAAATTGTTTACGAGAACAAAGCCATTGATACCATACAAACTGATTTGGTTCCAAATATAAAGTTGCCATACGTACCTTTTGTGTGTTTTGCACATTATTGAGATCGAAGAATTGCTCCATCTGTAATATCCATGTGGCGGGATCCTTGCCATCAAACTTCCTCATATCGATTTTTGGAACATGGTGAGTCTTCGATCCAACATTAGAGTCTATGGAATCATGATTAACATTTCTTTTGTTCTCATCATGAGTTTCCTTTACTACCTTTTCACCATTAGTGACCCTTTCTTGTAGCAAGTTCTTCAATTCTTCCATGTCTGCCTTCAAATCTATCTTCAAATTTACCATCGAATCCTCCATCTTAGCTTCCATGCCCTTTATCTTAGATTCCACGCCATTTATCTTAGATTCCACGCCATTTATCTTAGATTCCACGCCACTTATCTTAGCTTCTGTTAGCTTTTGTGAGCGTGACATTTGTTGCACTTGTTCTTGTAATTTTGATATATCATGTAGCATTTCTTCCTCTTCTTCATGAGTCATGCTAGAGCTTTCAGGTTCCTTACTAGGTGTTTGCATTTTCTTTCCTCGGGGCATCAGTTACCGATAATAATGCTTTACTATGCCCTTTGAATTCCGTTAAACCAAGCTTACATAAAAATTTAAAAAAAAACTACACACCTTTTTTCACTTTATAGAAGCCTGATATTGAATCTGATGTATCTCTGTAATTTCAGATCATCTAGTTCTAAATTGCTACCTGTAGTAGCCTTCTGCGTCCTCTTTCCAATGCCACAAGTCTGAGCCAAATTGGATTCTCCAAGGAAGAGTTATGTGAAATCTCCCACAGTGACTTGCTTTTAGACTGGTTCAGTAGAGCGAACTTGTACGACGTGCCACGAGTCACTGTTTCAACCTTTGAATCTGAAACACACACACAAGAAACTACAGTCCGTCCTCTTTCTGTACCTTTTTACGAAATTTCAATCCGATCCTCAGAGAGAGAGTTATGACGATTTTCCCCAGGTCACCTGTTTTGAATGTAATTCAGGAGTCTGCAAAAAGACCAACTTCCTCAGATCATATCTCCGACAATATCACGCAAAAAGCTCTGAAATTCGGACCCAGGTTCAGCGCCAATTCTTCTCAAATGGGTTTTTTTTGTGACTTCTGAAACGTCACAGAAAAAAGTTATAGCGAAAATGCCACGATGACCTGTTTGGAGCAGCGAAACCCTAGAATCCAAAGCTCTGATACCAAATGTTATGAAACCAGCTCAAGAAAAGATAGAAAAGATAGATCAACGCCTTAGAATTCAGCCTCTTCGAGGGGGAAACCTCCTTTACATTACATAAATGAACAATTCTTGGATGATACAAATGACAAAACCTCCTTTCTATATATAGGAGTCTAAGGAGTCACAATATAATCCAGCCGACCTAACAATAATAATATAAAGCCACAAAATAACAATAGAGGGATTCTATGGGGCACAGAAATAACAATATGGGGGTAATAGGGGCACAACAATATAAATAAGGGGTATAACTACAATAGTAATGGGGTAATCACTAGTATTATAGGGACCCAACAATATATTTTATTATTCAATATTTGATGATGAATTTACAAGGCTAGGGCAGTTCTCCTTTATAGGATTTGACTGGCCACGAGCCTAAAGACATGTCCTTTTGAACTAATGCCTTTTCAAAACTGATCGGGTAACTTAGTTTAATTTAATTTATTTACTAATTATTGATTGATATTTATTTATTATTTTATCATTTATTATATATATATATATATATATATATATATATAGATAGATAGATAGATAGATAGATAGATAGATAGATAGATATATATATATATATATATATATATATATATATATAATTCATAACAAACAAGGATCACACACACCTTATGGGTGACAAATAGGGGTGATACCCTATTGTTTAGAAATCCCTCAACCCCAGGATCCTTCCATATCAATTCCACATCGAGGGAGCTCAAATAAGGGGGAAGGGTTGGCTTAATGCCCTCGATGAATGATGCCCCTTATCAGGAGGGGTAACATATTTCAGTCCAAGCTTCACTCTGAAGACCAATAACTTCCCTTTTGGAAAAGCCTTGGTTAGAATATGAGCAATCTTCTCATCTATCAATATATGATGGAGTCTAACAAATCCTCTCTACACCATGTCTCGAAGTTAATAATCGATTCTCTATGTGCTTGGACTTGTTATGACATGCGAGATTCTTTGACAGATGGATGTCACTCTTGTTGTAGCAACATGTCATTGTAGTGTTTAGGAACTGCTCAAATAGCTCTCCAAAGAGCTTTCTCAACCAAATGGTTTCACAATTAGCCATGCTAGTGGAAATGTATTCTGCATCGGCAGTATTCAATGTTATGGACTTCTTCTTCCTCCTCTTTCAAGATATTATGGAAGATCCAAGGCTAAAACAACATCTAGATGTACTCTTCCTGCCGATGGTGTTTCATTCCCAGTTAGCATCAATTTATCCATGAAGCCGAACATTTTGAACATAATATCTTAGGCCAAGGGTGATCATCCAATGCAAATATCTCAAAATGTGTTTGGCAGCAATCCAATGTGCACGAAGAGGCTCAATCATGAATTGACTCAACCCATTCACTACATAGCATATGTTTGTACAAGTGTTCACTAAGAACATCAAAGCCCCAATCAAATATCTATACTCAGATGGATTCGTCAATTCAGGTCCTGCATCTTCTCCACATAGCTTCTTGAATTTCATTTCCATCAGTGTGGGTAGGGAATTGCATTCTACCATCAAATCTCTCCAACAACTTCATGACATATTTTCCTTGTGAAAAGAAAATATCATTGAGCCTTTTCCAACCCTCAAGGCCTAGAAAGTAGTGCATGAGTTCAAGGTCCTTCATCTTGAATTTAGAGACTAACTCCCTATTACACTCAATCATCAGGGGCTTACTATCTGTCAAGAATAGATCATCACATATAAAACCAAAATCAATGACATACCTTGGAATATCTTGAAGTAGAGGTTGGGATTGGCATTGCTTCTTTTGAATCCCACTTCACCATATAATTGTCAATGTGGGTGTACCATGCTTTGGGGGCTTGCTTCAAACCTTACAATGCCTTCTTCAACTTGCAAACATGTGTCTTTCAATCCTCTACTTCAAATCTTTGTGGTTACTCAACATACACTTCTTCTTGTAACATATCACGGATGAATTTTGTCTTCACATACATCTGATGAAGGGTCCATCCTTGACTTGTAGCAAGAGAAACTATAGAAAAAATGGTTGTATATCGAGCCACTGGTGCAAATATATCATCATAATATTCTCCCTCTTTTTGGGAGAATCCTCGCGACATGAAACTTTCCTTGTATTTCTCAATGCTACCATCAAATCCATGTTTGATCTTGAATATCCACTTTGACGTCACCACAGATTTCCCTTTCGGTCTCGGCACAAATTTCCATACATCATTATTCATAATTGTTTCATATTATTTGGCCATAGAATCATTCCAAAAATTTTCTTTCGAGACTTATTTAAATGTGGGAGGTTCATCTTGAATCATAGTGCTCATGGCTGCAACATATCCCTGGTACCTATATGGCTTCTTCTTTTCTCTAAATGATCTTCTGACAGGAACTCGTCTCTCATCATCTTGTAATGTGTCCCTCTGCCTAGTAGGAGGATCTAAGAGATCCATAGGCTACACGGGATCATCAACGATGTCTTTCTTAGATTTGGGTATGAAAGGACCATCTAAAATATCCATATCATCATTCCTCTTCTCAGGAGTAGGAAGCAAAGGAAGGTCCCTTGCTTTCTTAAGGGAAGCATCTTCATAGAATATTACATCCCTGTTAATTTCAACATACCTTTGACCAAAAATATATATTCTAAATTCTTTAGAATTTTCACAATATACAACAAATGTACATTTTCATTTCATAGCTTCTAGCTTGTTTCTTTTATCCTTTGGTACATGAAAATATGTGGGGAAGCCAAATATATGAAGGTGGCTAGAATTAGGCTTGACATATGTGAACACTTCTTCAAGGGTCTTATTGTCCAATGCTTGATGAGGTACATTGTTTTAAAATATATGGAAACATTCGTTACTCTCCCCAAAGGAACTCCGACAACTTTTGATCATGGAGCATGGCACAAATGACTTCTACAATAGACATGTTATTTATTTCAACTACTCCATTTTGTTCATTAGTATAGGGCACAATCATCTCTTTCTTGGTACCTTCCTTCTTGCAAAAATCAATGAAATCCTTTGATATGTATTATCTACCATTGTCAAACATGAATATCTTGATTTTCTTCCCTCTATGGTTTTCAACCAAAGCTTTGAACTCCTTGAACATTTCAAAGTCTTCATCCTTATGCTTCAAAAAGTATGTCAATGTATTCCTTAAGAAATCATTAATGAAGGTGATGTAGTAAATATTGCCACCAATAGAATGTATGGGCATCAAACCAAATATGTCGTAATTTATGAGATGGAGGACGTTATTCGTCTTGTTCTTGCTATAGGGGAATGGTCCCCTTGTCTTCTTTCCACTGGCACAAACGGGACATACTCCATCATGTTGGGCTTGAACATTGGGAATACCAAAGACCAATTTCTTCAATTTGGGAAGAGCATTATAATGCAGATGGGCCAATATTTGTTGTCATACCTTGCTTAGATTATTAGTATCATGGAACAATGCTAGAAGAGGTATTCCAGTGACTCTATAGAGTCATTCAAATATTGATCCCAATGTGAATGCATCTCTCATAGGTGATCCAACATGCCAAGTAAGAACATTTCCCTTGATGAAGGAAACACTCATCCCTTTGTCTTCCAAAGAAGATATTGATACCAAATTATTCTTCAATCCCGACACATACATCACATCATCGAGCAAAATAGATTCCCCTTAATCTAAATGAAATTTGATGGACACAAATCATTTTGATGGGATGAGTGGAGTTGTATCCAAGAATAATTTTCAAATTTGACTCCCTCTCTACCAAATTAGAGAGAACTTCCTTATACCCAGAGAAATGATGAGTGGCCCCACTATCAACCAACCAACTATCCCACGAATCTAGAGGAGAGGAATTAGTAAGGGTAGAAATAAGAATATATTCAGATTGATTGGCAACATTACTTTCATACCTATAGAATCTTGACTTCTTTTGAGGATGATGATCTTCTTCATGATCACTTGGAGAAACTCTTCCATTGTGATCATTCCTTTGGTCATATCTTATTCTTCGATCATCAAACATTTTTTTCTTTCTTCTAATGTTGTAGCATGGAACGTTGTTATTCTCGGGGAAATATCGCACATAGTGGCCTCTCTTATGACAATTGAAGCAGTCAATGTGAAATGATTCCTTGGATCTTCCAAACCTTATATTGGATCTTCAAGGATGATGCTTTCTTGAATTTGATGGACCTCCTTTTCCTTTCTTATTATTATTGTTATGAGTGGTGAATGCAGTGGGTTATCCTTCTTCATGCTTTTGTATCCTGACTCTGGAAACCATCCTTGATTCTTCTTGAGTGAGCTTTCGAAAAATCTCATGAAATGACAGAGAATTAGTGTTTCCACTTATAGTATTAATGAAGGTTTCCCAAATAGTAGGGAGACCTCTAAGAGTAACAATCACCAATTCCCTATAAGACATAGTTTCTCCAACTCTTTGCAATTGATCTCTACGATGAGATATCCTCATAATGTAGGATTGCAAATAATCTCATTTGTTCATATTCATATCTTTAAGTTGATATTTCAAGGAGATGATTTCATTCAAATTGTTGACTTCATACATGTCATCTATATTATCATACATGTTCTTAGAATTCCCAAAATTTCCAAAATATGCAAGTAAAATATATTGTAAACCATTAGCTATGATTTTATTTTCTTTTAACTCACCTTTCTTGTACTTGTTCTTGGTAGCAGTGGAAGCATTCTCTGGATATTCTGGTACTTTTCCTTGAACGTATTCCAAAACATCATTGTTATCAGTTGTGATCTCCAACCTAATTTTCCATCCAGTAAAGTTAGATGAGTCACCCAAATTCTCATGTTCTTTGAAGAAAGAGGAAGACATATTGACTTGACAATATAGGATCCTTCAACTTCCCAAAGTTGATTGCTTCAATGCTTGTCTCATTTTGGGCTTGTCCTTCACCTTAGCTCTGATACCATGTTAATTTTCATATTGTTATATGTTGTTTCAATTACTTTAGCACAATTCAATTATTCAACTAGCAATCTTTTCAATAAAAAATAATGTTTTCAGTTATCCACAGTAATTGAAGATAGAATATTCAATGCAATGACAAAGGATGCAATCAACATATCAACAAGAGACACCATGTTGTTCAAAGCCCAGGGAAAAACAACACAAAGGGGAAAACCATTTGAGATTTTTCTTCTATTAGATTGTCATGAAATGTTCAACAGAGAGTACAATGAGCCCAATAAAATATCATCCAGCAAAATTATCCCAACAAAATTTAGAAATATTTTTTTGACATCAACATAGTTCAGAGATATCTTTTCCTATTTACAGTCAACTATGGTTAGTTTTGGTCAAATGTCAAATTGTATCCCTACTTTCCAGTCACAGGGAGGAAGAGGTATGTGGGTGACTGAAAGCTTCCATTCTCTACCTTGAGCCTACAAGCCTACAACTACTGTTAAAAATTTCCTTTGACAAGCAAGCGGTTGTGGCCCAAAATCATAAAAACACATATCAGCTTCAAACCCTGTAATCTCGGACCTGTGCAAAACAATTTCCTCAACCCAAACTCAAACCTACATGAACCAATCAATGAAGAAGAGAAGAATAATATGCTTGGTGATGCCCAAATTAGCTTGAGATCAATTGTATTTATAGGCTTTCAATGGTGTCTAATTTTCTCTTAGGGTCAACATGTCCAAATGTGCATATGTGGGCTTTTCTTCATAAGTACACTTTCCCTTAACTAAAATGAGTGCTTCAATAGTCAAAATGGGTTCTCTCAAAAAGAGGAATTTATTCCCATGGTTGGAATTTGTCAATTAACTACCAAATTGACATGTTGGCCCTAGATTCTTGGGTTTCCCTAATTTTAGGCATTTTCTTTTCCCTTCCCCTTATTTATTTTCTTTGCATTGGAGGGGTTAGTGAAACTTCACTAGGAATAGACTTGACCTTGCCAAGGAGGTGTTTGTTGAGGCATGGGATCTTTAGGTGTTGTTTTCAAAGGGGGTAGAGCATTAGGCCATGGGCATGGGTAATAAGTGTTCGTTGTTATATTTGGTTGGTGGGTGGAGTATAAAATTTCTCGGGCACAAGTTGATGTTGATGAGCATAGGCATAAAAGGTACTAGAACCCCCTTATGAAGAAACACAAGAATGGGCAAGGAGAGAATAAGTGTAAGAGGTATTGGTCCCTCCTAATGCTGGCCATATCCCATTTTTCTCAGTGGACTTGTTGAAGGTTAGCTATATGTGATGGATCCAATCACACCATTAGTAGCACAAGATGTGCCTAATATCAAATTTTCACTTTGGAAAAAGTGTGGAGAATTAAGGACGATGGTGTATAATTAACTCGATTGGGCATATATCATATCTATTTCATGTAATTTTGAATGGTATCTTCCTCAGTTCTAGGGAATTTCGATGCAACATCTTTGGCAATAGGAGAAAGGAGAGATTACATGAACCAATCCATAAAGAATTAATCTTTAATTTCTGAAGTTTTGTACAATTTTTTCTATCTACGCCACTCCTAAATGTGGTCAATTATATGGGTTGCCATGATATGAAGATCTCAATATTAGTATTGTGGTGGACAAGTAATTGAAAGTAGGAAAGGAATGTGTATGCAATGGTGGTGAAAAATTGGTGAGTACCATGTGGTTGGTCAACACACCATTTCACTATAGCATTAGTCAATGTGCATTGGAATACATGAAGATGAACTAAATCTTCCATGATTCAATTCAAGGAACACCCTATGTTGAATTATCATATGTGATTTATAGGATCCTCTCTTGGGTTCCCCTCAAACTTGAGGATATTTGACGGAATTTTGGTTGGCATTGGGCCCTTGTTGGATCATGAAGAGCATTATTAATGAGCTATCTTAAATAGGGTATACTCAAGTTGGTCATGAAGGGGAAAAATGAAAAAGTTATGTTTGTTTTGATAGGGGATCCTACATTCGTTCCAAGGTTAGGAGTATCAACATTAGCATCAAAGTTTCCTCCACCATTGGCACCCATAATGGTACTAACATTTATGCCTGCATTATGCCATGTTAAAGGGTTCGGGTTGGGTGGAACTAGAAAAAGATCAAAACTATAGAACTTAAATGAGCTAGAGCCCAAATTTGTACTGGAGTGAGGGACCCTAACTTGTAGATAAGGTGTAAGGGGTCATCCAAGAGGAAAATAAGGGTGAAGACCTCTCAATTTTCATGTTAAGGCTAAAGGGATGAATAAATGAATAAAATTAACAATCAACAAGTAGAAATTATATGTAGTGGTGCAATGTGGTTTCCTATATGAGTTCTTATACTAATATAATTCAAGTAATATTGTCCTACAAAAGAAAAAAAAAACTCTAGCCTACTCGATCAACTACTCCAGAAATAATTTCTGAACTATGCTTCAAAACAAACTTCCAAAAACTTAGATACCAAATGATTAGGGTCAATAAAAAGGTGAGTGAAAATATCATAGAAGCATGGTTTGTTACCACAACCACCGCCTATAGGGTGGTTTTTCTACAGGAATTCACATTAAGGCGATTTTTGTCCAATGGGGATGAGAGAACCTCAAATTTTTTGTGTCAACTTGGGAACGAAATTTCTAACAAAGAGTTGGAGCCTCAAGGGGAACTGACAGTAACTATAATCTAAGCCTTACCTCCTTCATAGGTTTCTTTCACATCATATTTTACCACTAGATGGTGAAGGATTTCAAAATCCCTAAAAATGACATCTATGTTTCAATGTATAGTGATCAATGGATTTTTTTTGGATGCCTATCCCACTAATCATAACCTAATTTATAGATTATTTTGATGCCCAAGCAGTCTTAATCAATATGTGTTATATTAAAGTTGACTTTAAAGGCTCATGTTGGGGTCATGAACCAATCGTTTTACTTTAGTAGTGTGCATGTGTGTTCAAGTGTATGTGTTACAACCTAAAATCAAAATACTTGGCACTAAAATTAAAGGTAATGAAATCTATAAAAATAGTAAACAAAATGTTGTAAATGAACAATAATACAACATTCACCATAAACAAGCCACTACCCAACCTGTGAGGGTTTCATGCAAAGAAATAATGGCAAAAGAGGGACAAAAATGAGGATCAAATGGGTAGAAAACAAATCAAGGATGAATATATGATCTACTTTGGTATCCTACAACCAACTTTCCATAGAGGTTATAATAGGAAAATAATGGTTTAAGGCTATAAATTAACCTTAGAAACATCTATCGTGAAAGGGTCCAAAGATAAAAGCAATGCAATACTAATACTAATAAAAAAAATGATGTTCTTAACCTCGAACTCTAATGGAGAAGAAAGTGAAAAAATATGTAAGAATGTGGTGACAAGGGTTTACGCATCCTACTATAGCAAACTACCAATTCATCCCCCTATTGTGCTGTACAACAACCCCTCCATTTCTTAAAAAACTTTTACATAAAATTTTTAATAAGAAATGGGTCCCTTTTTAAATAAACTTAGTTAAGATTTGTGAGTTGATAAATAAAACTGGTATTGACCTCTTTACAAGAAAAATCTTTATCAAAAACCCGATGTAAATGATTCATTTTGTAAAGCCTTTTGAAAAATACAAAATGTTCCTTTAAAAAAATTATGAATAATTCTACATTGTGATAAAGTGATCGGAGATCGCATATCGCAATGACAAAAGGACATACACAAACAGGGCCTCAACAAATCCTCCGATCCGATAAAGGAAATCATAGTCGACAATTGGAGAGAGCAAGTGACAAAGAGACACATAAAAATAAGGCCTCATCAAATCCTCCGACCCGATAAAGGTAATTGCAATTGAGTATCAGAGATATCAAAGGTACATACACAAGTAGGGCCTCAACATATTCTCTGATCCGATAAAGGAAATCACAATCGGAAATCGGAGATATCACATGACCAAGAGATAAAAATGCAAACCAAACCCCCAATTGCAATCAAGTAATAGGGTGCGCATTTCAAGAGCAAAACATACATTGAAATGGTTTGCATGCGTGATACTCTGCTTTATTATAATATTACTTTATCAATAATTAGAGATATTTGTTGCAAGTAAAGAAGCCTGTCCCTTTGAAACTCTCGATTGTGATTTGCGATTCATCACTGATCACTGATCGAGGAAATCTTAAGACACGCTTGAGATAATAATTGATGAGATGGTAATTTATGGTATTAATTCATCACGATTGGTGGCTCGAACGACTATTAAATTTTACAGTTAAGAGTGTGTCCTTCAAAATATTTCATTCGTGTTAATTTTGTACATTCGATTTATCATACGAAAAGTCACCTGAATTTTGCTCATTTTCATATTAGCTTTTAGCGGCATATCCCTATATTATGGTTTGAAATTTTCTGTGTAGAGCTTCTCAGAACTCATGAATCTAGAGAAGATGGGGAAGAAATCTAAGAAGGCCAAAGCAACCCCTGTATCAAAAGCAACCCCTATGGCCAAAGAACCAAGACCGAGCAAGAAGGGATTAATTTCAGATACAACATCTCTTGGTCTGGGAAATACGAGCTGGGAAAGCATCTACAATTTGATAGAAGCACAGGAACCCAAAGAATTATCAAAGGAAGCCACAACTGATTCAACCAACAAGTCAGAGGGGACTCTCAAGGAATTGGCATGTTCATACCTTCACAGAATAGCAGCGCAGGCCAAAATTTTTCCATACACAAAAGTGGTTAGATGGGTTGTCAAGAAAATCCCAACTTCAGATAGAACATTTTCCATAGCCTATGGAAGGATATTTAGGTCATTCAAACCTGAAGATCTCAGGCAAATGTACCATCTACCTCAACCTGAGAAGTGCTATAACAAGACATTCTTGAAAGCATTTGCTAAGGAAAATGACTTGGAATCTAACTCGATCAAGCATTGGAGGCATTTCCCAGAAAAACATAAGCATGATTCATCGGGTAATTATTCTATCGACTCACTAGCTTCTCCTTATCACTATGTTGTAGCTATGATGTGTAGACTATGGGGACAACATGATTCTGCAAAATTTTCTATAGATATGGTCATGTTAATGGAAGCTACAATTAATGGTTATGTTATGGATTGCGCAAATATTTTGTCTGATAAGCTAGCCACTGAAATATTGGAATACAAAAGGAAATCATTTACAACTTCTCGGATCATTCCCCCTTTCTACTATAGTGCATATATTCTGGATATTATTTTTTTTAATTCTGAATTCCCGATACTCGGATGGAAGTGGACTTCCCAAGATGCCAACCCTATTCATATCTATCATAAGCAGTTGCGGAAGGCACATTATAAAAATCACTTGTACAGAATTTGTAATGGTTTTCTTTCACCTATATATTTTTCTATTTTCAATAAGCCTACCCCCAGGATATCCCAAGAAGCAGCAATTGACCTGATAGCAGTAGGTCGTTGGTTCGGAGAGGAGAAATTTACCTATGTGACGCTTTTTGGCAGTCTCACTAGACCCCATGTTCTTCCTCTATATGTCCCTGATAAATTGTTAGCCCAAGAATTGGCATATCAGACAACAGTTTCAGGAACATCAAGAACCCTTAAGGATTCCAAGAAACAAATGTGGCCTATATTCCCCCTACGATGTGGCATTTTTACCTTGCATGATTACAAGCATGCAGAGGAAGAAGCAGAGAATATTCTCATGCTGAATCTTGCCACCATTCCGAATAGGCAATATGACCCAAGGAAGGTTTCCTATAACGTCACCTCTCAAGCTAAACTTGCTAAATTCGATCATGAAGTAGATATCTTTGATGATTTATTTGCTTCAGCTGAAATATTTTTTCAAGTTAAAGGATTGGATAGAATTAAATATGGAGAAGAAGGGTTAGAAACATTTAATAGGCTCAGAGCCCAGAGGTTGCAAACTCTACCTTTGGACCTATTAGCTAGAACCCTTATTGATTAGCCACTGAGTCAAAGTGAAGAGAGAGTTGCTGACAAGACTCCTGTAGAGGAGAAGATCCCTGAAAAAGAAAAATTGCTAGAGCAGGAATAGGGACAAGAAAAAAATGGTGAACTCATTGATTCAAGCATCTATGTTGATCCAAAACTGATCAAGGAATGGCAGAAATTTGATTCCATAATCAGTAATATTGAGAGCCTTTAAGGATTCAGCACACCTGAGGTGACAATTGGTCAGAAATCAGCAATCAATACAGTTCTGACTGAAGGAACTAGAGGCCCACCCATAACTCACAAGGATGTGGAAATAATCCCTGAAAACCCCTCTAATGAAATTGTTTTTCATGTAGAAGAAATACCACCACTGGATGTCTTCTACAGCCCTAAGCATAGGGCTATAGTCAAAAGATAAAGGAAAAGAGGAAAATTGATCAATATCCTCTTTTGACTTCACAAATGGAGATAACAAATGTGGTATGGAGAGAAGAAGTCAACCCTTCTAAAGATCTCACTAAAATTTCTCAGTATGCTGGAGCATACATAGCGGCAATAATGGAAAAATCATCAAAGATCAGTAACTCGCTCAAAGAAAAATATCAAGCGATCATTTTGCTGGAAACACAGGCACAAAAGAAACAACAATAGATAGAGCAGTTGGAACAACAATTAGCAGTCCAGAGGTAGTTAAATAACCGATTGAACGAGCAATTACTCAAATAAAAACAAAGGACTGATCAACATGCCATTCAGAAGCAACTGGAAATATCCCAAGCATTGAGAAAGTTGCAATCAATAAACGAACAGATGAGAAAATCAAAAGAAGAGTAGATCGCTCAACTATTACTCTAGATTGAAATATTCAAAGAATATCCCCAAGTGGGAGAATTCAGATTGAAGGCTCTACAAATTACCAAGGCATTATCTAAACAGTTTAGCCTATTGTGTCATAATATCTCACTAGCTCCTCTATGTGAAATTTCCTCATCTATGATTGATAAATCAGTTGATGCAAGACTAAATTTGGAGCAAGTAGATGAGCGATTAACAGATTTTCTCTCCTGGCAAGAAACCAAAGAAGGAAAAGTGGCTAATCTACCCCAAATTCTGGAATCACATAAAGAAATCCTATTCACTGAATGGCAATATCAACTAATGAAAGCAGAAAGAGCAACTTCAAGATGCAGATTGGCAACGAATAATCTGGTTGAATTGATTAATGATACTCTTTATTTGTCAAATTTAATTATAGAGTGTTTTTTATAGACATTTTTGGGCCCTACAGCCCCCAAGCATGAAATGTCCATAAATCAAGGGCTCCTATGTCCCTAGAAGTGTTGTTCTAACCCCTAAAGGAACAAGGTCAACAGATCACAGATTCTCCCAGAAGTTCTCCATGAAAAAATGCTCAGAATTGGTCAAAACAAGATCATTTCAGCTGCTCCACTGGCTAAGTGCATTGCATTGCACCTAAATACACTGTGTGGGTGCGTTGCATTTCAAAAAACCCTTCTATGGGGTGCGATGGGCGAGAAATGACAAATGGCAGTGTCATTCCGTGAGGTGGAGAGGCAATGGAAGCTTCCAGAATCTTCTCATGTGACACTTGCCTCACTGAATTCGACTAAGGATGAGTAAGAGACCATCAGTCTCCAAGTGGAAGCAAGAACTATCAGAGGGAAGACACTAGTCAAATCACAAGCTGACTCATCTCCCTTACAGATATCTATATATGGATCCCTCATCCCAGAGATCCAGAGGCTGGAATTTTGCATATTGTAAGGAATTGCTGTTGGTTTCTTGAGACAAAACATCAGATTGTTGGGTGATCTAAGCTTTGTTTGAGGTGAAGAGGGGCTTCTTTGCTGGGAGGTTGATGCTGGGTTAGAACAACTGGTTGTAACTCCTCTTGGCTCTTTCTTGTTTATCAATAAAAGCTATTCAAGTTTTCCTCCATGCTCTTGTATCATTGATGCTTGTTACATTTGTATGGTCAATTTACATCTGATCCTAGATTGTTTATGATTATAGATCCATGTCTTTGTATAGTGCTATGCTTCTGTGATCTTACAGGTACTTTGTGAAGCTGGGCGTGCAAGGGAGCAGAAAGCTAAAGACTATCAAAGAAGAGAGGAATCAAATCAGGAGATTAGCGCAAGACAGAGGTTGGTCTTCTTGTTCTTCTCTATTTATAATTCATAAAGGAAAAACGAAAGTAGCTTTTCTCTGTTTGTTTCTAAGGCAGCTGTCACACCTTAGTGGGATAGAGAAGTTCTATATAAACACTTTTCCCTGTAACAAATGGCGACTCCACTGGGGACAAATTAGTTTGTTTGTTTATCTTCCTTGTTGTCTATTTCATAAACTTATAGACGGAGCCTGAAGTCGTGCCAGGTAGCTTTCGAATTGCATTTGCTCTGCAAATGCAAAGTAGATAAATGTCGCTTCAGTCAATCTTTGGGATCTATTTATGATTTAAACAATTGATTCACAAACTCTCTGATTGCCCTTGTGATAGCTCTTAGATCCTCCTTAGATCTACCCCTGATTGTTGCATTACTGATTACTTTTTGCTCGGCCAAAACCCAAGAACTGAACTGCAAACTGTGACCCAGAATCCAAACAGAGTCTCGTTTCTGGCCCAGCGCAGGTACTGTTAAGAGAATCTGAACTTCAACGCACTTCCCGAGTGGACAAGTTGCGCTGCATTTCAAATTCTCTGTGTTACAGGTGCGCTGATCAGACTAGGCTCTGTGCAGTTTTGGTTTCTGTGATTCATCCTTTCCAGTTCTATTCCTGGATTTTGCTGCCTGTGATCAGTATATGTCTGTTTGAAACCCCTTTTCCTTTCTGTTATTCCGCCTCCTTTGTACAAAAGAACTGTAAATGTTTTTGTGTGTTTGTTGAGTCATTTTCAGTCCTCCTTTGAAAAAGTAGCATAATTGTACTGTCATCCTTTGATTTGAAACTGTCGCAAGTGTCGATTTCAATCGTAGGAAAGAGTTTTGATTGCTGTTGATGGTCGGTTATCCTGTTACTATTGCTTTTGGTCTGAATTTGTAACTTTCTTGTGTCAAGAACAAGTACTCATTTCCAAATCGTAAGGTGTTGTGATTGCCTCCATTTTTTATTTCGAAAATAAACTTCTTGATAACTATCACTTGAAAAGTAATTCAGATTTGTGCATCAACTTTCTTTTTATCATTTACATACTAAGAAAGTCGAAAACAAATACATGCATGTGCATTTGCATTTAGACTGTCTGATTGGTTTGATTTAGGAAAGTGCATTTAGAGTGTGCTCTTTGCTCTTTGTGAAAGAATTCTGTCTCTTTTCCTTAGTAGCTAGGATTTTCATTGCACAAAGAAGATAAAAGGTTGTTTATCATCTTAGATTGCATTTTAGGAATTACACATCTACATCTCGTGGTGAACCTGAAAGGCAAACTTCATAAACAAGATCAACCATAAAATAAATTCAATGAATCTAACAACGCTTTGGAACTTAACGCACAACATTTAGAAGTCTAGGCTAGAGACGTATTCCGGCGTCGTAAAGCCTGGTAACTGTTGTTCTCACTGATGGTTGGGTGATTCCTCCACTTTGAGACGATAAGTGCCAGTACGGACTTGTGCTCCCACGTACTGTCGAGTATATTTTGGGAGACCCCAATAGGCTTAATCCTTTATCCATAGGAAGTCGTGTTTGCCGCCCTATCGATCGCAATGCACTGAACACAGCATTTGGGAAGATTGACTGCCGTACCGTAAAAAGTATTCTGTAGTTTTGCGATTGGTTTGGTAATCCCTCTACCTAGATTTTCAGAGCAGTCCCTTTCGTTCTTTTTCAGACTCCTTAACAGAAAAGGTCCATCTGAGCACTTGTCACTTCAGGCTCATTAAAAATCGAAGGCGACTAGAGTCATCTTTTGTTTTTTCCCGACTCTTAAAAATTGAAAAAACAAGTTGTGTCAAAGCGTCTAAAATTCATTTAATTCGGAAACATACTTCCCCTTTATTTTTATTTGATCGCGTAATCCGCAATCGTGGAAGAAAGTCAATTGAAACCCCGTCGTTCGCGGAGGCTTACAAGTTAACCGTCTTTGTCTCCGGAATCGAAGCTAGTACGGACAAAGCAAACTCGTTTAACTGGTTCCAAATCTCCTATTAAAGTTAGAACAAGTGTTCCAATGACATCAGAGATTCCGGTTACTCCAAACATTTCTGGAATCCCTGCCTCTACAGAAGAAGTTCAACAGACACAGAAGGACAGTAATATTGATCCTAGTCTGAGAGTAAACACTTGTGTTACTGAACCAGTTCCATTTACAACCGGTTCGGAGAGCCTTGCTCTTCAAACATCTGTCGCTGCCGATTCCATACCTTCTTCGGCACCATAAATATTCTACGGACCTGACGGTCTACCCCTTCCACCTAGTCTAATTGCAATAGAAGATATTGTGGAGGATCCTCCATCTAGTACTCCATCGTAATTTGGAGACGGGATCACTCTGTATCCTTCTTCATCAGAAGTTAGTCTACCGCCAGCGGAAGCTCTTGTAGAATCGCTAGGTAATCTTTTGGATAGACTAGAAATGTCTGAACAACCGTCAACATCTAGGACTATGTCGTCTGACACAACGAAGGCAGAATTCCCTGCTATCACTCCGACAATGTTCGTCGGTATACCATCTGTCCCAACTAGCTCTCAATCGCTAGAAGGAGCCCACTCAGGGGCCATTTCGACGGTATGGTCTCTTCCTGTTTGTTCACCCGGAATAATATCCAGAAACTCTTATGTTGAGTCTCAACAAATAAATCCATTTGGAGGTCAATTTGGGCAGTCCAGCCCTCAAGGGAAAACCATTCCCTTAAGTATCGGATTACCACCGTATGGGGGGCAGTATGCCCTTTCATTATCCCCTCCAGGAGGATAGCCATACGGGAGTTCACAACAAAATTCAGGCTATGCTGGAATTACTTCAAGCGGTTGGGTACCGATACTACCGCAACAACCAAGAGTTGTATATTCAATGCAACAATGCTTACCTATGTCAAGTATACCAACTACGCCAGCTATTGTGACAGTGTCGCAAGTTCAAGCGCTGCCTGTTGTATGCCAACCTCAGGTTTCTCAGGTTGTAATGCAACAGCCCCTTGACCCTGCGACTCAACCACAATCACCAACTAGTGGAATGACAAAGGTTCAGATGGGTACAATTACCCCTCATCTTGTTCAAACGGTTAGTATCGGGCAAGAGCACATGGCCTCACAACCATGGCTAGTACAATACCAAAAACCGCAATTCCAACAAGTATACCAAGGCTCTGAGCAACAGATCTTTGCAAATAGTGGGCATTCGTATATTCAAAATGGTCAAAATCAACCATTTTACAATGGTCATGCCCACCAACCTTACCAAAGTTACCAGCATCAAATGCATTATGCCGGTATGAAAAGACCAACTGCTCAAGCAATCCCATCTTATCCTGGGTATGCCTCACCTAACCTGAATCAACAGTTACCCTTTGTGGCAACTTTAGAGTTACCTGATTTAAATCGGTTAACAAATGATCCAATCGCTTATGCCCCTTGGTGGCCAGCGATCCCGCATAAACTTCCAACAGATATTCCTAAATTTAATGGAAATCCGGGTGAAGATCTGTCGAATCATGTGATGACCTTTCATCTGTGGTGTTCATCAAACACACTAAATGATGATTCGATTAGGCTTCGCCTCCTTCAGAGGACGTTAACGGGTCCAGTGGCAAAATGGTACATCGAATTGCCTAGAGCTTCGTTCGACAACTTCAGTACCCTAGCCACAACCTTTTTAACTCATTTTCAGTTATCGATAAGGTACGAAACAGGAACAGAACTTCTTACCAATTTCAAGCAAACAACGGCCACTCACATATCCGATCATATCCATGAGCGGCGACGTCGTCGTAGAATGGTAAAAACGTATGTTCCTTATCAGCTTTTAGCTGAATGGTTTATTAAGTCATTATTACCTTCCATTACAAAAGATGTGGCAAAGGGAGGAGTCGTCACTGAAGAGCAAGTTATTGCTCATGCACAATATCTAGACTTGATCTATACTCAGTCTGGCACACTCTACAATAAAATACCTAATGCTCCTAGACCGGAATTTTCTGTTCCTCCTCCTCCTAAATCGAACAATGACTCTCATGCCGGCGATGGCGTGATTGGTGCAACAGACACGAAATCAACAAAGGCTACATCTAAAAAGGCCCATAAGATTTCCAGTCAAAATGCAAATGAGGAACTTCTTGCCTCGGAAGTAAATGCCCTGTCGACCGACAAAGGCAAACAACTGAAGCAACCAGGGGGTAGGAAGAAAAAGAAAGGGAGAAAAAAGAAGCAGGATGAGTCATCTCCTGAAAAACCTTCTGCAAACCCTTCTGGGCAAAGGAAACCCCCTGCGAGGTGTCATATATGCGATGAGGATCATTGGACGAGAGATTTTCCACATATAGCTGAAGTTAAGAAACTATTTAAGAGTTCAAAAACCTCAGCGGTATTGACTGATCCGTTTCCAAACCTGGGAACCAAACTGGTTGCTAATCAAAATGCTTCCCGATCCCAAGTGCTTATGTTGTCTATTTCAAAGCAGCAAAATGATGATTTGACAAGGAATAAAGATTACGGGAATCCACAGTTGTCGAATAACAAGGCTAATGAACGACCTAGTAGTTCGACAACAACTTTGACCGAAGTTGTGACACCCATCATTCCTGAACCAATGATAAAGCCACCAAAGGGAGTAGTACACAAATCGACATTTAATCCTCGTGCCAAAGTAGCACAGAATTATAATATAGTAGAGGACCTGGCCTAATCACCGTCCGCTATGTCGACACTTGAGGTACCACAAAATTGCCCCTCCCAAAAGCAAGCTTTATTATCAACAATAGGTGGGATTGACCCAATGGATTCCAATCTTGTGGCCTTTGATCATAAAGGATATGACCCTCAGTTACCAGCTCAACTAGCTTTCCTTATTCAAGTGAAAGCCCTCAACAAAATTGTTCATCGAACAATTATTGATGAGGGGGCATCTACATGTATTATGTCGATGAGTTGCTGGAAAAATTTAGGCTCACCACCCTTGTCGAGATTGTCAACGACGTTAAAAGCATTTGATGGACGATCATACACTCCATACGGGATTTTAAGTAACTTGCAAGTTGAACTGGGGGGCAAAACAGTAGAAATATATGTTGAAGTAATCGATGGAAACCTCAATTACAACATTCTATTGGGAAGGCCCTGGATATATGCCATGGCCGCAGTTGTGTCGACCTACTTCAGGAAGATTGCATTTCCCTTTCAAGGAGGAATTACAATCGTCGACCAACAAACATTTCTCCCCAACAGTTCACAAGTTACGGGAAGCATTCCAATGATCCATGGAAGCAATCATTCGCTTCAAAATATTGGAGTAGGCCTCCTAAAAGACCCTGCCTTAATGGGTACTTTTGCCCTACCGCCTCAAAGTAATCTAGCGGAAGTGGCCACAGTGGAAACCTACAATATGAAATCTTCTATATCTAATGGATTCAGAAGATTCCTAAACATTTTGTCAGCATGGATCATCGCCATTTTAGAAATATTGTAGCAATCAATTTTCTTGGCCTGGGGGTCAAACCCAAATCAATGCTCATCGAGTGTTTGGATTGATAGGTCTAAGGAATATGGTACTTCTTCAGATCCTTGGTTGTATGTACATTCTATAGATGAAGGAATCATTCAATCAATGATGATAGGAGAGGCACCATGGGAAGATTACCACCATCGCTCCCATCTTCCAGATTACCACGAAGATTATTCCAGCAACCTTAATCATCCTTCAGTTTTTGATTTTCTATCAAATACTGTAAATATGGTGGATTTCGAGGATGGTTCTTATCTCGTGTCGACCTCGTTAAAAAATGAAACAAGGAGTTTCGAGGATGGTTCTTATCTCGTGTCGACCTCGTTAAAAGAATGAAACAAGGAGTCATGAGGATAGTTCTTTTACTGTGTCAACCTCATTAAAAAATGAAACGACTCCCTTTCCAAATCGAGTCTTTGATTACGATCTCATAAAATCAAAGTCGAGTCTTTCGAAGATCTCGAAGGTAAGCCTTCATTCCAACCACCGAGATGAATGCAATGAAGCTTGGGGGGAATGCACCTCGATTTGCGTTATTATGCTGGGGGCATGCAAACTTATCACGAGCAGTGTTACTGCAAGGTTCAAGCTCATTAAAAAATAAACCGGCATCGAGCAGTTTTAGCGCGAACTTCATGCTCGTTAAAAAATAAACATAAGCAATGAGCACATGTTCCTCCAGAGTTTAAGCTCATTAAAAAATGAACCAAATTCCGGTAAATAACCATCGTGAATGTAATACTTCAGCCTTTAAAGCCTTGGTCGTGTTTGTACCGTCACCTCCACTCTGTATTGGCCGATCGTTCACCTCCATCTGATTGTTTACCCATTTTGAGGAACAGCTGCGAAGAGTGATCTCACTAGCCATCCTTGTAACACTGCCATGATTGGAAAATTCCAAACCTTACCTGGAATCAGTAGCTACCCATTTTATCACTCGTTCCTTAAAAGACGAGTCCCCTTTAAGCTCTTTTCAATTGACTCGTAAAATATGAAAATATTGCCGAGCCATTGGCCTCTCCAACTCATTAAAGGGACCGGAAGTGCTATCCCTCCTCTAAATTTTAATCTTTTTGGACATGAGGGATTATTACACAAAAAGATCGAGCGCTTGTTTTGTTCGGCTCGTTAAAAGTATTGAAAATTCATCCCTTCTGTATTGTTTTATACTTTTTTCGAACTTAAGGGATTAGATGACGAAAAAGGAATTTTGGAGTTTCCTTTACGTTCCTTTTCAGACTCTCTAAAATTGAAAAGGACCGAGTTATCTTTGTCGTTATACTCGTTAAAATTTTAATAGCGACAAACTTGTCTATAGATGAGAACAAGTTTCGCTATCGCTAGGCTCGTTAAAACATAGCGATGGGTTTGCCTGAAGGGCAAATTATAGAACAAGCATATGTTATCCTCCTCAAGCTTGACAAAAATAAAGAGGTACTGGTCAGAAATGACTGGGAAAAATTGGGAAGAAAACTTGAAGAAACTTTGTTGGTAGCAAGTCGCTCTTGAACATGACACTTCCGCTCCGTGTCCGAGTCGGGTTGGGTTGTTTCATTCACCGGTCACATCACCATGGTCCCATCATACCATCCACATTTGGGGTTAATGCTACTAGTCCATCACATCACTGTCACCGATATGTTCAAGAGAAGTCGTTCAGAGAATTCACCTGTATCTCACCCACTACCATACATTTATACTCCATTCTTTCATGACCACCACCCTAAACCTTATATCACCAGATCGTTTTCACCTCCATTAAAATCATTTGCTCCGTTCCGTGTCATTGATGTGGGATTCATCAAGGCCCTCCTGTGACGGATCACTTCTTGTCGACATCAGCTCATTATCCAAGAAGTTGATCTAGGAACATCCCATTCAGTACTTTGAAGCTTGCATGCCTCAATGGCAAGTTTCTCACTTCCGAAAACAGGTTTACATCAATGGCCTTCGACCGAAAGATTTTGCATGGTGTTCGACGCCAAGTCCTTTATTCACACCACGTGAATTGTACTGCAGTACCTTGAGGATCATTATCATTATTGGTGATTCCTCTCGTGCTTGTTAACAGTTTACATCATTGGCTGGTAATCAAGCGATGTCTTTCCATGTTCGACTTCAGAACATTTCTCACATGGATTGACTTGTACTTTGAGTGAAGATCGAACGAGATTGAAGACCCCGAATCTAGTTTCATCCATCCGGGCTACGATATATATTCAGGAAAATAAAGACATTAAATGTACGTCATTGTTGCACAGATAATCATCCAATCAAAGGGATGATGGCTCTACTAAGAACCATCAGTCTACACCCAGACGATTGTCTGTCCTATGTACATGAAAAGGAATTTATAAAGCTGAGCATGGGAATGCCCGCCTCAGCTAGATCATGAAAATATTATGAAGATAATGTATTGTATTGTATCTTATTACAGGTCTCCTCCTAGCATTGAAAGAACTTCGGATCCTCATAATAAAGCATTTCACCTGACATCAAAAGATTAACGACCTCATGCTTTAGGGGGCAAATTTTATAGACATTTTTGGGCCCTACAGCCCCCAAGCATGAAATGTCCATAAATCAAGGGCTCCTAAGTCCCTAAAAGTGTTGTTCTAACCCCTAAAGGAACAAGGTCGACAGATCACAGCTTCTCCCAGAAGTTCTCCATGAAAAACTGCTCATAATTGGTCAAAACAGGATCATTTCAGCTGCTCCACTTGCTAAGTGCGTTGCATTGCACCTAAATACACTGTGTGGGTGCGTTGCATTTCAAAAAACCCTTCTGTGGCGTGCGATGGGTGAGAAATGACAAATGGAAGTGTCATTCCGCGAGGTGGAGAGGCAATGGAAGCTTCCAAAATCTTCTCCTGTGACACTTGCCTCACTGAATTCGACCAAGGATGAGTAAGAGACCATCGGTCTCCAAGTGGAAGCAAGAACTATCAGAGGGAAGACACTAGTCAAATCACAATCTGACTCATCTCCCTTACAGATATCTATATATGGATCCCTCATCCCAGAGATCCAGAGGCTGGAATTTTGCATATTGTAACGAATTGTTGTTAGTTTCTTGAGACAAAACATCGGATTGTTGGGTGATCTAGGCTTTGTTTGAGGTGAAGAGGGGCTTCTTTGCTGGGAGGTTGATGCTGGGTCAGAACAACTAGTTGTAACTCCTCTTGGCTCTTTCATGTTTATCAATAAAAGCTATTCAAGTTTTCCTCCATGCTCTTGTATCATTGATGCTTGTTACATTTGTATGGTCAATTTACATCTAATCCTAGATTGTTTATGATTATAGATCCATGTCTTTGTATAGTGCTATGCTTCTGTGATCTTACAGGTACTTTGTGAAGCTGGGCGTGCAAGGGAGCAGAAAGCTAAAGACTATCAAAGAAGAGAGGAATCAAATCAGGAGATTAGCGCAAGACAGAGGTTGGTCTTCTTGTTCTTCTCTATTTATAATTCATAAAGGAAAAATGAAAGTAGCTTTTCTCTGTTTGTTTCTAAGGCAGCTGTCACACCTTAGTGGGATAGAGCAGTTCTATATAGACACTTTTCCCTGTAATAGTGTTCTCCAGGGAAACTTCCATCAATAAAAGCATTGGAACATACATGGAAATAGGAGCTGGAGCAGAGGGAAATATTGATTGTAGGTATTCAAATTTTAACAGGGGAAACCTTTTGATTTTTCCTTGCTAAACCACATAATCAGCGGACAGCGATAAAATGCCTCACCAATGCAATTGGTCATATGATTCTCGAAATTTCTGATGCCACCTCAACGAATGAGTCAGCCACTAGAACTTCAATCGATGCTTTCCATTTGTCAGCTCAAGTCACAAGATAAGCAGCCAATATAGTGAATCATTCTCACTAACTACAGCCTACCTATTTCGAGAAGATCTTCACATATTTGTGATTTCGTTATACCAGCACATAGCATTTTTATTTCATAGTTTGTTAGTTAGATAGTATTTATAGACCCTTTCATGTTTTTAGAAACGGTCCTCAAATTTTTGTATTAAGACTTGGATTGGAAGTTGCACTACTGTACTTCCGATATATTTATTTTTATAAAAACTGGACCTGAATTATGAATTTTGATGAAGAATAATTTTATGTGATATGCACTATTGCTTCTTGTGAAAGTATTTCCAAGTTGAAAGGCGGGATCTAAATGCAATTCATATTGGAGGAGACTCAAACACATATGGTACTATTAGCTATGTTTTTGTTTCGTTCTTTTATGTGAACCAGCATTTATTTAATTTTGCTATTATTGATATATGTATATGCTCTTACAACAATTCTTTCACTTATCACTATTGAATGTTTAAGAGTTGTTATTTTTCATATGTATGTGTATCAGTAATATATAAAGATTAGTGTGATAACGTTTTAATTATTACTTTGTTCAACTACTTGAACAAAGTAATTATAATAAGAATAAATATTTTGTTTATATGTAGAGTCATCTATATGCCTACTTGTTAATAAGAATCATAAAAAATCACACTAAGAGAAAGACTTCCCAGGATAAATTAGTTATTTATATTGTTGCATTTTAGAATAAATCACTCATCATTCCCATTATATATTAGAAAGTCGATCACTTATCCATCCCATTTATAAATCATTGGGAAAATAGTCCCATTATATCTAGCCGGAGCCACCACACCAAACGGAAAAGGAGCTACTTTTAAGGTCCGAACCGGGTGGTTTTCCTCGATGTTGATGCAGCGATTTTCGAGGCATCAAAATTTTTTGCACTAGAAGGAGGGCCTGAACTGTGAATGGTGAGCCAATCCAAATCTACAATCCATTCTAAGAGTAAATCTCCCTCCACCTCACCTCCGACTTCTCCCTTGCATGCTAAAACTCTAGTGTTCAAGCAAGAAGTTGAGGAATCAAAAACTACTACTCAACCACAAAACATCTCAGATAAATCAACTCTAGAATCTCTTGAAGTACAGTCTCTAATCCACAAACTCCAAGAATTTTCCATATTACCACAGAAATTTGAGTCATAACAAGGCAGTGTGACTTTGCAATTCGTTCCTTCTCAACCTCTCACCAGACTTCAGAGTGAAAAGCTTAGTATTGAACCTACTGAGTTACCTTTGCCTAAAAGGAAAAGGGCAAGGAATACAACTGAAGGATCTGATAGTGAAACCTTCTCATCATCAACATCCATTTCATCTTCTCCATTGCGAAGTCAACCATCCACTCCTCCACTCTAGATTGTCGTTCAACAGGGAATTGCAACTTCAACATCCGTTTCTCAGCCATCTCAAACTTCAACATCTATTTCCCAACCCTCTGGAACTTCATCTACGCTATCATCCATTAGCAGCTCGACAATGGCACAGAACCCATGGAGCAGCCATGGTGCAGTCGCCATGCTTTCACCTCTGAATGCATTGCCAGCTCATCCTGAAAAATGGTTTCCAAAATTCAATTTAGATGCAAGCATGTAAGCAGACGAACACATAAACAACTTTATGTTGTCAGTCAACTTAAAATGAGTCACTGAGGAAGATGTGGTTGTCAGACTTTTCCCTTATACCCTACAAGGATCAGTTGGGTCTTGGTACTTTTCCCTACCATCAGGATCCATAACTGGTTGGAATATTTTTCAAGAATATTTTTTAACCAAATACGGTGATGACAGATTTGTGGCCACGTTAATCAACGATCTTTCAAATTTTAAAGCAGAATCTAGAGAACCTATAGAAGAGTTCAATTCACGATTTAGTAAACTCTTAAATAAGATTCCTATTGCCTCTAAGCCTACTAAACAAGTTAGAAGTGAATGGTATATAACAGCTTTACCTTCAAACATAGCTATCTTTGTAAATAGAGCTGGAAAACCTACTTTAGCAGAAAATATGAAAGAGGCAATTTTTGTGGAAAAACGTATCATCGCCTTAGAAAAGAAAGTTTCTCTTGAGGATATAAAATCTAAAAAAGTCTCCTTCAAAGATGAGTCAAAGAAGAAAATGGCTAAAGATCCATACGATATGGAAGGTCTCCAAAAAGTTCTGAAGACTATGTCAAATGAAATGATAGAAATCAAGAAACAAGTAGCAAAGACTTCCACTAAAAAACCATTTAGAAAATTTAAAAAACTAGAAACAAAACCCCCTAATTCTATATCCAATGCAGAGTCAGACCCCGAAGATGAAGAAGCAGAATATATAGTCTTATCATCTGAAGAAACTTAAGAAGAGGTAACTGTAGAATGTCATGGGATGTAGGACTTTGTTTTGCCCAATTCTAATACTAAAAATGAACAGGAAGCTTTCCCAGTAAGTACCAGGAGTAAAGGCACTCCAGAACCTGTTCAAGTAACTTAGAAGAAAAGGAACATGGGTACTACTACTAAGGAAAAGACTCCCACAAAGAAGTCTACAGTCACTCCTACTCAAAATCAGCCATCAGCTTCTAATCCACCTTCAGCATCTAAAACATTAGTAGTTACAAACTCTATGGATTATAACATCATTGAAGACATGAAGAAAACAAAAGCAAATATCACTATGTTTGAGCTTAGTAAACTCAAACATCAACAAAAATTGCTGCTCAAGGAATTAGATGCAGTACCTTCTTCTCCTCTTCCGAATGTTGTATTGTCCAAAGCTATTAATGATATAGGTAAACCACCAGCTAGTAGAGTGGAAGCTATTGATGCCATTCTAATCGAAGATAGATCAAATTCCCATACTCCTCCTTTTCTTTTGACCTATGAAATTTATAATAGAAATCTTCATAATTACTTGCTAGACTCAGGGGCTTCATCGAATATAATGTTGGCCTCAGTTTGTTCTAAACTGGATATTGAGCCCCAAAAATCTGCAGTGCATATTGTCTAGTTGGGTAGAACTAAGGTCCAAATAGTAGGAGAAATCAACTCAGTTACCATTAGATTATCAGCTGATATAAGAGCCATTTAGAGAATTGACATATTAATTGTTGATATTCCTGAGTTCTATGGTTTGATTTTAAGTAGAGACTGGTATGAGAAACTTCATGGTTACATTTCTACCGATTGGTCTCACATGTGGCTTCCCTATAAAGGAAAGCCAAATTAGATTAAGATTGCTCAGGAGAAGCATATGACTCATACTGTAACAGAGTTTGAACAAGAAAACCAGCCTATAACACTCAATAATAACATTCTGGGTAACTATTCATCTGAATCATTCTTTGGTAATTTTACTGCTCAATCATCACCTTTCTCAGTTAATAATTTCACATCTCAAATTGAAATTTTTTCTCAAATAGATACATCAAGGTGTGTTAAAATTGCTGAGGAAATTGTAAATAAAACTGTATATAAACCTTTATTTTGGTCATTATATTTTGATGGGTCTAAATCTAATGAAGGTGTAGGAGCAGGACGTATTTTAGTCAGTCCTAAGGGAGAAAAGACCATGCCATCATGTAGACTAGAATTTGAGTGCACAAACAATACTTCTGAATATGAAGCCTTGATTCAAGGACTTTATAAAGCAATTGGTCTTAAGGTACAATATTTGAAAGTGTTTGGTGACTCTGAAATTGTTATAAAACAAGTCAGAAATATTATACATTGTCTTTTTAGTCACCTTAAACATTATCAATCCTTGGTGCAAGACCTTGTATCTTATTTCCTAGCATTTAATATTTCTCTCATTCCTCATTCTCAAAATGCAGTAGCGGATTTACTAGCCAATGTTGCTTCTAAGCTCCTTCCATCTGAAGATTACAGTCCCGATAGATTTTTAGTAGAGTTAATTTTCAGACGATTGGTTCCCAATAATGTCACTAACTGGCGAGTATTCAATCATGACGATGACATTTTAAATTTATTAACTTCTGATAAGTCCTATGATGATCAAATTATTGATGAAAGTAAGCATGACCTTCAAATGAAGGAAAATTTGAAGAGAATCAATACCTAAACCAGTGGTCAAACTTGAAGATCTTTATGACATCAAAGATAGGTTTAAATAGGTTACTAATTCAGAGCTCCAACGTTCTACTTTGAGATTTGAATTAATAAACCTTGGTACAGAGGACAAGCCACAAAACATCAATTTGAGATTAGGACTTACTTCAGAAGAAAGAATTGCATTTATCAGATTATTGAATACTAGATATAAAAACGTCTTCGCTTGGAATTATGATGACTTGAAAACATATGATACTTCTATCATACAACATACAATTCCAAGGATATCTGAAGAAAAACCAGCCCAACAGAAATTAAGGAAAATTCATCCCAACCTCGAAAGTCAAATAAAAACTGAGTTAAACAGACCCTTGAAGGCTAAGATAATTTTCCTTGTTAGACATTTAAATTGGGTGTCTAACTTGGTGCCAATAAGAAATAAAAATGGTGACATTAAAATTTATATTGATTTCAGAAATCTTAACAAAGCAAGTCAAAAGGATAATTTTCCTCTACCAACAATGGAGCAAACTCTCCATTCAGTAGCTGGTTTTGAACTAATGTCTTTCTTAGATAGTTTTTCAGGGTATAACCAAATTTTGGTGCACCCCAATGACAGACTTAAGACTACTTTCAGAACTAAGTGGGGAACTTATGCCTATCAAAAAATGCCTTTCGAATTAATCAATGCTGAAGCTACATTCCAAAGAGAAATGGATATAGCATTCAAAGGTCTAATCAATAAATCAATAGTTGTCTAATTGGATGACATTACTGTCTTCTCTAAGAAAAGATCAAGTCATTTACATGATTTGAAACAAATCTTTGAACGCTGTAAAAGGTATGGCATTTCACTCAATCCTAAGAAATCATTTTTTGCTCTTGACCAAGGTAAACTCTTGGGATTCATTGTTTCAAAAGATGGTATTTATATTGATCTAGATAGAATTAAAGAGATTTCTGATATTCCATTTCCACATAATAAAAAATCAATGCAATCATTTTTAGGTCAAATTAACCTTGTAAAAAGATTTGTTCCATATTTTTCACAGATTATTTTACCATTACAAACCATGATCAAGAAAAACTCAGTGTTTAAATGGGGGCATATAGAAAGGGAGGATTTTAATTCAATAAAGCAGGCAATCATAAATGCTCCCGCATTAAACACTCCCATTTTTTAAATCATTTCATTTTATATACTCTTGCATCTGATTCATCTTATGCAGCAATGCTGACACAAATCAATGATCAAAATTTGGAAGCACCAATTTCATTTTATAGTTCAAATCTTCAAGGTGCTGAACTTAATTACTCCAAAGTTGAAAAGCAAGTCTTTGTTGTATACAAAGCCATCAAACACTTTAAGCCCTTTCTCTTAAAGGTTCACACAAAATTTATAGTCCCTTTTTCAGTAGTAAGACAGTTACTAATTCACAGGGAATTGGGAGAAAAAAGGGCAAACTAGATCACAACATTACAAGAACATGATTTGGACATTAGACTAGCAAAGATTGTTAAAGGCCAAGGTTTTTGCAGGGTGTTAGCAGGAGCTTCTAATATTCAGAAACATGAAGGTACAAACAATATCCAAGAAATCAATGGGTTAAGTACCATTAATCCTGAATCCCAATATCCAGATTTAATATTCTATTTGAAAAATGGATATGCTCATTTTAATCTTTCCTATAAAAATAAACGTGCCATTAGACTGAAAGCAAAAAACTTCATGATTGTTGATGATGTGTTATTTAAACAGAATTATGATTCAATTTTGTTAAGATGCTTAGAAAAACTTGAAGCACAAAAGGTCTTGCAGGAACTACATGATGGTCTAGCAGGAGGAAATTTCGGAGCTGATATAACAACTCACAAAATTATTCATGTTTGGTATTATTGGCCCACCTTATTTAAAGACACTCATGAATATGTAAGGAAATGCAGAATGTGTCAAATGACCAGTGGAAGACAAAGGAAGCCAGCTTTTCCTCTGCAACCAATCAACATTGAACAATGGGGATTGAATATCATTGGAGAAGTTATTCCACATTCATCCAAACATCATAAGTATATCTTTACAGCTACAGATTATTTTACTAAGTGGGTAGAAGCAATTCCTTTGAAGACAGAAAACTCTGAGGCAATCATTGAATTTATAGATCAGTTCATCATTACCGGGTTTGGTGTCCCAAACGCTTTTATTTTTGATAATGCATCTTATTTCTTTGGTAATTATATACATGAATTTTCTATCAAAAGAGGATTCAAATTGAAATATTCTGCAAACTACTACCCTCAGGGTAATGGTTTAGTAGAATCCACCAATAAAAATCTTATCATAATCATTACAAGAACTATTGATCAAAATCATAAGAATTGGCACAAGTCTTTGATATTTGCATTTTGGGCAGACCATATAACACAAAAGGCCTCAATAGGCACTTCTCCATTTAATCTAGTCTATGGAAAGGAGGCTATCATACCAGCAAACTTAGTACTTCCATCACTAGCCTTAGTGTAGTTTATTGAAGAAAATCCCTCATCTTCTATTCAATTGAGACACAATCAAATTCTGAAATTAGAGGAAGAAAGGGAGAAAGCCCGAATAACACATACGAAGCATCAACAAATTATTAAGTTTTCTTTTGATACAACTTCAAGCGGCTCAAAACATTTACAAGTTGGTGATCTTGTTTTGAAATGGGACAAAGCCCACGAGGACAAAGGAAAACACACTAAATTCCAAAAAATGTGGCTCGGACCATTTCAGATCAGTGAAAAGATAGGTCCATCAACATTCATATTGCAAGATCTATTAGGAAAGAGATATTCTCTTCCTGTCAATGGGCTTATTTTGAAAAAATTCTTCAACTGAGGAGGTAACCCCTTCTCACTTTGTAAATATTCAATTTTCAGCTATATTTGTGTAAATAATTAGTTTATTTTCTTTCTTAGAAAATAAAGTTGTAAATAGCCTTCTATTGGTCTTTACTATTTTGAAAGGGTTACTTAAAATAAAATAGTCTTAATATTTACTTTTGATAGATGGAAGCCTTGAAGGAAAAGGAAAATTCTAGGAAATTAGGTATAAGTAAACCTTGAAAAGCCTTTTTATTTTTGTGAAACCTTCTCAAAACTTGAAAAAACTGTAAATCGTTCTAAGTTTTAGAAACCTAAAAAGGTTATCAATACAAAGCAAAGACTGATCCAATCTTAGCATCTTCAACTCTTAAAACTGTCATCCATTTTCTCTTAAGGAGAAAATTATTCACCCCATTCATCAAAGTTTATGATTTTTCAGAGTGTAATTCCAAAATATATTTGATATAAAAGATAAGACGTTTCATCACGAGCTACTTAACATAATCATAGGGGACTAGTTCAACTGACATTACCAACACTGCATACCAAAACAAGGTAATGGCTTATAATTATAAGACAAAGGGTCTCATCACAAGCCAGCTTGTTCAGCTAAATTACAACCAGTGAATGGCATTGTCAACAACTGGCCACCAAATCAGGATAATGCCTTTTTATCTTACAAAATAAAGAAATAAGGAAAAAAAGAAAATTCAATACAAAAAATGTGGAAACATATCTTTTGGATTCATTCTTTTAAAATTATACTCTTAAATGGATGGGACAATGAATGATCAAATGGGTAAAAGGTAACCCTGCTGAGACTATGAACGTTTGCTGGCAGCAGTAGCTCTACCTGTGACAGAGGAGTCATTATACAAGCTAAGTTGGAGAAGTCTCTTGTTTTATCATTATCAACCAATTAACCTTTACGTAAACTTAGGATGTATTTAATTTTGAGATGAGAAAGAAATAGCAAAAATAGTTTTCATTATATTCAGAATTTATGATTACCTAGTTATATTAGATTTTCTCTATCCACTAAGGTTTTCAGATTAAGAAGGTTAAAATATTATATTATTTTCTCAGAGATAACTGTTTCTCCCAGTGAATCGCCAATTGTTGTGCTGTACAACAACCCCCCCATTTCTAAAAAACTTTTACATAAAATTTTTAATAAGAAATGGGTCCCTTTTTAAATAAAATTAGTTAAGATTTGTGAGTTGATAAATAAAACTGGTATTGACCTCTTTACAAGAAAAATCTTTATCAAAAACTCGATGTAAATGATTCATTTTGTAAAGCCTTTTGAAAAATACAAAATGTTCCTTTAAAAAACATTATGAATAATTCTACATTGCGATAAAGCGATCAGAGATCACATATCGCAATGACAAAGGGACATACACAAACAGGGCCTCAACAAATCCTCCGATCCGATAAAGGAAATCACAATCGGCAATCAGAGATAGTAAGTGACAAAGGGACACATAAAAATAAGGCCTCATCAAATCTTCCGACCCGATAAAGGTAATCGCAATCAGGTATTGGAGATATCAAAGGTACATACACAAGTAGGGTCTCAACATATTCTCTGATCTGATAAAGGAAATCGCAATCGGCAATCAGAGATATCACATGACCAAGAGATAAAAACACAAACCAAACCCTCGATTGTGATCAACTAATAGGGCACGCATTTCAAGAGAAAAACATATATTTAAATGGTTTTCATGCGTGATACTCCACTTTATTATAATATTACTTTATCGGCAATCGGATATATTCATTGCAAGTAAAGAAGCATGTCCCTTTGAAACTCCCAATTGCGATTTGTGATTCATCACTGATCGCTGATCGGGGAAATCTTAAGACACGCTTGAGATAATAATTGATGAGATGGGCATTTATGGTATTAATTCATCATGATTGGTGGCTCGAATGGCTATTAAATTTTACAGTTAAGAGTGTGTCCTTCAAAAGATTTCATTCGTGGTAATTTTGTACATTCGATTTATCATACGACAATCACCTTAATTCTGTTCATTTTCATATTAGCTTTCAGCGACATATCCTTGTATTACGGTTTGAAATTGTCTGTGTAGAGTTTCTCAAAACTCATGAATCCAGAGAAGATGGGGAAGAAATCTAAGAAGGCCAAAGCAACCCCTGTAGCAAAAGCAACCCCTGTGGCCAAAGAACCAGGACCGAGCAAGAAGGGATTAATTTCAGATACAACATGTCTCGGTCTGGGAAATACGAGCTGGGAAAGCATCTACAATTTGATAGAAGTAGAGGAACCCGAAGAATTATCAGAAGAAGCCACAGCTGATTCAACCAACAAGTCAAAGGGGATTCTCAAGGAATTGGCCTGTTCATACATTCACAGAATAGTAGCGCGGGCCAAAATTTTTCCATACATAGATGTGGTTAGATGGGTTTTCGAGAAAATCCCAACTTCAGATAGAACATTTTTCACGGCCAATGGAAGGATACTCGGGTCATTCAAACCTGAAGATCTCAGGCAAATGTACCAGCTACCTTAGCCTGAGAATCGCTATAACAAGGCATTCTTGGAAACGTTTGCTAAGGAAAATGACTTGGAATCTAACCCGATCAAGCACTGGAGGAAATTCCTGAAAAAACATAAGCATGATTCATCAGGTAAGTATTTTATCGACTCACTAGCTTCTCCTTATTGCTATGTTGGAGCTATGATGTGTAGACTGTGGGGATAGCATGATTCTGCAAAATTTTCTATAGATATGGTCCTGTTAATGGAAGATGCAATTAATGGTTATGTTATGGATTGGGCAAATATTTTGTCTGATAAGCTAGCCATTGAAATATTGGAATATAGAAGGAAATCATTTACAACTTCCCAGATCATTCCCCCTTTCTACTATAGTGCACATATTCTAGATAATTTGTTTCAATTATGAATTTCGGATACTCGGATGGAAGTGGACTTCCCAAGGTCCCAACCCTATTCATATCTATTATAAGCGTTTGTGGAAGGAACATTATAAAAATCACCTGTACAGAATTTTCAATGCTTTTGTTTCACCTGTATATTATTCTATTTTCAATAAGCCTGCCCCTAGGATATCCCAGGAAGCAGCAATTGACCTGACAGCAGTAGGTAGCTAGTTCGAAAAGGATAAATTTACCTATGTGAGGCTTTTTTGCAGTCTCACTAGACCCCATGTTCTTCCTCTATATGTCCCTGATAAATTGTTAGCCCAAGAATTGGCATATCAGATAACAGTTTCAGGAACATCAAGAACCCTTAAGGATTCCAAGAAACAAATGTGGCCTATATTCCCCCTACGATGTGGCATTTTTACCTTGCATGATTACAAGCATGTAGAGAAAGAAGCAGAGAAGATTCAGATGTTGAATCTTGCCACCATTCCGAATAGGCAATATGACCCAAGGAAGTTTGCCTATAACGTCACCTCTCAAGCTAAACTTGCTAAATTCGATCATGAAGAAGATATCTTTGATGATTTATTTGCTTCAGCCGAATTTTTTTTTCAAGTTAAAGGATTGGCTAGGATCAAATATTGAGAAGAAGGGTTAGAAACATTTAATAGGCTCAAAGCCTAGAGGTTGTAAACTCTGCCTTTGGACCTATTAGCTACAAGCCCGATTGATCAGCCACAGATTCAAAGTGAAGAGAGAGCCGTCAACAAGACTCCTGTAGAGAAGAAGATCCCTCAAAAAGAAAAATTGCCAGAGCAGGAACAACGACATGAAAAAAATGGTGAACTCATTGATTCAAGCATCTATGTTGATCCAAAATTGATCAAGGAATGGTAGCAATTTGATTCCATATTCAGTAATACTGAGAGCCTTCAAGGATTCAACACACCTGAGGTGACAACTGGTCAGAAATTAGCAATCAATATAGTTATGACTGAAGGAACTAGTAGCCCACCCATAACTCACAAGGATGTGGAAATAAACCCCGAAAACCCCTCTGATGAAATTGTTTTGCATGTAGAAGAAATACCACCACCGGATGTCTTCTATAGCCCTAAGCATAGGGCTGTAGTCAAAAGACAAAGGAAAAAGAGGAAAATTGCTCAATATCCTCTTTTGACTTCACAAATGGAGATAACAAATGTGGTATGGAGAGAAGAAGTCAACCCTTTTTAAGATCTCATTAAACTTTCTCAGTATGTTGGAGCATACACAGCGGCAACAATGGACAAAGCATCGGAGGTCAATAACTTGCTGAAAGAAAAATATCAAGCGATCATTTTGCTAGAAACACAAGCACAAGAGAAACAACAAAAGATAGTGCGGTTGGAATAACAGTTAGCAGTCCAGAGGCAGTTAAATAACCAAGTGAACTAGAAATTGCTCAAAGAAAAACAAAGGATTGATAAACATGCAATTCAGAAGCAACAAGAACTATCCCAAGCATTGAGAAAGTTGCAATCAATAAATAAACAGTTGAGAAAATAAAAAAGAAGAGCAGATTGCTCAACTATCACTCCAGATTGAAAGATTCAAAGAATATCCCCAAGTGGGAGAATTCAGATAGGAGGCTCTATAAATTACCAAGGCATTATCTAAACAGTTCAGCCTATTGTGTCATAATATCTCACTCACTCTTCCTCTATGTGAAATTTCTTCATCTATGATTGATAAATCAGTTGATGCAAGACTAAATTTGAAGCAATCAGATGAGTGAGTAACAAATTTTCTCTCCTAGCAAGAATCCCAAGAAGGAAAAGCAACTAATCTACTCCAAATTCTGGAATCACGTAAAGAAATCATATTCACTGAATGGAAGTCTCAACTAATGAAGGAAAAAATAGCAACTTCAAGATGCAGATCAGCAATGAATAATCTGGTTGAATTGATTAATGATACTTTTTATTTGTCAAATTTAATTACAGAGTGTTCTCCAGGGAAACTTCTGTCAATAAAAGCATTGGAACAGACATGGAAACAGGAGCTGGAGCAGAGGGAAAGATTGATTGTAGGTATTCAAACTTTAACATGGGAAACCTTTTGGTTTTTCCTTGTTAAACCACACAGTCAGCGGACAACGATAAAATGCCTCACCGATGCAATCGGCCATATGATTCCTGAAATTTCTGATGCCACCTACACAGCTCAGTTACACTCACGAATGAGTCAGCCACCAGAACTTCAACCGATGCTTGCCATTTGTCAGCTCAAGTCACAAGATAAGCAGCCAATACAGTGAATCATTCTGACCGACTACAGCCTGCCTATTTCAAGAAGATCTTCACATATTTGTGATTTGGTTATACCAACACATAGCATTTTTATTTCATAGTTTGTTAGTTAGATAGTATTTATAGACCCTTTCATGTTTTTAGAAAGGGTCCTCAAATTTTTGTATTAAGACTTGGATTGGAAGTTGCACTACTGTACTTTTGATATATTTATTTTTATAAAAACTGGACCTGAATTCTGAGTTTTGATGAAGAATACTTTTATGTGATATGCACTATTGCTTCTTGTGAAAGTATTTCCAAGTTGAAAGGCGAGATCTGAATGCAATTCATATTGGAGGAGACTCAAACACATATGGTACTATTATCTATGTTTTTGTTTCATGCTTTTATGTGAACCAGCATTTATTTAATTTTTCTATTATTGATATATGTATATGCTCTTACAACAATTCTTTCACTTATCACTATTGAATGTTTAAGAGTTGTTATTTTTCATATGTATGTCTATCAGTAATATATAAAGATTAGTGTGATAACGTTTTAATTATTATTTTGTTCAACTACTTGAACAAAGTAATTATCATATGAATAAATATTTTTGTTTATAAGTAGAGTCATCTATATGCCTACTTGTCAATAAGAATCATAAAAAATTTCACTAAGAGAAAGACTTCCCGAGATAGATTAGTTATTTATATTGTTGCATTTTAGAATAAATCATTCATCATTCCCATTAGATATTAGAAAATCGATCACTTATCCATCCCATTTATAAATCATTGGGAAAGTAGTCCCATTGTATCCAGTCGGAGCCACCACACCAAACAGAAAAGGACCTGCTTTTAAGGTCCGGATCGAGTGGTTTTCCCCAATGTTGATGCAGTGATTTTCGAGGCATCAACACCCCCCCAAAGCACAACTTCGTGGGGAAGTACTAGAATCCTTCAAGGAGGTTTATTTCTTCCTCAGGTTTAGAAGATGAAAAGATCAAGGCATGCTAAACTACTATTGATAGAAGGGAGCCCAAAATCATATAGCAAACACTCCTGCGAAAATAGAAAAAAAATTGAACTTTTTCAAATTTTCACCAATGCAAGAAATTTACCTATAAGTGTGTTGACCAATATAAAAAATGGGGAAAATGGCATTCACCAATGGAGAATCTGGTAAAAAAACTATAGAGGCCAAAAATCACATTAACTACGTGGGCCCTCTATTTTTGTATTATGCCCTAAATATTCTGTGTGTTGATCAATGAAAAAAATGGGGCAAAAGGGGAATTGACCAATGGAGAATCTAGGCCAAAAACTACAGAGTCCAAAAAGCACATTGACTTCCCAGGCCCTCTATTTTTCATAGTATTCCCCAAATCTTTTGTCTGTTTTTGTTTTGAGAAGTGTGACATAAAAACACACAAAAAAAAATTCAAAAAAATCACCAAAAATAGAAACACTACTGAAAGAGGAAAGGGGGAGAAAAATTACAACACACAACCCACTATTTAAATTACCATTGAATTTTTGGAAAGTTTCCATTCATGTAAATTATTCCACGTAGGAAAACACTATCAAAATGGCCAAAATCTAAGAGTTACATGGTTAAAATAGAAATGTTAGAGACCTAAGTCACTAACCCACCAATGATTGCTATGAATTTATGCCAACATTGTGTCATCACCAAGATGAATTGCCCTCTACAGTCTGATCATGCTAGACCACCGAACCTAAAGAAGTTGTTCTGAGTACCTTATAACAATGTATCGTTTTGGTGGAGAATTTATTGAATATCAATGGCTTGTGAAAACCTATCGCCGACAAATACAGTATATCTGTTAGCCTATAATATATTTTTGCAGATGTACAAATGGAATTTTATTTTTGGAAAATTACGAGTTCATTGTTGAATGAATTTTAAAAAAATTGTATTAAAATAAATATGTTTCTTTATTATAGTATTATGTAAGTTGAACAGGAACTATTAATCATAATTGAAACATAAATATATGGTTATAATTATGTTTCCACACACTTATAATAATTATAACAAATAAACTAGCAATTTCACTGAGATGAGCAAAGGAATGTTGATAGGAGGAGTAGGGAATGTGGAAGGAAATAGTTTGTATATTATTTTGTACAATATTTTTGGGTTGTATGAAGTTCTATAGGTTGAATGATCATGATTAGCGCATCATAGGCATATGTTATATTTTCCAAACTACAAAGGAGAGGGAGGAAAACATGTTGCAATTATGAGTAAGAAAAAGCTTCAGTCGTCAATGACCTAACACCTTACATAATAATCTAAACTACCCCACATCTAACTCCATATTAAGTTTACATAGGCCCCTTAAATCTAACAACCATGATTTATGGATACTGTTGTAGCTTATATTGTACTTTAAGTTTATTTATCAGTTATATCACTATTGGAGGGTTCAACCTCAATGAAACTTCTTTATATTCTTTACCCCCTGCAAAGTTTAAAAGACATGAAGTATTTTATTTATTTTATATTGAAATCAAAAAGGAAACCATTGTTAAAGAATCAGCTCATGCTACCAAGTCAAATCACAATATAAATAGTTATATGGAGCGGGTCCTGTCATATATGTGTGTGTGTGTGTGTGTGTTAGCGATGTGATCAAATTGCAATCACAAAATGCAGCGGGCATTCATATGGAGTACTACTATGGGAATCACCGATCACCAATTGCGATAAAGGCGTATCTTGAAAACTGTACAAAGGCTTTGGAAAAAGCGGAAAAAGGTATGGTTACGCGTTTTTATATGTATTTCTATTATAAAGGATTATAATAGAAATAAGCATTGAATAGGCTAGACCCAAAGCATATATATATTATATTATATTATATAAGCCCCGGCGGGTCCGCGATCATCGTATAACACTTTATATATGTGTATATGGCTATGCCGATTGCGATTTGCGATTGCGGACCGAACCCGAAATACTATAATTTATATTTTATAATCCCATTGGGTCCGCGATATCACATAATGCTTTATGCATATGAGCTGGGTTCCGCTGATTGTGATATGTGATGGCCGGACCTGAAAACATATTTATCGTGTTTTATAAAGTTTGGCGGGTCTGTAAAGTGCCTTAAGTATATGTGTTGGCTCATTCCACCGATTACGATTTGCGATTGGGATTCCGGACCTTATATTATATATGCCATGTTTTATAGCTCTGGCACGTCTGTCATATCACGGTTTGTTAAGGATTGGGTCAATACAAAGATTTAAAGCGCCGAATGCGATTTGTGATATGAAGCGGACATAATGGATTTATGAAGCATAACTAATTATTTTTTAGTTCCATAATAATCGAAGGTTGCGTTGATTTCACTGTTTAAGGGAAAGAATTAGTGTTGAAGTTGAATCCGAAGGAAAGGAAATTGGTTGAGTTTCTTGGTGTTTTGGCCAAGTAAAATGTATGCAATACATGCGTAAGCCCAGGTTTATACAAGTCAAACACAATTCATTATGATTAAAGCAAATTAAGGTATATGCGGAGGAACTCGGCAGTGGATTAACAGAGCCGAAAAGTTAACAGTCATAGTCATCTTCTATGTTCAGTTATTTTCTGTTATTTTATGTTCTTTAATATGTCTTTACCCTCTATGTAATATTTTGTAATAACTCTTACTTCAAATAGTTATAGAAAAAGTTTTAGTAGTTTGACAGTTTTAGAGATCAAAAACTGTTTCACAATGTATAAAAAGAGGAAAATTTATAGAGAAGGGGTTGGTTGTTGGAATTTTGGAGAACCCAGAGACTAGGCCACTGTATTCCTGATATAACTGTTGATTTATGAAAGGATTAGAAGTTTCCATGAATTGTTGGTTATAGTTTTGTAACTTCTCTATCATTTGTCATCTTATGTTTTCTTCTTTCAAGTGCAGTAATGAAGCTACAAGTCTTTATTTGCTTATGTAGATAAAGTTAAAATTCCTTAAAAGAGCGCTCCTATACTTGAAGTTTTCACCTTCCTTTCTAAGTTATAGATAATAGTTTCTGTGTAAGGTAGCATATTATCTTTAACTTCTCCAAGGGTCACAGATAGTAGTTTCTGTGTTAAGCAGCATATTGTCTATGATTCAGTTCTCATTTTCATAATTCTTCTAAGTGACAGATAATAGTTTCTGTGAAAGATCAACATATTATCTTTAACTTTTCCTTCAATCTTTCTTCATTCATCATTTATATCTAGCAACAAATGGAATTCTGAGATTTTCCGGTCACATATGTATTAAGGGTTAAAGACCAAGTTTTCTAGGTCCTTCATTTGAGAATACAACATATATCTAGGTGACAAATAAGTGACAATAAATAATATTTATTAATGTCTTAAGCACAATTTCTCTACAACCAAGAAATTGGTTTCTTAAGGTACAACATTAATTGTGTTGACACCTAATCATCAGGATTGGGTGAATAAATATAATCAATGTAAATAAATAATAAGAGATATGAACAATAATCGGGAGATGAAGTGAACAGTCTCCCTCATGTATATAATAAAGACCAACCTGAAGGAATAAAATGAATTGATTTGTTTTGAGGAGTTATTGTCTGGTCTAACATGGTAGCAAATCCAGCTCCCGAAATTAGTTGTAACTCCCTTCTACCATTTTCTTGCAGTCTGTCCCCCTGTGTAGTCTGTCTACTACGCTCTCTGGGCTCTCTGCCATAATTATTGTTTGTGCCATTCTGCGCTCTATGTTACCCACTGCGTGGCTTCTATGCATAACCATTTTTTGCCATATTCCATATATTCCGACCTTCCGAATATGAACCAGAGATTCCCTCACTGGTTTCGGCACTAGTTCTACCATGCCTTAGTTTTGAAAACCATGGATTCTTCAGACAAAATGCTGGTTTGTGATGCTTGATGCAGTTATCGCTATTTTCCTTCGCTGCATTTTCTCTTAATGAAATATGAGGTTTGAAGCTTGAAAGCTCGTAGTGCCTCCTAAGCCTTTCACCAACAACCACCACCACTGTCGCTCGCCCAAATCGAAGAAGCAACCATTGTTTCTACTTCTGAATTGCTGCCATTCATTCATTCAATCCATCATTGATTCCAGAGGCACTCGGCTACCTCCTCTTCTTTCCATTAGGCAATCATCGCTATACAACTGGAAGTCCATCCTGGCACCATCCTTTCAAGGAGATCTGACATCGAATTCTGAGAGGAATTTCATGGTTCTTGAATCTGGAATCCAGATCCTTGCGTCTACCCATTATGGAGCCTGGACTAAAAAGTTGAATTTCTTCTTTTGTGATCCATTGTTATTTTTGTTCCTTAACCCGTAATGGGCAACGATTCCCCTCGCTGTCTTCATCCTTGTTTTCCCGGTGCGCTCCTAGGGTTTTGGACAACAATTGCAACAGCTTCCCTGGCGACCTGCTCTCTATAATTGATGCAGTTGATACATTTTGAATTGTAACTTCTATCAAATCTGTGACTCACAGCAGTACATTTATGTTGCTTAAATTATAAGCTTGGGAGACAGATTGAAGCTTGAAAGCTCGTAGTGTTTAAAGGCTTCCCAGTTTTGAACGCTGCCTCTATTCGTGTACACATTGAATGCCATGTGTTGAATAGAATTGTATAGAGCATTGGGAACGATGTATGGTATAACATTGTATTTATATACCTCTGTTGAAGCATTGTATTACGTTGATACACATTTTGATACACAGTTTTTTGTGTAATACACAGTTATGCTGCCATATATTTACACTGCTCCTGTACAGTCTTGGGTATTGAATTTGCTGTCTTGTCATATCATAATTTTATTTTTTTCCCATTAGGAGTAAAATTTTGGAGCAAAAGTGTTTTTGTGACAGAATGCATTCAATCATATCCATGGTGGGAATAGTTCTCACTGGCAAGGAGAACTATACTGAGTGGTCCCGAATGATAAAACACACTCTCATTTTCAATGAGTTGTGGAAAGGAGTGTGCATTGGAGACAGAGACAAAGAACCATAACAGCCTAACTCAGATAAAGAGCTCACCATTTGGGAAAATAAGAACAGCAAAGATTATGCATTAATCGCGACATCTGTAAATGAAGAGGTGAGTCACCATATTTCGCCATTATCAACTGCTTTCGAAGCCTTTCAAAAGCTGAAAGAACTCTATGACTCACGTTCTACACTTGAAGTTATTCAACTCATAATTAAAATCTTCACTCTTGAACTACAAAATAATGATCCTCTTGCTCTTGCATCTGAAGTAAAATCTATAATGCATGATATAAAATCCACTGAGCTTGTATTGGATATTCCTCTTGTTAACACCCAGGTTGTTCCCTATGACTCCCAAGGGAATACGGCCGGGGTAACCACTAACCAATCTTTTGAATACAGCTTCTAGCCAGGCTGTAATCAGAGAGGGCTCTCTCTTTAAGGTTTAGCTTTGTTCATGTATGAATTTTAGGCTAGTTATGATGTTCAAGATTTGTTTTTTGTATTTGGTTGGAAAATGTTTCAGTCAAAACGTGTATGCTCTCACCAGGATGTTATATATCATTGGGAAATGGAGTCAGTGGTCCTTTAGTTTGGTGTGTTATGTTGATACAGTAATGAAGCTGCAGAGCTGGATAACTGTCTGAGAAACAATGCCTTGAAATTGTGATTGAGTGTGATATGTTCAGTATATGAAAGGCAGTTAAGGATCTTTCAATAAACTGATATGATAAAGAAGAGAGAGTGTTACCTGGAAGTAGTGAAGAATTTCTAGACAACATTCACATTATAGAATTAAATAAAACATGAGCATTTAAGAATTCATGTCCATATTTAATTCTGAAGAAAACATTTACAACAATATAAGATTGAGCACAGGGTGTGAAGAAACATGTCCTGTACTATTCCTTTTCTTTATTGCTAGATTTGATGAAAACATGAATATGAAATAACATAGGAGAACAAAACAAAGATTAAGAAAACCTATCGTTCCACCAGACAGCACAAGAATTCTGCAACAACACTTAAATCATCAACAAGACACCAAAGTTCCAGGAAATCACTGAGCTGATCTAGCTCTTTGTATTAGATAATTCTGAAAGTATACAGTATACATGCCTCAGAGTGAAAATTACCAACCCCTTATGTGTTACTAAGGGGAGTATATATACAAAGTTTACATAAGAAAATAGCTGAAATGAAGAGTAAATGCTCCATTAATATCATGCCAACTGCTGGAGTGTAGTAGCTGAGAAAGTTAATGCTGTAATAACTTTTAGTCCCTTAGCTGTCAAAAATGGTCAGAGCCTGTTGACTTGGTGACAGTTGGAGTCGGTTGAGGATACACTGTCAAAATTTGTGTATTTCCTTATCTTTTGGGCTAGCCGTCCTTGTTTATGTGCTGAGTCACCTTTCAGCTGCTTTTAATGCTGACTTTATCATGTTGTCTGTCTTGTAGTGACTTGGAGCTGGCAGTGACCGAACAACTGAGGCTACCGTAGCAGAATTTGAAGCATTGCTTGCCACCAATCCTCCTTTGGCATTTGATGTCTCCGAATCTTTATCAAGATCTCATCGGCCTCTGTATATCTGTAGAAGTTAGGAGGAGTTTCAAAAAGATGATTTACTTCATTCTCAATAAAGAACAGGCCTTCAAGTTTGTCATACAAGCTTTGTCCTGAGGGAGGCCCTATTTGTTCAGATGTACTGCCAGATGCAGTAATCTGATTCTCAATGTAGGTTGCCATTCTGTTGGCAAATTGATCCCGGGAAATTAGTTTTCCTACACCACTTAGGAGGCTGGGCAGGCCTTTTGCTTGCAGCACTGCCATCTTGACTTTAAATTCCTCCACATCTGCTTGTATTTCATAGCACTTCCTCTCCACAGTTTGTACATAGTTCCTGAGAGTTAGCACCTTCTTGGCAGTGAGGACAACCTCTGTTCTGTTGGGAATGCCTATGGCTGCCAGTTTCTCCTTTTCCTGCCTGTTCAGGAAGTCTATCATTCTGTTGGCCTGTTCAGGTCTGTTTCCCAGCAGTGTTTTGGCCTTATTGATTTCTGTTTGTGCTTGGCCCAATAAGTCCATCTGCTCATGTATTGTTTTTATTGATCTCCATTGTTGAGTGATGGATTGGCCTATTTTGGCCCATAGAATCCTTTTTATGTCGGCCATGGCAGTTTCTAGATTCAGCTCTTTCTCTAAGGCCTTTATCTTGTCTTTTAGGGCCTTTATTTCTCTGCCCTGCTCTGCTACAGTTACCTTTGATTTGTCATACTTGGCATCCAGTTCTGCCAATTTTTCCTTGGCCTTCTTTATTTCATTTGCCTGGAGCTCCATTTCTTTGATGGCTTTGGTCAATTCCTCTACACTTTTGCTGGCCTCTGGAGCTGTTGTTGTTCCTGCTGCGTCTGTTGTAGGGGCCACTCTTGCCTCTGTAGTTGTTGCTGAAGTAGTTGGAGGAGCTTGGGATGTAGATTCTCCCTGTTTGTCTTGTAATGTACCTTCAAGCTCTTTCTCCAAGTCAAGGACCCTCTGGTTTAGCTGCATTATGAGGTCCAATTGGTCATCGATCTGCTTTTCTTTCTGTAACTTCGTTGTCTGAGGATGCTCTGTAGGCTGCAGCTTTAACCTCTTTTTCAAGGCATTGAGGTCATCCTCCTTTTTCTTCATTAGGGCCTTCACACCCTTTGGATCACTAGGATCATGCGCCAGATCAATTATGATGTCCTCAAGTAATTTTATTCTATTGTCTTTGGCCAGGGAGGACATTCTCTCAAAATCCAACTGAGTGTTGGTATTTTTGAGTGACTCATTCAGTTCATGTGCCACCGTTGCCTTCTCCACCAAGGTTGCATAGACCATTTCCCCAGTCCGTTTATGGAGTTCAATATGGTCCATGGGATGTATATCTCTGGCTAGGACCTCCACCCTTGTCTTCACATAATCTGCTGTTGATTTTGGATGGGGGACTTTGGGCTTGAAATGGCTGAGGATCATTTTTTCCTCCTGAATGTCATATACCGACATTAGCCTTTCTTTTTGTGTTGGGGTTGCGTCAAGAAACCGTTTATAAACTTCTACCCTCAGCAGATCATTCTGAGCCTTTATTTGTTTGAAAGAGGCCTTGGTGCTCTTGGGCTTCTTGCTCTGCTGGGAAGAGGAGGACACCTCCAAACCAAGTTGTAAACCTTGCTCTTGCTGAAAAGAGCTTGTACCTGTATGTTGACTGCCCTCTTTGTCCTTCCTTGCTGCGTCTAAGACATCTTCAGTGATGTCTTCTACCTCTGGGGAGTCTAGTCTTTGCCTTTTGGCTTCTGGTTGCTGGGAGGATCCACTAAGAGGAGTGGACTCTTCTCTATCTCTTTTTGTACCCCTTTCCTCATGTGCTGGGGTCTGCAAAATTGGGGCAGTCAATGGCTCAGTTTGAGGTGGTGGAGTTTGCATTGTTGGAGCTGCTGGCAGCTCAGTTTGTGGCAGGATAGTTTGCCCTTGTTGTTGTTCTGGCTGCTGCCCTGGTTGCTGCTCACCCGAAGGGGCAGGCTTTTCTTTCAGTGTTTCTTCTTCAGCACCCATTATGCCTTTCCCTTTGTATGTAGCCAGTGCTGATGTAGGGGGTGCCTGTGTGGCTGGTGCAGTCCTTGTGGCCGAGGTCCCTTCTCCTGCTGAGTGAGGCCGTTTGAAGGGTACCTGCTGCACAGAATCTAGGTCAAGAGTCTTTTCAAGTTCCTTGACATTCTTCAGCATTGTCTCTTCTTCAGTTAATTTTTCAATTAAAGTATCCTGCTGCCACTCTTGCTGGTTGGCATATTTTTCTATCTGGGGATATTTGCAATGCTTGTAGCCTATTAGCTTGTACTTGACTCTCCTAGCAGTGATGAAGCCTTCAGGGTCATAAGGGACCCATCTGAAACTATATGACAGGTTGTATTTGTCTTTGAGGATTAGGTCAGCATCTTCCCATCCTTCCTTTTTATTCATGATGAAGGGGCCCAAGTGATGTTTGAACTTGAGATGGGCTTTCTTTCTGGAGCTGTGGAAGTGGGTGAGGTCAGACTGAATCAACTGCCTATAATATTCCAAGGCAAATAACCTCATAGGCACATACCTTGGGAGTCTGTATGGACAGAGCTCACAGCCATAAACTCTGATGACTGTGTGATCCTCATATAGGTACCAATCACCTATTTTATATTTCTTGGAAAGCTGCAGGGCTTTCTGTATTTCACTTGATATTCTGGGAGGAGGGGACCTCATCAATAGGCAAGAAACAGGGTATACAAATTGGTCAATGAATTCACAATAGGTATAGGGTAAATTTGAGACTTTGTAATAGACAGATGTCTAGAAGATCACAGACCTTCTTTCCCCTCTATAATCCAGCTTTTTGATGTAGCAAGGAAAGATTTCAGACCGATAGTACATGAAAAGATGGTAAATATAGGCCGAGTACTTGAAGACACCCTGCCTGTCCACTTTGCTCAGCTGATCATGAATCTTGTTAGCTATGAACTTGGCAAAGTTATATTTGCGGGCAGGGGGTTGGCCTGGGTTGTAAACAGCCAGAAATACTAGCATGGTTTGATCCACATGCTCACTGGTTCTGTACCCCAACACATAAGCAATCATGTCCAGCAACAGTCTGCCCACCTCAGTGAAAAAGACATCCAAGTAGGGAGGTGGCCCTGCAGGCTGGCGTTCAGGTCTCATAAATGTACTGGTGACCCTCTGAATCTCCTCACTAGTCATTTTGGCACCAGTGTCCAGCAGATAATTCATGGAGAATGGGAACAGCAGCTCAGTTTGATCAAAGTGGAGCATCTTGTTGATGGTTTCAGGATTGATATGAAAGAGGATGCTCCCAAATGGAGACTTAATAGCTCTTTGCTGCACATCATAGTTTTCAGCACAAAGGCGAATGACCTCAGGAAAAACATTAACAGAGGGCAGACAGTAGTATGGGAGATTTGATTCCCATATCCCATATGTGTCCTTGCCATTTAAATAGTCCTCTCTTAGCTGCCTGTAGGTCTTCAAGAAGTCTCTGTTACCCACAAAGTCTTCAATGAGGTAGTCCCTGTCAGTAAGAGGCAAGGACTCCAGGTCTTTGTTTGGTGGGTTCAGTGGAGCAACACTGAGGGCTGTTGGAGCAGGAGCAGCCATTATGCAGTCTAAATTTTAACACAGGTGAATGCAATGGATTGCAAGCTTCCTTAGAGCTTAACTGATAGGCTCACTATAGACAATGTATGAGCTTTTGTTCACAGTTGAAAAGGCATGCTTGTTTCTGCAGCTTTTTGGTAAATTCACAGGGATTGTGAATTGCTAGGGGTAAAATGCAGAGGGTATGTGGGATTACTTAGGTGAAAGGCTGCAGCTGGTGTACACCCAGCAAAAGGGAACAATGCCGAGCACCTCGAGGATGAATTTCACAGCTTTGACCTGCGAATTGACTGTTTCAATGTCGAATTATAGTGCTGGGGCAATGCAGGTTACCTTATCTCTCATTCAAGTGGCAGACTATGCTTAAGTGTGGAATTTGATAGGTATTTTAATGGTGAATTTACAGACAAATGGTAAGCATGGGTGAAAATGGGGAATTATGGTGAATACCTGGATAGAAACGCTTAGAAAGCCTGCGGGCCGAGCTGTGAAGGTTGAATTGATGAATTGGTACGGTTGCAATTTTGACTTTGGAGGTCCGGAGGCGCTTTGGCAGTGAACCAGCTACAACGGCTATGTCTTCTTTTGCGTGAAAATGACATAAAAACGGCCCAAACCGTGACTTTAACGACAAATTCGGAAAAAATAGGTAATTGGCACCTTTCCGCCGATGACGTCAGCATGACATCATGGCGGGCCCGGGTACGGAGGGTGACGTGGCTGCTGAGGTGTAGGCCAGGGTGGCAGGACACGGTGGCAGGTGGATAAGGTGGCAGGGCTACGTGGAGGGCCACACGGCGCGGGGGCGGGAGATGGTGCTACGTCATGATGACGTATTGATGACACAAGGGGGAGGTGGTAACGGGATGGTGGTAAGCGGGTTCCCCGCACCACCTTTGGGCAAAGGCGGTATCGGGGAGGGGGGCTCCGAACAACCCCGCCGCCTGCCACGCATCCCACGTACGGGCGAAAAACCACCGTTCCCCGGACGCTAAAGGTCGGCAGCTCCAGGTCTAAAAATACCCGCCCACCGTTGGATCGTGGGTGGCAGATGATCGACGGCTGGCGGGCCCTCCGACGGATCGTGCAGGTTGGGGGGGTCCTGCCAGCATATTAAAATATTCGATTTAATAATCTGGGCAGAGAACCTTAGGTTTATAGGTTTTTTGTGGATTTTTCGGGGCAAGGGTTAATCTGAAGGGGGAAAGAAGGGTTAGATAGTGGGTTTAAGCAGAGGGAAGGGGGTTTATGTGGGTTTCTTGAGCAGAGGTGAGGTGATGACTTAGGGGAAAGGCTCTTGCTCGTAACCAGAGGTTAGAGCAACCCCAAGATAGGGTTGACCACAGCCCCTGGTGGACTAAAGTCTCCCTAAACAACTTATTTAGCTATAGTGCTAAAAGGGAAGATATTTATAAAATGCTGGGGAATTATACACCTTGGTGTTATAATAGTAGGGGGAAGGGAAACATAAGGGACTTTAGATAATAGAAGTTAAGGGTTAATATGGATGGAAGAAGTGGATGAGGGATGAAATCACTAAGTCAATGTGAAGATAACTTAGCTTAGGGAGTAGATCAAAATGAAAAGAATTTTAGACAAGAAATGTGGCTTATAAAGGAATAAGAACCACCATGAAACCTCAAATTCTTCCATGAATCTCAACTGATGAGGGGATGTTAGTAATGAGAGTGAAAGGGGAAATTGGGAAGTTAGACATGCTCCATTGCTTTGCTGCATCATAATGGAGAAGAAGACCTTCTGAATCCATTGATTTTCCTTTGTAAAATAGGTTAGCACACATTCAGTTGTGAGGAATGACTTTTCTGCAACCCCATCTGCCTACCCATCTACTTGCCTAGCATTTTTTGTTTCTTCTTGGAGGGTGCACTTAGACTTGCAGACCCTTATTTGCCTTTTCTTTTCTTTGGCTTTTTCCTTTTGATTTTCTATCTAATGCTACCCTTATTGCTTCCAAGGTCCCAGATTAAGCAGTTGGGAGCCTTACTTTCTCTACCTAAGCTACTTGTCTGCCAAGATTAAACAGTTTGGACGGACTTCTTTCTCTATTCTACAACTGAAAATTTAAAACATGGCATGATCCAAATTAGGCTGTTGGACCATCCATCAAAGATTGAGTCCATATCAAGCTATTTTCATACCTTGTCCTCTCTTGGAAATATGGGATCTTTGCATCATCAAAGCATAGCATATTTGGAACTTTCCTTGCTAATCATGAAATATGAAACCTATTGGTATAGGTAGCTAACAGTGGCTCCACATGGGGATGGTTTTTCATTTGAAAAACCAAGAACAGCAGGTCAGAATGCCTTGGCCCTTGACTGCTTTTTCCAAAACTTGAACTATGCTGCCTTGAAATGCCAAAATTGTGCTCTTCCCATCTTGGTGGATCTCTGAACCTATTTTCCTTTTGCTGATAGTTAATAAAACTTGAGAAATTGCATTTTCACATCTTAACAGAAAATAATATATACATCTGAATATGTACAAGGGAAACTCAGGCTGCACTTATGGGTAGTAGTCAAAATAGTGCTTCAGCATCCTGCCATTCACAGGACCTTCATCCAAATCAGTTTCATTAAGACTTTTAAGGAAATAAGTATTGTTTCCTTGTACTGCTTGGACAGCAAATGGTCCTCTCCATAGGGAATCAAATTTTCCATGTTTTCCTTTATCTTCTCTTCTTGAATCCCACTTGAGGACTTTGTCTCCAATGCTGAAATCTTCTGCCTTAGTTCTTCTGTCAAAGGCCTTCTTTAATTTTTCTTGTAAAACTTGAACTCTGTTGTAGACTTGATCTCTAGTTTGCTGCAGACATATGATTTGATTGATCCTTCTTTGCATCTCATTTGGTTCAGCTTGGCTTTCTTGAAGAAGTTTCATAACAGGAACTCCTAGTGATGAAGGGAATTTGGCTTCTAATCCATAAACCAACTCATATGGGCTGGTCCCAATTGATCTTTTGGATGTTAGTCTATCAGCCCATAAGGCATTGACCAGCTTCTTATGCCAATTCTTCTTATTTTCTTCCAGCACTTTCTTTATGATGTTTACTAGGCCTTTATTTGATGATTCAGCTAGGCCATTACCTTGGGGATAGTATGCAGTGGAATGGCCCAAAGTAATATGAAATTTGTGGCAGAAATTCACCATCTTCTTAGATCTGAAAGCAGCAACATTGTCTGTTATTATTTTGTCAGGGCAGCCAAATCTAGCCAATATGTTATTCTCTAAGAACTGAATGATTACTGAATCATTTGCTTGTCTGCATGGAGTAGCTTCAATCCACTTAGTGAAATAGTCTGTAGCTGTTAGAATCCATCTATATTGTCCTGAGGATGAAGGATGAATTTCCCCAATGAAATCCAAGCCCCATTGTTGAAAAGGTCTCTCTGTTGCAATAGGCCTTGAGGGAAGTGGTAGCAACTTTCTCTTACCCTCAAACACTTGGCATTTGTGACATGATGTGGTAAATTTCTTGATATCGGAGAAAATAGTGGGCCAATAGTAACCAGCCCTCAGTATTTTGTCCACAGTGGACTTCCAATACAAGTGTCCACCACAGTCCCCTGCATGAAATTCTTTCATGATATTGTCAGTTTCAGTTTCAATCAAACAATTCAGCAATATCCCTTCATGGTTTTTCCAAAGCAAATTGCCATCCATAACACAAAATCTTGAGGTTTTCATTTTTAAGAACCTACACTTAGTTCTGGACAATCCTGGGGGAGCACACAGGTTTTGTAATACATAACAGATATCAGAATACCAGGGGGATTGTTCAAAGGCTACATTGATCTTTGGAGTCGCCAGCTCTGGTTCACTATCCAGCTGGTTGATGTCTAAGGCTTGGAAGTTTGCTTCTGTCATTAATTTAGCCAAACCTTGCCCTTTTATCAGTTTTGTAGGTTTTATTTCAATATCAAATTCCAAGATGTTGGCAATCCATTTTCCTCTTCTGCCCTCTAGGTTTTCTTGAGTGAGTATGTCTTTTACAATAGGACTTGGCACATATGCTACAACGTGGGAATAAAGGATGTAAATCCTAAAGTCTTTAATTGCCTTGACTAAAGCATAAGCTTGCTTTTCCATGATTTGATATTTTAGAGGTGCATCTCTAAGAGCTCTGCTAAAGAAAGCAATGGGCTTCTCATTTCCTTGGTCATCTTTCTGTAATAAAACAGCAGCAATAGTATGCTGGGAGGCAAAAGAGAAGATGATGAATTCTCTATCAAATTGAGGATTAGTTAAAACTGGGGTTTGGGTAAGGGCCAATTTTATACCTTCAAAGGCTTGATTTGCTTCAACTGTCCATTTCACTTTTGAATCTTTCTTTAGCATGTTATTTAGTAATCTGATTAGTTCTGCTAAGTTTGGGATAAACCTTCTCAAAAAGTTAATCTTTCCCAAGAATGCTTGCAATTCTTTGATATTTCTTGGGTGGGGCATTTGTAAGATAGCTTGTATCCTATCTGGGTCAATTCTTATGCCATCCTTTGAAATGATATGTCCTAACAGCTTACCCTCTTCCAAACCAAATAGAGACTTCTTGGGATTCAAGGAAATTCCATATTTCCTACATGTTAGGAAGATCTGCCTCAAGTGTTTCAAATGTTCTTGGTCAGATTTTGAGAACGGTGTGAGGTCATCTAAGTAAATGACTAGAAAGTCATGAATCTCCTTGGCAAAAGCAATATCCATTTCTCTTTGAAATGTTGCCCCTACATTTTTCAATCCAAAAGGCATTTTTACATATTTGAAAGTTCCCCATGGGGTTGTAAATGCAATTTTGTCTTGATCATCAAGGTGTACCAGGATTTGATTAAAGCCTGAGAATCCATCAAGTAGTGAGATCCTTGAGGCTCCCACCACTCTTTGGAGAATGTGATCCATCTTGGGTAAGGGATAATTGTCTTTGAGGGATACTTGGTTCAGATTTCTTAGATCCACACAAAGTCTTATCTCACCAGTTTTCTTTCTTGTAGGAACTAAGTTTGAAATCCAATCAGAAAACCTGATTGGGGCTATGATGCCAGCTTTAAACATTTTTTGCAGCTCTTTTTCAATTGAAGGGAGGAGCATGGGATTGATCCTTATCAATTTTTGTTTGAATGGCTTTTGATTAGGCTTGAGAGGGATAGTGTGCTGGATAACAGAGGTATCATAGGACTTTAGATCCTCATAACCCCATGCAAAGACATCCTGAAATTCTTTGAAGAGATCTATGTATTTGGGTTTTTGATCAGGAGGTAAAGATGCAGACAACTTTATTATTTTGGGCTTGTCAATGGTACCAATGTTGCATTCTTCAATGGCTGCATTTAAGGGCTGCATTTTTGGTTTTCTGGGAATATCATTTGAATCAAAGATGTCCTCTAGTGGAGTTAGGCCTGTTGGAAGAAAATTGTCTTTTAGCTCTATGATTTCAGCCTCAGCATTGGCCACTTCTTCACAACTGATTTGTTGAATTTGCTGAATGTTTTCCTTGTTGAAAATGGTTGGATGTAGTATTTGTTTTGCTGTTCTAGGTGATATTGGGTGATTGTTCTGTTCAAACTGTAGTTGTGATTGACTTGCTCTGTCAAGTATTTGTGATTGACTTTCTCTCTCAGTGTCAATATTTAGTCCTGCAAATTCTTGTTGCAAAGTTAAAAAATTGTTTATTTGTATATCATCCTCAAATACTTGCCAATCTTTAACATTTTTTGGAACGGAGGGTCTGTGTTTTATCTCAGCTGTGAAACAATTGTTAGGTTCTAATGGTAATTTGCAAGTACTTGCAAATGTGGCCAAACTATGAGCATGAAGATTATGGGTCCTAGAAATTTTAGTGATTTGGGATTCAAAGAAGGAGTTTAGTACTTTAGCAACAGCAGACCTATAAGACCTCAATCTTTTGTCATTGGTGACAAAATTTCCCTTTACTTGTTGGATGACTAAATCTGAATCTCCCATGATTGAAACCCTTGTAGCTTGTAAGAACTTTACTAACTTGAGGCCTAGTAAAAGAGCTTCATATTCTGCCATGTTATTAGTACATCTGAAGTTTAATCTATAGGCTCTGCCTTCTGCATGACTGTTTTCTTTATTGTGTATCCAAACTCCAGCTCCTGCCCCTAATTTATTGACTGAGCCATCAAATTCAAGGAACCATAGAATATCTTGTTGTAGGGGAGATTTAATGATCTGTTCATGAGCTGGACTTGTAAGTTGAAGTTATGGTTTTTCATCTGGTTTGTCTTCTAGGACAGTCTCATCACTTAATTGAATGTGCTTGATTACTAGAGCAACAGCTGTGTTTAGTGATTGTTTAACTGTTGTTTTTGGGGTAGCATTATGTTCATTGGTGTCCTCCTCTTGTATGAGTGTTTTGGTTTCAACATCATTATTTGAGAGAGTTGTATTATCGTTGAAGAGGATGTATGAGTCTATGTCAGAATGGATAGCATATATGGGAAAGTTTTGAGGCTTTTCTTCACTGCTGACCATGTATTTCATTAGTGTTTCTCTGTATAGTCTTTTTGGTTGCCCAAAAACAGAGATGGTGGCATATGACATATCTAATTGCAGGGAACCTTGGAGTTTAGCTCCCCGTGACCTTGATAACAGCATCCCATACTTGGGTGGGATGTCAGCAACTACAACATCCATTAGAATTGTTTTATTTGGATACTGAACAAGAGACACACATAAATCTTTTATGAGACCTAAACACTTGACTCGGCTGGAGTCAAAGGAAAACAGGTTCTTATATGGTCTTGTTATATCTAGATTCAATCTTTCCATGACTACTTTTGGCATGAGGTTGTGAGAGGCACCTGAGTCAAACATTGCATTATGTAATATTTTATCATGAATATGTAAGCTGACATAAAAAGGTAATATCCCTGTGACTACTATTTTTCCATCCACTTCTGGGCCAAACAGTAATTCTAGGGTGTCATCCAACACATTGACATCATCTTTGTTGTTGGTGAGTTGAAGGGACTTCTTGATTTGTTGTTTATAAATGTCATGCTTAGCTAGTTCTGAAAGACGAATTGCTACCTTTAATTTGCCAATTTCAGTTTCTAGGTCAAAGGGTTTTTCAAATTGGGTCTTAGGGTTATGTATAACGGTCCTTTCCTTGTTCACTAACTCTTCTTCTTGATTTTTATCTTGATCTTGGGGCTTGTCCTTATTACTCATCTCTTGAGGAGTGACATTTGGATTAGGGAGAGAGGAAGATGTAGCCATAGGCTGCTGTTTTAAGAAAATTGGTTCAGTGACCTCTTCAATAGTTACTTCTTCTGCAGGTGAATTTGTTTTGTTATCAGGTTCTGTGACTATGGCCCTTTTGGGCTGGTGATTATCCTTTATCTTTTCAGGCTGACCTACATTCACAATTCTACTCCTTAGCTTGTATTGTTTATGGACTTCATACACAGCCATGTCGTAGCCTTGTTTAAAGTCAAATGATTCACCTGATTTGGTTTGGAACAGCTTGATTTCATTATCCTCATGATCTTCTTGTGTTAAAAAGACTTGACTTTCACCATCCAAACCCATTAAATTAATGTGAGGATCTTCATTGGGTTCACTAGATGTGGAAGTCTCAACATAGTTTTCTTGAAAAGGGGGTCTTATATCTGGATCAGCACCTGCCTTGCCCATGTTTGGGTTTTGAGTTCTCCTAAAATTTGGATTCCTAGTAGGGTTGTTTTGTGGTGCTTCCCATGATGATTTTCTTTCAACTGATTCCACTCTATCACCCAATCTCTTCATACCATTGAGTATTGCATCCAGCTTTTGATCAAAAGCTGAGGGTTCTTCTTTGAAGGTGGTTCTCTTTTCCAACCTTGCTCTGTTCCTTTTGGCAATCAGGTTGGCTTCCACTGTGACAGCAACCTTTTGGGCATCTGCAAGGGTTTCAGGAGCTCTCTCCTTCAGCTGATATGCCATATCAGGGTCAAAACCATCAGGAAATTTGTACAAGGCTAAATCAGGAGGAGGTCTTAGATTTTGTGGTATTGCATTATATACATTGTTGAATCTTGCACAATACTCCAACACGGTCTCTTGAGGACCTCTTCTGATTGTGTCATATTCACCAAGTATGTGCAAGGGATCTTTCTTCTTCTCCCATCTGTTAGTAAAGGCTTGATAAAGCTCATCAGGAGTTGTGATGGAATTTGCATTCAGGGATCTAAACCAAGTTCTTACATCACCAGTCAGGCTTTGAACGAAAATTCTCATTCTCACACTGTCATCATCTATTTCATAGTTCTCAAAATGGTCTTGCATCTTTCTGGCATGCTGAATGGCTGTGAAAGGGCCAGTGGAGTCAAAATATGAGATCTTGGATTGATAGTCCTGGGGTAAAGCTGCAGCATTAGCAGGTAACTGCAAGGGTGCATACCTATTGGCCATGTTTACAGGGTTTAAGGGGTTGACAGGGATAAATGGGACAACAGGGATGATGGGTACTACCGGGTTTATGGGACCAGTAGAAACTAGAGTATTGGTTAAGGGAATATGTGCAGTGGATGAAGGTGTGAAAGGAGGGCTTTGAGATGTAGAAGGGGAACTGGGGGAATCAAGGGTAGATCGAAACAGAACCTTGATTGGAGTTGGAACAGGGTTTGGATGAACTGTCTCAGGACTTGAATCAGCAAGAGTTTGCTGTCCCTGCTGCTTCCTAATGATCCTAGGGATTATATTAGGATTTTCAAAAACAGCTGGTGGTTCTGGGTCAGGGTTTGACCTAGTATGTCTGGTTTTCCTTTTAGGAGCCAGCTTCTAAACCTCTTTTTGGTATTTTGCAGGATATTTTGTGTCTACAGAGGCCAGACAAGATTTTGAACTTACTGTGTATTTTCCAAAGCTAGCAGCAAAGTGAATGAGCAGCTTTCAAGAGATAAACAGAAATTAGAAAATCCTGAGGAACTCCCCAGTGGAGTCACCAATTATGTTAACACCCAGGTTGTTCCCTATGACTCCCAAGGGAATACGGCCGGGGTAACCACTAACCAATCTTTTGAATACAGCTTCTAGCCAGGCTGTAATCAGAGAGGGCTCTCTCTTTAAGGTTTAGTTTTGTTCATGTATGAATTTTAGGCTAGTTATGATGTTCAGGATTTGTTTTTTGTATTTGGTTGGAAAATGTTTTAGTCAAAACGTGTATGCTCTCACCAGGATGTTATATATCATTGGGCAATGGAGTTAGTGGTCCTTTAGTTTGGTGTGCTATGTTGATACAGTAATGAAGCTGCAGAGCTGGATAACTGTCTGAGAAACAATGCCTTGAAATTGTGATTGAGTGTGATATGTTCAGTATATGAAAGGCAGTTAAGGATCTTTCAATAAACTGATATGATAAAGAAGAGAGAGTGTTACCTGGAAGCAGTGAAGAATTTCTAGACAACATTCCCATTATAGAATTAAACAACACATGAGCATTTAAGAATTCATGTCCATTTTAATCCTGAAGAAAACATTTACAGCAATATAAGATTGAGCACAGGGTGTGAAGAAACATGTCCTGTACTATTCCTTTTCTTTATTGCTAGATTTGATGAAAACATGAATATGAAATAACATAGGAGAACAAAACAGAGATTAAGAAAACCTATTGTTCCACCAGACAGCACAAGAATTCTGCAACAGCACTTAAATCATCAGCAAGACACCAAAGTTCCAGGAAATCACTGAGTTGATCTAGCTCTTTGTATTAGATAATTCTGAAAGTATACAGTATACATGCCTCAGAGTGAAAATTACCAACCCCTTATGCGTTACTAAGGGGAGTATATATACAAAGTTTACATAAGAAAATATCTGAAATGAAGAGTAAATGCTCCATTAATATCATGCCAACTGTTGGAGTGTAGTAGCTGAGAAAGTTAATGCTGTAATAACTTTTAGTCCCTTAGCTGTCAAAAATGGTCAGAGCCTGTTGACTTGGTGACAGTTGGAGTCGCCTGAGGATACGCTGTCAAAATTTGTGTATTTCCTTATCTTTTGGGCTAGCCGTCGCTGTCCATGTGCTGAGTCACCTTTCAGCTGCTTTTAATGCTGACTTTATCATGTTGTCTGTCTTGTAGTGACTTGGAGCTGGCAATGACCGAACAACTGAGGCTACCGTGGCAGAATTTGAAGCATTGCTTGCCACCAATCCTACTTTGGCATTTGATGTCTCCGAATCTTTATCAAGGTCTCATCGACCTCTGTATATCTGTAGAAGTTAGGAGGAGTTTCAAAAAGATGATTTACTTCATTCTCAATAAAGAACAGGCCTTCAAGTTTGTCATACAAGCTCTGTCCTGAGGGAGGCCCTGTTTGTTCAGATGTACTGCTAGATGCAGTAATCTGATTCTCAATGTAGGTTGCCATTCTGTTGGCAAATTGATCCCGGGAAATTAGTTTTCCTGCACCACTTAGGAGGCTGGGCAGGCCTTTTGCTTGCAGCACTGCCATCTTGACTTTAAATTCCTCCACATCTGCTTGTATCTCATAGCACTTCCTCTCCATAGTTTGTACATAGTTCCTGAGAGTTAGCACCTTCTTGGCAGTGAGGACAGCCTCTGTTCTGTTGGGAATGCCTATGGCTGCCAGTTCCTCCTTTTCCTGCCTGTTCAGGAAGTCTATCATTCTGTTGGCCTGTTCAGGTCTGTTTCCCAGCAGTGTTTTGGCCTTATTGATTTCTGTTTGTGCTTGGCCCAATAAGTCCATCTGCTCATGTATTGTTTTTATTGATCTCCATTGTTGGGTGATGGATTGGCCTATTTTGGCCCATAGAATCCTTTTTATGTCGGCCATGGCAGTTTCTAGATTCAGCTCTTTCTCTAAGGCCTTTATCTTGTCTTTTAGGGCCTTTATTTCTCTGCCCTGCTCTGCTACAGTTACCTTTGATTTGTCATACTTGGCATCCAGTTCTGCCAATTTTTCCTTGGCCTTCTTTATTTCATTTGCCTGGAGCTCCATTTATTTGATGGCTTTGGTCAATTCCTCTACACTTTTGCTGGCTTCTGGAGCTGTTGTTGTTCCTGCTGCGTCTGTTGTAGGGGCCACTGCTGCCTCTGTAGTTGTTGCTGAAGTAGTTGGAGGAGCTTGGGATGTAGATTCTCCCTGTTTGTCTTGTAATGTACCTTCAAGCTCTTTCTCCAAGTCAAGGACCCTCTGGTTTAGCTGCATTATGAGGTCCAGTTGGTCATCGATCTGCTTTTCTTTCTGTAACTCCGCTGTCTGAGGATGCTCTGTAGGCTGCAGCTTTAACCTCTTTTTCAAGGCATTGAGGTCATCCTGCTTTTTCTTCATTAGGGCCCTCACACCCTTTGGATCACTAGGATCATGCCCCAGATCAATTATGATGTCCTCAAGTGATTTTATTCTATTGTCTTTGGCCAGGGAGGACATTCTCTCAAAATCCAACTGAGTGTTGGTATTTTTGAGTGACTCATTCAGTTCATGTGCCATGGTTGCCTTCTCCACCAAGGTTGCATAGACCATTTCCCCAGTCTGTTTATGGAGTTCAATCTGGTCCATGGGATGTATATCTCTGGCTAGGACCTCCACCCTTGTCTTCACATAATCTGCTGCTGATTTTGGATGGGGCACTTTGGGCTTGAAATGGCTGAGGATCATTTTTTCCTCCTGAATGTCATATACCGACATTAGCCTTTCTTTTTGTGCTGGGGTTGCGTCAAGAAACTATTTATAAACCTCTACCCTCAGCAGATCATTTTGAGCCTTTATTTGTTTGAAAGAGGCCTTGGTGCTCTTGGGATTCTTGCTCTGCTGCGAAGAGGAGGACACCTCCAAACCAAGTTGTAAACCTTGCTCCTGCTGAAAAGAGCTTGTACCTGTATGTTGGCTGCCCTCTTTGTCCTTCCTTGCTGTGTCTAAGACATCTTCAGTGATGTCTTCTACCTCTGGGGAGTCTAGTCTTTTCCTTTTGGCTTCTGGTTGCTAGGAGGATCCACTAAGAGGAGTGGACTCTTCTCTATCTCTTTTTGTACCCCTTTCCTCATGTGCTGGGGTCTGCAAAATTGGGGCAGTCAATGGCTCAGTTTGAGGTGGTGGAGTTTGCATTGTTGGAGCTGCTGGTAGCTCAGTTTGTGGCAGGACAATTTGCCCTTGTTGTTGTTCTGGCTGCTGCCCTGGTTGCTGCTCACCCGAAGGGGCAGGCTTTTCTTTCAGCATTTCTTCTTCAGCACCCATTATGCCTTTCCCTTTGTCTGTAGCCGGTGCTGATGTAGGGGGTGCCTGTGTGGCTGGTGCAGTCCTTGTGGCCGAGGTCCCTTCTCCTGCTGAGTGAGGCCGTTTGAAGGGTACCTGCTGCACAGAATCTAGGTCAAGAGTCTTTTCAAGTTCCTTGACATTCTTCAGCATTGTCTCTTCTTCAGTTAATTTTTCAATTAAAGTATCCTGTTGCCACTCTTGCTGGTTGGCATATTTTTCTATGTGGGGATATTTGCAATGATTGTAGCCTATTAGCCTGTACTTGACTCTCCTAGCAGTGATGAAGCCTTCAGGGTCATAAGGGACCCATCTGAAACTATATGACAGGTTGTATTTGTATTTGAGGATTAGGTCAGCATCTTCCCATCCTTCCTTTTTATTCATGATGAAGGGGCCCAAGTGATGTTTGAACTTGAGATGGGCTTTCTTTCTGGAGCTGTGGAAGTGGGTGAGGTCAGACTGAATCAACTGCCTATAATATTCCAAGGCAAATAACCTCATAGGCACATACCTTGGGAGTCTGTATGGACAGAGCTCACAACCATAAACTCTGATGACTGTGTGATCCTCATATAGGTACCAATCACCTATTTTATATTTCTTGGAAAGCTGCAGGGCTTTCTGTATTTCAGTTGATATTCTGGGAGGAGGGGACCTCATCAATAGGCAAGAAACAGGGTATACAAATTGGTCAATAAATTCACAATAGTTATAGGGTGAATTTGAGACTTTGTGATAGACAGATGTCCAGAAGATCACAGACCTTCTTTCCCCTCTATAATCCAGCTTTTTGATGTAGCAAGGAAAGATTTCAGACCGATAGTACATGAAAAGATGGTAAATATAGGCCGAGTACTTGAAGACACCCTGCCTATCCACTTTGCTCAGATGATCATGAATCTTGTTAGCTATGAACTTGGCAAAGTTATATTTGCGGGCAGGGGGTTGGCCTGGGCTGTAAACAGCCAGAAATACTAGCATGGTTTGATCCACATGCTCACTGGTTCTGTACCCCAACACATAAGCAATCATGTCCAGCAACAGTCTGCCCACCTCAGTGAAAAAGGCATCCAAGTAGGGAGGTGGCCCTGCAGGCTGGCATTCAGGTCTCATAAATGTACTGGTGACCCTCTGAATCTCCTCACTAGTCATTTTGGCACCAGTGTCCAGCAGATAATTCATGGAGAATGGGAACAGCAGCTCAGTTTGATCAAAGTGGAGCATCTTGTTGATGGTTTCAGGATTGATATGAAAGAGGATGCTCCCAAATGGAGACTTAATAGCTCTTTGCTGCACATCATAGTTTTCAGCACAAAGGCGAATGACCTCAGGAAAAACATTAACAGAGGGCAGACAGTAGTATGGGAGATTTGATTCCCATATCCCATATGTGTCCTTGCCATTTAAATCGTCCTCTCTTAGCTGCCTGTAGGTCTGCAAGAAGTCCCTGTTACCCACAAAGTCTTCAATGAGGTAGTCCCTGTCAGCAAGAGGCAAGGACTCCAGGTCTTTGTTTGGTGGGTTCAGTGGAGCAACACTGAGGGCTGTTGGAGCAGGAGCAGCCATTATGCAGTCTGAATTTTAACAGAGGTGAATGCAATGGATTGCAAGCTTCCTTAGAGCTTAACTGATAGGCTCACTGTAGACAATGTATGAGCTTTTGTTCACAGTTGAAAAGGCATGCTTGTTTCTGCAGCTTTTTGGTAAATTCACAGGGATTGTGAATTGCTAGGGGTAAAATGCAGAGGGTATGTGGGATTACTTAGGTGAAAGGCTACAGCTGGTGTACACCCGGCAAAAGGGAACAATGTCGGGCACCTCGAGGATGAATTTCACAACTTTGACCCGCGAATAGACTGTTTCAATGTCGAATTATAGTGCTGGGGCAATGCAGGTTACCTTATCTCTCATTTAAGTGGCAGACTATGCTTAAGTGTGGAATTTGACAGGTATTTTAATGGTGAATTTACAGACAAATGGTATGCATGGGCGAAAATGGGGAATTATGGTGAATACCTGGATAGAAACGCTTAGAAAGCCTGCGGGCCGAACTGTGAAGGTTGAATTAATGAATTGGTACGGTTGCAATTTTGACTTTGGAGGTCCGGAGGCGCTTTGGCAGTGAACCAGTTGCAACGGCTATGTCTTCTTTTGTGCGAAAATGACATAAAAACGGCCCAAACTGTGACTTTAACGACAAATTCGGAAAAAATAGGTAATTGGCGCCTTTTCGCCGATGATGTCGGCATGACGTCATGGCGGGCCCAGGTACGGAGGGTGACATGGCTGCTGAGGTGTAGGCCAGGGTGGCAGGACACGGTGGCAGGTGGATAAGGTGGCAGGGCTACGTGGAGGGCCACACGGCGCGGGGGCGGGAGATGGTGCTACGTCATGATGACGCATTGATGACACAAGGGGGAGGTGGTAACGGGATGGTGGTAAGCGGGTTCCCCGCACCACCTTTGGGCAAAGGCGGTATCGGGGAGGGGGGCTCCGAACAACCCCGCCGCCTGCCACGCATCCCTTGTACGGGATGGAAAACCACCATTCCCCGGACGCTAAAGGTCGTCAGCTCCAGGTCTAAAAATACCCGCCCACCGTTGGATCGTGGGTGGCAGATTATCGACGGCTGGCGGGCCCTTCGACGAATCGTACAGGTTGGGGGGGTCCCGCCAGCATATTAAATATTCGATTTAATAATCTGGGCGGAGAACCTTAGGTTTATAGGTTTTTTGTGGATTTTTCTGGGCAAGGGTTAATCTGAAGGGGGAAAGAAGGGTTAGAGAGTGGGTTTAAGCAGAGGGAAGGGGGTTTATGTGGGTTTCTTGAGCAGAGGTGAGGTGATGACTTAGGGGAAAGGCTCTTGCTCATAACCAGAGGTTAGAGCAACCCCAAGATAGGGTTGACCACAGCCCCTGGTGGACCAAAGTCTCCCTAAACAACTTATTTAGCTATAGTGCTAAAAGGGAAGATATTTATACAATGCTGGGGATTTATACACCTTGGTGTTATAATAGTAGGGGGAAGGGAAACACAAGGGACTTTAGATAATAGAAGTTAAGGGTTAATATGGATGGAAGAAGTGGATGAGGGATGAAATCACTAAGTCAATGTGAAGATAACTTAGCTTAGGGAGTAGATCAAAATGAAAAGAATTTTAGACAAGAAATGTGGCTTATAAAGGAATAAGAACCACCATGAAACCTCAAATTCTTCCATGAATCTCAACTGATGAGGGGATGTTAGTAATGAGAGTGAAAGGGGAAATTGGGAAGTTAGACATGCTCCATTGCTTTGCTGCATCATAATGGAGAAGAAGACCTTCTGAATCCATTGATTTTCCTTTGTAAAATAGGTTAGCACACATTCAGTTGTGAGGAATGACTTTTCTGCAACCCCATCTGCCTACCCATCTACTTGCCTAGCATTTTTTGTTTCTTCTTGGAGGGTGCACTTAGACTTGCAGACCCTTATTTGCCTTTTCTTTTCTTTGGCTTTTTCCTTTTGATTTTCTATCTAATGCTACCCTTATTGCTTCCAAGGTCCCAGATTAAGCAGTTGGGAGCCTTACTTTCTCTACCTAAGCTACTTGTCTGCCAAGATTAAACAGTTTGGACGGACTTCTTTCTCTATTCTACAACTGAAAATTTAAAACATGGCATGATCCAAATTAGGCTGTTGGACCATCCATCAAAGATTGAGTCCATATCAAGCTATTTTCATACCTTGTCCTCTCTTGGAAATATGGGATCTTTGCATCATCAAAGCATAGCATATTTGGAACTTTCCTTGCTAATCATGAAATATGAAACCTATTGGTATAGGTAGCTAACACCTCTTATCGCTTTTCTCAAGGCACTTTATCCTACTTACTCCAATATCTTGAGTCATTGCAAGAAAATGGAAATCTCAAAGATATTACCTTTGGCTCTCTTGTGAAAAAATTTTCTAAAAGAGAGAAAGCTTTTGGAAAGAAGATAGCCCCTGAATCTTCTGAAGAGGCTGTGTGCCTTGGCCATAAAGAAAATAATTCTGCTCAAGATTCTTCCAGATGAAGAGGAAGATATTTCAAAGGCAGGGGGGTAGACACTCTCAAGGAGAAAAGGTAGATTTGCACTGCATACGTTGTAAAAGAAATGGATCACATGATGCCTCTACATGCAAGTTACCATGGGACAAAATTGAGCAACAAAGAAACCAATAGAAAGGTAAAATTAATGACACATACAAAAGTAAAGCACTTGAATCCACTCACTATGTTGTGGCAAAATGTAATATTGGAGTAAATGAACATTTATTTAATGCTTCACTTGCTTAGTGGAAAAATGATTAGTTGCTTGATTCACGAGAAACTTGCCACATGACTCATAGAAAAGATTTTTTGAATAATTTACTGACAATGTTGATGGAGTAGTATACTTTGCAGACCAATCAAAAATCAAGCCATCAGGGCTTGGCACAATCAGGCTTAAATTGCCTGGTCTTCCAAACTTTCTTTTGCATCATGTTCTATATATCCCACAGCTCGAGAGAAACTTGTTGTCCTTGGTCCACATCCACAAGCAAGGTCACTCCATTCATATGTTTAATGGCAAGCTTGAGGTGAGAAAAGCATCTGAACACTCACTTGTCATGAGGGGAATAGAAGAAGAAAGGCTTCTCAAGCTGCAAGGTACCTCTGCTCATGCACAAAATTTCTCATACAATTCTCATTATGAAGAAGGTACACTTCCATCAAGTTTATTATGGCATGCTAGATTTGGACATTTGAACTATGATAGCCTCCACTTGTTGAAGAAAAATGGTGTTGCTGGTTTGCCTACAATTCCTAAGAAATTTAAGCAATGTGATGCTTGCATTATAGGAAAGCATAACAATCAGTCTTTTCATGATTCACATTCAAAAGCACATAGAAAACTTGAACTCATTCATTTAGATTTATGTGGTCCAATGCTTGTTCCTTCTGCAAATGGAAATAAATATATGATGACATTTATTGATGACTGCACTAGAATGTGTTGGGTTTATTTATTGAAGAACAAATCTGATGCTTTTCAAACATTCATGAACTTTCATAAATGGATTGAAGATGATGCACAATCTCATATTGGGTCTATTCGCACTGATAATGGAAAAGAATACACATCAAATGAATTTGAAAACTATATTCACCAACATGGGATCAAACATCAAACAATTGTGCCTTATAATCCCCAACAGAATGGTGTAGCTGAAAGAATGAATAGGACAATCTTAAATATGGTACGATCCATGCTCTTCTTCAAAAATGTAAAGATAATGTTTTGGGTTGATGTTGTTCTATGTGCTGCATATAAAAAGAATAGATTTCCATCTAATGCTATTAGAAACAAGACTCCATATGAAATGTGGTATGGACATGTTCCTTCGGTAAAGCATCTCAGGGTCTCTGGTTCCACCTGTTATTCCTTGATACCAAAGGTACATAGAAACAAACTTGGTGCAAGAAGTCGTAAGTGTATCTTCCTGGGATATTCAAACACCTCCAAAGCATACCATCTCTATGAGGAAGTCAATAAAAAGTTTGTTGTATCTAGAGATGTAATTTTTCTTAAATCATCCAAAACTGACAATGTTGTTGAGCGGTAACTTGCTCGCTTGGATTGATTCACAAATGCAAAATCATTTCAAGAATTTGACAATCAGATTACACATCTTGAAGGGGGGATTCCTATACTAGATCAACATGTGGAATATTCTTATGAAGAACACTCTCCCCCGCATGAAACTCCAACAATGGATGATGCTTTAAGTGATGTGATTGATAGAATTGGGAGACTCAATCTTGATTCAGTCCCAACTCAATCAACAAAGCAGCCTGGACCATCTGAGAAAGGTCCCCCAAAGTGGCTGACAAAGACACTTGAAAGTGTTCATCCTGATGAGGTTGGAAAAACAGGAACTAGAAATTCAAACCGGCAAAATGGAGGTGATGTAGATGACTTTAATTCAACTATTGATGTGGATGTTTCTTATGATTGTGAATTGAAATTGTCTAGAGATTTTGAACCAACTTCCTTCAAAGAAGTTGCTTCTAATGATGAATGGAAAGAAGTGATGAAAAATGAATATGATGCCCTCATAAAGAACGACACTTGGAAGTTGGTTGATCCTCCATTAGGAACCAAACCAATTGGCTACAAGTGGGTCAACAAGAACAAGTATAAACCTGATGGCTCACTTGACAAGCACAAAGGTAGATTTGTGGAAAAAGGTTTTTCACAGAAGGAAGGGGTCTATTATGAGGAGATTTTTCCCCCACAGCAAAATGGGCTACCATCTGGACACTCTTTGCCCTAGCAGCTCAGAACGGTTGGAAAGTCCATCAAATGGATGTAAAAATTGCTTTCTTGAATGGAGATCTAAAAGAGAATGTTTTTATGTCCTAGCCTGAAGGATTTGCTGTGAAAGGACATGAACATAAAGTATGCAAACTTGCAAAGTCCTTGTATGGCCTCAAACAAGCACCGTGAGCCTGGTATGAAAAACTAACTGAGCATCTTTTGAAACTCAATTTCAATCATTATGATCATGATGATGCAACTTCATTTGTCAAGAAAGTTGGCAAAATAGTTGTATATCTTTTAGTATATGTAGACGATCTTTTGATGACAAGGAACAATGAAGTCTACATTGCATCCATAAAGAAGAAATTGGGGAAAAATTTTGAAATGACTAATTTGGGCTATGTTCATTACTATATTGGTATTGAAGTAACCCAACATCTGAAGTCCATATTTCTTTCTCAAAAGAAATACATTGGAGATCTGTTGAACAAGCTTGGCATGACAGAATGCAATCCTCTTACTACTCTAATGGAACAAAAGTTAAAGCTCACATCTATTGAAGGAAAAGAATTTGAGGATGCAACAAAGTATAGACAGCTTGTAGGAAGTCTCAACTACCTAACTACTACCAGACCAGACATTTCGTTTGATGTTGGAATGCTCTCTAGGTTTATGAAAAAGCCTTGTGAGGGACATTGGTCTGCTACAAAAAGAGTTCTAAGGTACTTGAAGGGAACTCAAGACTTTGGAATCAAGTATACACAGGTGGACGACTTCAGTTTGATTAGATACTCTAATTTAGACTTCGATGGAGACAAAGAAACTGGGGTATCTACTTCAAGATATGCTATGAGTCTTGGATCAGGAGCTGTCTCCTGGAGATCACGCAAACAATCAGTTCCAACAGATTCCACAACAGAAGCAGAATACGTGGCAGTAGCTGAAGTAACAAAAGAAATTGTGTGGCTCAAGAAAATTCTTGAATATTTGCAGGTAAAACAAGTACAATCAACTCCACTCATGATTGAAAATACCTCTATAATAAAGTTGGCCAAGAACCCAAAGTTCCATGATTGAACGAAGCACATCAATACCAAATATCGTGTTGAAGCATCCAATACCATGGATCGAAAACCATCGCATCCAATACCATGGACCGAAAACCATCACGTCCAGAAAACATGTGCAAACATCATGCACAAAACCATAGGTGGGTTCGCCCAACCTAACATAGGGTCCAAAACCAAAATTTTCCAGGGTTCTGCCCCAGACCCCATAAAGTGGGGTTACGGGTGTGTTATAGAAATTTTTGTGCCTTACAGCATGAAGCATGAAATGTCCATAATCTAAGGGATCCAAAGTCCCTAAACATGTTGTTCCTACCCCTAGAGGAACAAGGTCAGCAAACCACAGCAATTCAGATCAGTTCTCCACTGAAAAACACTCAAAAAGAAGTCAATTCTGGATCATGTCAACTGCTCCACTGAGCATCTGCGCTGAATGTCAACTGCTCCATGGTCTACCTGCGCTGAATGTCAACTTCAACAAAGGCTACCTGCGCTGATCGAGTTTTGACATGTGGAGGTATCTTTCCTCAATGTGTCAGTGCCCAGGAAGCTTCCAAAATGACACTTGGATCAAAGGATTCGCCTAGTGATGAGTAAGAGGTTCTAAAACTCCAAGTGGAAGCTAGGATCTCCAAGTGGACTCAAGAACTGAAGAAGAACTGGAGTTAAAGAGGACACTAGTCACACATCAAGCTGACTCATCTTCTCTTCAAAACTCTATATAAGGATCTCATCCCATGAGATCTGAAGGCCGGAATTTTGTGCAAAGAATTGCTGTTGGTTTACAGTTGGAACTATTGGGTGATTGCTTGAAGGAGGTGAAGAGGAGATTTCTTTCCGTCGGGAAGGTGATGCTGGATTGGGCCTCTTATGGTTGTATCACCACCTGAACCTTACTTTCTTCCATTAATAAAGCATTTGAGGTTCTTCTATTCGCATGTGTTTCAATGATGTATTGTTGTACTTGCGTATTTGATTTATACTAATCCTTGAATCAATTATGAATGCATGCTTCTTGTAGTTTCCCTTCTCTTGTCTTTTTGCAGGATCTTGGTGTAGCTGGGCCCGTGAGAGAAAAAGGAGCTGGGAGCAAGTAGCAAGGAGAGAAGATTGGATCAACCATCGGCGAAAGACATCGGTGAGTGGATCTCTTTCTTTCCCCTTTTGCATCTCATAAAGAAGTAATCTTAGATAGCTTTGCTTTGATTGTTGCTAAGGATCTATCACCCTTAGAGTGGGATAGGGTCATTCCGTATTGGATACTTTTCCCAACAACAAACTGGCGACTCCGCTGGGGAGCGTATCTTGTTGGATGCTTGTGTTTCTTGCTATTCATTTCCTAAACAAAGGGAGTACCGAATCGAACTGCATTTGAATCTTTCAAATGCAAAGTAGAGGGCAGCTACTCTAGCTCAGTTTCTGGGCATGTTTATGATTTGAAGAGCTGATCCACAAGGACTCTAAATAGCTCTTTGTGATAGTCTTCATCTTCCTTTAATCATCCTCTAGTGTGTACTTGATTGATAGCCTCTGATTTGGCCTAAAACAGTTGATTTTTGAGCAATCTGTGACCCGGAACCTGAGAGAAACGAAAGTTTTCTCTTCAGCGCCACTGCAGTGAAGGCAGTCTGCGTTTCAACGCAGGTCCCGAAGGGGCTACCTGCGCTGAATGTCAAACTGACAGTGCAGAGCCTGCGCTGAACCAGTTTTGCCTTGTGCAACTGGGGTTCTCTGCTTTCTGTTGCCCAGTTTTCAGTATTGTTTTTGCAGCCTGTTATCAACCATTGTACCTATCTGAAACTACCTTTCTTTGCCATTATTCTGCCTCGGTTGTATAAAGAAACTGTGATTGTTCTTTTTGTATTTCTTACTTCATTTACAGTTTCCCATAACGAAAGTGAACTAGTCTTGTTATGGCCTCTTAGATCTAGACCTGTGATAAAGTGTCGTTTTGATCCTAAGAGTTAGTTTATTTGCTGTTCATAGCTGATTGAGCTTTTGCTTTCGTCATATGGTTCGAATTTAAGTATTTCTAGTGTTGAAACAAGTAAATCTTAAGGTGTTCTTTCAATTTTTGGACAAAAGCTTGTTTGCTTTCACTTGAAATTGGATTCGAAATTATACAACAGCTTTCTTTTTGTAATACATCAACATTAAGAAAGAAGAAAAGAAATACCTGCATTGTGCATGTGCATTTTGACAGCTTGCATGTTGATTTAGGAAAAGTGCATCAGTGTGTGCTCTATGATCTGTGTGAAAAGTTGATGTCTTTCTTTTCCCTCAGTAGTTAAGATTTTCATAAGTTGAAAGAATTGAAAAAGCTTGCTTATCATTCTTAGACTGCATTTAGGAGTTGTACCATACATCACGTGGTGATCCATAAAGGCAAACTGCTAAGCAAGATCAACCTAAAATGAATTGAATTTACATAACAACGCTTTGAAACATGACGAAAACACATAGAGGTCTAAGCTAGAGACGTGTTCCGGCGTCGTTAAACGTGATATCTTAGCGTCGAGTGGTTGGGTGATTCCTCCACGGTGAAGCGATAAGTATCAATATGGACTTGTGCTCCCACGTACCGTCGCGTATATATTGGGAGACCCCTATAGGAATAAAGCCTTTATCCATAGGAAGCCGTGTCGGCCGCCCTACTGATCGCAATGCAGTGAACACAGCATTCACGAAGATCGACCACTCGTACCGTAAAACGTATTCTGTGGTTTTGCGAAAGGTTTGGCACACCCTCTGCCTAGAACTCCAGAGTAGTTTCTTTTGGCCTTTTTCAAACTCTATAACTGAAAAAGTCCATCCGAGCATTTGTCACTTCGGGCTCGTTAAAACATCGAAGGAGACTAGAGTCATCTTTAGCTTTTTCTCGACTCTTAAAAAGTGAAAAAGCAAGTTGTGTCTTAAAAGCGTCTAAAATTAATTCAATTCGGAAACACATTTTACCCTGTGTATTTTGGTTGATCGAGTAATCCGCAATCGTGGAAGAAATTCAATTGAAACCCCGTCATTCGCGGAGGCTGACGAGTCAACCGTCTTTGTCTCCAGAATCGAAAACAGTACGGGCAAAGCGAACTCATTTAACCGGTTCAAAATCTCCTATCAAATTTAGAACAAGTGTTCCAACAACATCTGAGGTTCCGGTTACTCCAAACATTTCTAGGAACCCTGCCTCTATTGAAGAAGTTCAACAGCCCCAGAGGGACAGTAGCACTAATCCTAGTCTGAGAGCAAATACTTGCATTACTGAATCAGTTCCATCTGTAACCGGTTCAGAGAGTCTTGCTCCTCAAACAACTGTCGCTGTCGAAACAACCCCTTCTTCGGCACCAGAAATATTTTACGGACCTGACGGTCTTCCTCTTCCACCTGGCCTGATTGCAATAGAGGAAATTGTATAAGATCCGCAAGCAACTACTCCTACTCATTTTGGAGTAGGGGTCACTCTATTTCCCTCTACATCAGAAGCTAGCCTATCACCAAGGGAAGTCCCTGTAGAATCGCTAGGCAATCTATTGGATAGACTCAAAATGTCTGAACAACCGTCAACATCTAGGACTGTGTCAAATGACACAGCGACAGCAGAACCTCCTGCCGTCACTCCGACTATGTTTACCGGCATACCCTCTGTCCCAACTAGCTCTCAACAGCTGGAAGGAGCCCCTTCAGGGGCTATAACGACAATGTGGTCTGTTCCTGTTTGTTCTTCCGAGATAATACCCAGTAACTCTTATGTGGGAACTCAACAAATTGATCCTTTTGGAGGTTAGTTTGGGCAATCCGGTCCTCAAGGTTTAATAATTCCTTTTAGTTCCGGATCACCACCGTATGGGGGGCAGTATGCCCTTTCATTACCCCCTCCAGGAGGTTACCCATACGGGAGTTCACAACAGTATTCAGGTTATACTGGAATGACTACAAGTGGTTGGGTACCTATGCTACCCCAGCAACCAAGAGTTGTGTATTCTATGCAACAATGTGTACCTGTGACAAACATCTCGACAACACCAGCGATTGTAACTGTGTCGCAAGTTCAAACGATGCCTGTTGTATGTCAACCTTAGATTTCTCAGGTTGTAATGCAACAGCCCTTTGACCCTGCGGCTCAACCACAATCGCCAACTGGCGGGGCGACAAAAGTACAAACGGGTACCATTACCCCTCATCTTGGTCCAACGGTCAGTATAGCACAACAGCACATGGCTTCGCAACCATGGTTGGTGCAGTACCAGCAACCGCAATTCCAGCAAGTATACCAAGGTTCTGAGCAGCAGATTTTTGCGAACAGTGGACAACCGTATATACAACACGGTCAAAACCAACCACTTTATAGTGGGGTAGTCCACCAACCATATCAATCATACCAACATCAATTACATTATGCTGGTATGCAAAGACCAACTGCTCAGGCGATTCCATCGTATCCTGGATATGCTTCGCCTAACCTGAGTCAACAGTTACCATTCGTGGCGACTCTAGAGTTACCCGATTTACATCGGTTGTCAAACGATCCGATTGCTTATGCCCCTTGGTGGCCAGCGATTCCTCACAAACTTCCTTCGGACATTCATAAATTCAATGGAAATCCAGGTGAAGACCCGTCGAATCACGTGATGACTTTTCATCTGTGGTGTTCATCGAACACTCTGAACGATGATTCGATAAGACTTCGCCTCTTCCAGAGGACATTGACAGGTCCAGCGGCTAAATGGTATATTGAATTGCCAAGAGCCGCTTTCGACAATTTCAGCTCCTTAGCCACGACTTTCTTAACCCATTTTCAATTACCGATAAGGTATGAAACGGGAACCGAAATATTAACCAACTTCAAACAGACGACAGCCACTCACATATCCGATCTTATACATGAGTGGCGTCATCATCGTAGGATGGTGAAAATGTACGTTCCCGATCAGCTATTAGTTGAATGGTTTATAAAGTCGTTACTTCCGGCTATAACAGAAGATGTGGCCAAGGGGGGGGTCGTGACAGAGGAGCAAGTCATTGCTCGTGCTCAATATTTAGACTTAGTATATACTCAGTCTGGCACACTCTACGACAAAATACCTGATGCCCCTAGACCTGAATTTTCAATTCCTCCCTCTCCTAAATCGAATATTGACTCTCATGCCGGTGATGGTGTGATTGGAACTGCAAGCGCGAAATCGAAAAAGGCTTCATCTCAGAAAGCCCGTAAGACTTCAGATCAAAATGCAAATGAGGAGATTCTTGCTTCGGAAGTAAATTCCATATCAGCAGATAAAGGCAAGGAAACCAATCAACCAGGAAGCAAGAAGAAGCAAAACAAAGGGAAGAAGAAGAAACAAGGTGATTCATCACCAGGGAAAACTTCTTCAAACCCTCCTGATAAAGGGAAACCAAAAAGTCCATGTATGATATGTGACGAGGATCACTGGACAGCCGATTGTCCATACAAAGCTGAGCTCAAGAGATTCTTTAAAAGTCCTAAGGCCTCAGCTGTGTTAACTGATCCGTTTCCCAACCCAGGTCAAAATCTGGTTGATAGTGGAAATGCTTCCCCGTCGCAAGTGCTAATGTTGTCGATCTCTAAGCAACAGAATGATGCTTTGATTTCGACAAGGAACAAAGATTACGGGAATCCGCAACTGTCGAACGACAAAGGTAAAGATCAACCAAGTAGTTCGACAACAACTTCGACAGAAGTTGTCCCACCCATAATTCCTGAATTAACAATAAAACCGCCAAAGGGAGTAGTACACAAGTCGACATTTAATGCTTGCGCCAGAGCAGCGCAGCATTATAACATAGTGGAAGATTTGGCCCAATCGCCATCTGCTATGTCGACTCTTGAGGTACTACAAAATTGTCCATCCCAAAGGCAGGCGTTGTTATCAGCAATTGGGGGGGTTGATCCTAAGGATTCCAATCTTGTATCCTTTGATCACAAAGGATACGACCCTCAGTTACCAGCTCAACTAGCTTTCCTTATTCAAGTGAAAGCCCTCAACAAAACTGTTCACCGAACAATTATTGATGAGGGGGCATCTACATGTATTATGTCGATGAGTTGCTGGAAAACTTTAGGGTCGCCAACCTTGTCAAGATCTTCGACAACATTAAAAGCATTCGATGGTAGGACATATACCCCTTACGGTATCCTAAATAACTTGAAGGTTGAACTAGGTGGAAAAACAGTAGAAATAGATGTTGAAGTCATCGATGGGAATCTTGATTACAACATCCTACTGGGAAGACCATGGATTTATGCCATGGCAGCTGTTGTGTCGACTTATTTTAGGAAGATCGCATTCCCGTTTGAAGGAGGGATTACAGTCATCGACCAACAGAACTTCCTCCCTAATGGTTCACAAGTTACAGGAAGCATTCCCATGATCCATGAGAGCGACCATTCAATTCAAGATATCGGAGTAGGCCTGTTGAAGGACCCCACAATGATGGGAACCTTCGCGCTACCACATCCTATCCACATAGGAAACATACCGTTTGTAGCAACCTGCAACATGATATCTTCCACGAAGGTCACAAAAGACAAAGTCTACATGGATCGTGCAATGGTTTTGCCCCCAAGCCCAATAGAAATATTGTAGCAATCAATGTTTCAGGCATGGGAGGCGAGCCCAAATCAACGCTCGTCAAGCGTTTGGGTAGATAGGTCTAGAGAATATGGCACCCCTTTGGATCCCTGGTCACGAGTGCATGTAAGTGACGAAGGAATCCTGCAATCAATGTTGATTGAAGGGGCACCATGGAATGATAACCACCATCGTTCCCTTCCTCCGGAAGATACTCAAGACGACCTTTATCACCCTTCAGTGTTTGAATTCCTAACAAATACTGTAAATACGGTGGATTCCGAGCGAAACCTATCCAATATTGAAGAGATTATAGCCATAAATATCTCGACCAAAACAAATGTTGTAGAGAATATTTATGTCGGCAAAGGTTGTTCCCCTTCAGAACTGGAAATATATAAAGCTCTTTTCCGCGAATTCAGAGATGTCTTTGCTTGGTCATATGATGAAATGCCAGGCATTGACTCGAGTATCGTTGAACATGAAATTAAGATGTATCCTGATGTCAAACCAGTAAGACAACGGCTTCGGCAGGTGCACCCCAAGAAAGCCGCTACCATTAAGGCAGAAGTTGAGAAACTTCTCCATGCTGGTTTCATCTACCCGGTTCCTCTAATCGATTGGGTATCGAATATTGTCCCTGTTATGAAAAAACAAGGGACAATAAGAGTGTGCGTTGATTATAGGGATGTAAATCGAGCTTGTCCAAAGGACAACTACCTTACACCCTTCATCGACCAGATAATTGATGAATGCGCCGGATGTGAAATCTTTTCATTTATGGATGGATTTTCCGGGTATAATCAAATAAATATCCGCCCACAGGACCAGTCAAAGACTGCATTTATTTGTCCGTGGGGCACATTCGCTTATCGAAAATTACCCTTTGGTTTAAAGAACGCAGGGGTGACGTTTCAGAGAGCAATGAATTATGCTTTCCATGACATCAAGAACATCGTTCAACCTTATCTCGACGATCTTCCGGCTCATTCGCGAAAGCGGACTGATCATCCGCAGCATTTAAGAGCAATATTTCTACGTTGCCGACACTACAAGATAAGACTCAATCCGCACAAATGTGTGTTTTGCGTCGGTTCTGGTCGTTTACTTGGCTTTGTAGTCTCCAAGGATGGGATTCGTCTCGACCCTTGCAAGGTGCAGGCAATCATTAATTTTCCTCCACCTTCGAATTTGCTTCAAATTCAGAAACTCCAAGGGAAAGCAGACTTTCTGAGGAGGTTCATTCCAAATTACGCAGAACTTGCTAAAGGTTATACCCGTCTCTTGAAAAAGGATGTACCTTTCGTCTGGGACCAGGTTGCGCAAGCTTCCTTTGATGCTCTGAAAGATTCTCTAGTAAAAGCATCATTAATGTACGCCCCGGACTATCAAAGAGACTTTAACCTGTATCTGGCTGCAGCGGATACGACCATTGCGATGGTTTTAGTTCAAGAAGTCGATGGAATTGAACACCCTATATATTATTTAAGTAAAAACTTAAATGATACAGAGAGTAAATATTCTCACGTTGAAAAGCTAGCACTTGCTACTGTTCAAGCGATACAAAGATTTTGGCATTATGTCCTCTTCCGGAAGACTACCGTATTGTCAGATTGCAACCCCATGACTTATATACTGTCGCGACAGTTGCTTGGGGGCAAATATTCAAAATGGATAGCTATCCTTCAAGAGTTTGATCTGGAATTTGTGAAATCCAAATCAAAGAAAGCTTTAGTTTTCGCAGAATTATTATGCGATCTCCCATCGTCGTCCAACGATGAAACATCCCAAGAATCAATCGTGGACGAAAGTTTGTTTTTGATATCAGCAAATGATGAGTGGTATGGAGATATAATCTTTTATCTCCAAACCCAAAGGTTTCGACCAAACACCTCCCACTCGGAACAAAAACGCATTCGATACCAAGCAAAAGACTACATGATCGTCGGTGATACGCTTTACCGTCATGGTGTCGATACGGTTCTGAGAAGGTGTCTCACCCATGAGGAGGCCGAAAAAGCCCTGAATGAATGTCATTCAGGCGCCTGTGGGGGGCATCAATCTGGATATGCTACAGCACAAAAAATCTTACGAGCAGGATACTTCTAGCCAACCATGTTCAAAGATTGCATAACCGCAGTTAGAAGTTGCCATGCTTGTTAGATTTTTGATAACAAAACCAGAAGACCCCCCGCTCCTTTACAACCAATAATAGCTGTGGGGCCTTTCGCCAAACGGGGCATCAATTTCATGCAATGTAACCCCACCTCGACTGGGGGGCATGGGTATATTATAGTCGCAGTTGACTATTTTACCAAATGGGCCGAGGCGATGCCTACATTGGATAATACTGGTGAAACAACTGCCCTTTTCTTTTTCAATCATGTAGTCGCCAGGTTCGGCGTACCACAGGCCATAGTCACAGATCATGGATCGCATTTTCGCAATCACATGATGGTTGAATTAGCTGCCAAACTAGGGTTGTCTCACGACAGCTCTACCCCATACTATCCGCAAGCTAACGGGCAAGTTGAAGCAATCAACAAGGTCCTGAAGCGCATGCTGCAAAGGATGGTTGGGGTTCACAAAAGAAGATGGCATTTAATCCTGTACTCGGCTTTGTGGGCCTACCGAACGTCGGTAAGAAATGCGACCGGGTTCACACCATTCCAACTGGTGTATGGCCTGGAAGCAATCCTACCAATCCAGTGTGAAATTTCGTCTCTTAAACTCGCAATTGGTCTCCTCCCCGGAACTTCGAAAGAAGAGGCTCGTTTCTTGGAATTAATCCAATTTGATGAAACCCGTCATGATGTCGCATTGGCTAACGAAGCCCATAAGAAACAAGTCAAGGCGCAGTTCGACAAAAATGTCAAACCCCATGTCTTCTCAGAAGGTGATTTGGTCTTGCTTTACAACCAAGAATCCGATAAACTGGGAGCTGGGAAATTCAAGTCTTTATGGATGGGCCCCTATATTGTTAAGAGAGTATTAGCAAAAGGAGCCTACGAGTTGATGGATTATGACGGAATTCCACTGGCGCAACCCCGCAACGGGTTGTACCTTAAGCGTTACTATGCCTAACAGTAACCTGTATGCTTTTGTTACATTTTTGTTTTCGCTAAAGCGTTTGTCTCAGTTTAAGTAATCCACTTTTTACACTTATTGCAGATGTCAAATCCATTGGAACCGTGGGTTGGATATGCCGACGGAGCGAGTCGTAGTTCGAGGAACCTATCCTCTGCAGCATGGGCCATTTTTTATCCAAGCGGCGAGTTAGTGAGTTTCAGAGGGGTATGTATTGGTCAATCAACGAATAACATCGCTGAGTATAGCGCGTTGATAGAACTCCTCTCTGATGCCATCACCCATGGCATACGCCGACTAATTGTCAGGCTAGACTCACAGCTCGTAGTACTACAGCTCAATGGTACCTACTCTGTCCGAAATCCAGCTATTTATCGCAAGTTCCTAAGAGTTAAAATCTTGGAAAGACAGTTTGATTTCATTCAATATCAACACATTTCCAAAAACTTAAACACATTAACCGACTCATTAGCAAACTATGTGTTAGATAGACATTTGCAAAATTGATAAAAAGAGAAGCATTATCAATGTTTCGATCATGGATCACATAAAAACTGAAATAAACCCCGAAAATCAAAAATATATAGCTGTTTACGGTTTACATATAATGTTCTGTAACCAAGACAAAATCGGTCATATGACCCCAAAACTCAAAATGGCTGGGGGGCACCCTAGCCTAGTGATGCTCATGATAGCAAGTCACGGCCTGTGCAATCATGCGCAAGAGACGAGTCCATCGTCTGGGTACACCAGTGGTATGTCGCTGCAACCGTAAAGGTAACTCGTCGATCCGTACATCCGGAATGCCAAGAGTAAGGCCTTCGACCTGTTCTTGCACAGCTGCAAGAGTCTCGGCCAAGTCAAGGTCGCGAAGAATAGCTCTCCCAGGAGCCTCCCCTGCTGGGGCAGCAACTGGAGCTCTCGGGCGAACTGCTGGACGGACAGGACCAACATCTGCATGCACACATGAGTTTGATTAGAATCTTGACAGAATAAAGCACAAGGACATTATAAATGAAAACAGTAAACAGTGATATGGTCAAAGATTTTACCAATAGCGCCCCACTGCTCGCCATCCGGAAGCACCAAATCCGGATCACCTCGGAAATCCATACCAACATATGGATACTCGGAAAAAGCCATCTCCTGGCGCTCGAACCACCTGAAGAAGGTATCAGTGAAAGTAATCTGAGATTGACCAGCATGTCTAGACATGTGGTCAACCCACCTCTGCATGCGTGGCTCAGTGGGAGAAGGCAAGTCGAGTGCAACATATTGAGGCTGCATCAGTGGGATCTTCTCCAAAGCGAAGGCAGTCAAAACTGAACCGAAACCAAAGTTCTTCAGTTTCCCGTCCTTTACTTTGGTCAACTGGCTTTTCATCTGAACAAGTACTGCATCACACCAGTTAAACACTTTCGGCTGAAGACACTCTAGGGCGTGTTGCACATAAGACCTGTTGGCAACATGAAGGGATGCACTACCAGCCATCCTACCAATCGTGTACAGTATGGACCTGAGAGACCTGTCAGTAATCTCACGGATAGTAATCTTGCCGTCTCTGCTCGGCTGGGACCCTTCCCTGCAATACTGATGGACATAATCTCTCACGGAATCACTCCCTCGGGCCGAACCAGACAAAGAAATGGGGGCACCCCGCCTTGACAACCCAGTCAAGAAGTAAATGTCTACTATGGTCAGGGGGATGGACTTGCCCCTGATCTGGAATACTTGGTTGACAGGATCCCAAGCATCAAGCATGTACTGCAGTAAAGATATTTGTGCTCTCATGCTAGAGATACGGAAGAATTTCAGCAGGCCACAGTTCCGCAGCGCGTTCACCGTGACAGGATCATGGAGGGCAATCATGTCCTCCTCTTCATGCTCTCGTTCTCGCCATGTAAGGGTCATTTTTCTCCAATAAACTCTGCAAAACAAACAAGAGGAGGAGTAAGATCCCGGATTTGATGAGAAACTGGAAAAATTTTCATCAAAAACTGTGCAACAAGAAGTCCTTTCTACGCCCAACGCAGGTAGCTAAGTGTCCCACCTGCGTTGAATGTCAAGCTGCTTAGTTGAAGGTCAAACTGCCCTTAAGCAGCTTGACATTCAACGCAGGTTTCGAATGGGACACCTGCGCTGATGGCAGAACGCCCTAATGAAACCCCAGGGGCTCATGGGAACAGGAAAACAGGCACAGAATGGAAAAATGAAACCATGAAAAGAAAGAGCTAGGGTTTAGCTCCTACCTGGTCCAAACGGCGCTGAGAATCGTCCACAGAATCTCCCGAAATCAGCTGGTGAAAAATCAAAAGGAAGAGGCACCTCCAGAGCTCCAACAAGCCAAATGCAAATGAAATGGTAAAATGAGAGGTAAAAACACCTTTTAATTGCTTTTTACGTAGTTCAAAGTGAAATATTAGAGTTTTTACCTCATGTTGTTCATTTCTAACTAGTTTGTTGCAGCAATTGATGATACAGTACTATCTCTGAAAAGGGCAAAGCTAGTCATGGTAAAATATAAAATTGACCTTATCAAACGAGCAGTTTTGGCAAAGTTCATGCTCGTTAAAAAATAAACGCAAAACCGAGAAGTTTTAACGCGGAATTCATGCTCGTTAAAAAATAAACATAAGCATGTGAGCAAGCTTCCCCCAGAGTTCAAGCTCATCCAGAAAAAATGAACCGGTAAATAACCATTTGAGACCGTAAATTCATCAGCCATAAAAGCCTTGGTCGTGTTTGCACCATCACCTCCACTTTTCATTTGGCCGATCATTCACCTCCACTTGATTGTTTACCTATTTTGAGGAACAGCTACGAAGAGTGATTTCACCTAGCCATCCTTGTGAAACTGTCGTGATTGGAAAATTCCAACCTGTACCTGGAATCTGCTGCTATCCCTGTTTATCACTCGTTCCTCAAAATACGAGTCTTCTTTGAGCTCTTTTCACTGACTCGTAAAAAATGAAAAGTTTGCCGAGTTTTGGCCTTCCAGCTCGTTAAAGGACCGGAAGAGCTATCCCTCCTCTAGATTTTAATCTTTTTGGACCTGAGGGATTATTGCACAAAAAGATCGAGTGCTTGTCTAGTTCGGCTCGATAAAACTATCGAACATTCATCCCTTCTGTATTGTTTTATACTTTTTCGGACTTAAGGGATTAGATGACGAAAAAGGACCTTTGGAGTTGACTTTACGTACCTTTTCAGACTCTCTAAAAATGAAAAGGACTGAGTTGTCTTTGTCGCTAGACTCATTAAATACATTGAATAGCGACAAACTTGTCTTTAGACGAGAACGAGTTTCCCTATCGCTAGGCTCGTTAAAACATAGCGATGGGTTTGCCCGAAGGGTAGGTTATAGAACAAGCATATGTTATCCTCCTCAAGCTTGACAAAAATAAAGAGGTACTGGTCAGAAATGACTGGGGAAAAATTGGGAGAATCTCAAAGCTGTAATGGTAGCAAGTCGCTCTTGAACATGACACTTTTGCCTCCGTACCACATCGGGTTGGGTTGTTTCATTCACCGGTCTCATTGCCATGGTCTCGCCATACCATCCACATTTGGGGTAATGCTACCAATCCATCACATCAGTGTCGTTATATGTTCAAGAGATGTCGTTCAGGAAGAGTCAACCGTGTCCCATCCACTGCCATACATCATCTTTCATCCTTTTCATGACCGCCACCCTGAATCATATTTCACATATCGTTTTTACCTTCATCACAATCATTAGCTCCGTTCCGTGTCACTAATGTGGGATTCATTAAGGCCCTCCTTTGACAGATCGCTTCTTGTCGACATCAGCTCATTATCCAAGAAGTTGATCTAGGAACACCCCCCAGTACTTTGAAGCTTGCATGCCTCAATGGCAAGTTTCTCACTTTCGGCGACAGGTATACATCAATGACCTTCGACCGAAAGATTTTGCGTGGTGTTCGACGCCAAGTCCTCTATTCACACCACGTGAATTGTACTACAGTACCTTGAGGGTCATCATCATTATCGGTGATTCCTCTCGTGCTTGTTAACAGTTTACATTATTGACTGGTAATCAAGCGATGTCTTTCCATGTTCGACTCCAAGAAATTCTCACATGGATCGACTTGTACTTAGAGTGAAGATCGGACGAGTTTGAAGACCCCGGATCTAGTTTCATCCATCCGGGCTGCGATATATATTCAGGAAATAAAGACATTGACATGTGCAGCAGATGATCATCCTACTCAAAGGATGATAATTTCAGCAGAGAATTATCAGTCTACCATCAGACGATTGTCTGTTCTATGTACAGAAAATGTATTTATAAAGCTGAGCATGGGAAATGCCCGCCTCAGCTAGATCATGAAAGTAGTATGAAAAATAATGTATTGTATTGTATTTTATTACAGGTCACCTCCCGGCGATTGAATGAACTTCGGATCCTCTTGATAAAGCATTTCACCCGATAAACGACCTCATACTTTAGGGGGCAACTGTTATAGACATTTTTGTACCTTACAGCATGAAGCATGAAATGTCCATAATCTAAGGGATCCAAAGTCCCTAAACATGTTGTTCCTACCCCTAGAGGAACAAGGTCAGCAAACCACAACAATTCAGATCAGTTCTCCACTGAAAAACACTCAAAAACAAGTCAATTCTGGATCATGTCAACTGCTCCACTGAGAATCTGTGCTGAATTCCAACTGCTCCATGGTCTACTTGCGCTGAATGTCAACTTCAACAAAGGCTAGCTACGCTGAGTGAGTTTTGACATGTGGAGGTATCTTTCCTCAATGTGTCAGTGCCCAGGAAGCTTCCAAAATGACACTTGGATCAAAGGATTCGCCTAGTGATGAGTAAGAGGTTCTAAAACTCCAAGTGGAAGCTAGGATCTCCAAGTGGACTCAAGAACTGAAGAAGAACTGGAGTTAAAGAGGACACTAGTCACACATCAAGCTGACTCATCTTCTCTTCAAAACTCTATATAAGGATCTCATCCCATGAGATCTGAAGGCCGGAATTTTGTGCAAAGAATTGCTGTTGGTTTACAGTTGGAACTATTGGGTGATTGCTTGAAGGAGGTGAAGAGGAGATTTCTTTCCGTCGGGAAGGTGATGCTGGATTGGGCCTCTTATGGTTGTATCACCACCTGAACCTTACTTTCTTCCATTAATAAAGCATTTGAGGTTCTTCTATTCGCATGTGTTTCAATGATGTATTGTTGTACTTGCGTATTTGATTTATTCTAATCCTTGAATCAATTATGAATGCATGCTTCTTGTAGTTTCCCTTCTCTTGTCTTTTTGCAGGATCTTGGTGTAGCTGGGCCCGTGAGAGAACAAGGAGCTGGGAGCAAGCAGCAAGGAGAGAAGATTGGATCAACCATCGGTGAAAGACATCGGTGAGTGGATCTCTTTCTTTCCCCTTTTGCATCTCATAAAGAAGTAATCTTAGATAGCTTTGCTTTGATTGTTGCTAAGGATCTATCACCCTTAGAGTGGGATAGGGTCATTCCGTATTGGATACTTTTCCCAACAACAGGGTGCCCCTCAAACCACCTGTTAACTACGTGGAAAGAATATAACACAACCCAACATTCTCCCACTTGTTGTTTTCTTTCCACAGGGGGCCACAAGAGAGCTTAGTCATTTTTCTAGCCCTGAAATGACCATTGTCTCTCTACACCAAGAGAACTTCTCAGAGCTCACAAATTTTGTCAATGCATCTGCAATATTCTTCAAAGTTTCCACCTTTACCAGCAACACCTTTTTGTTTTCTATCATATCCCTCACAAAGTGATACTGAACATCAATGTGCTTTGTCTTTAAATGATATGTCGGTTCTTTGCCAAGAAAATTGCACTTTTGCTGTCACAGTGTATCCTTATAGCTCCCTGTACTAACCCCATACTTGAACACAACCTCTGCAACCAAACTGCTTCCTTGCTTGCATGAGTGGCTGCCATGTATTCTGCCTCTGTAGTTGATAGTGCCACTACAGATTGTTTCTTACTCATCCAACTGACTGCACCTCCAAATAGGTTAAACACATACCCACTTGTAGATCTTCTCTGATCCAGATCTCCAACCCAGTCTACATCAACGAAGCCACAAATATCCAACATTATGTCCAATCTTGATCTTCCTTGGTAGCACAAACCATAATCACTAGTGCCACGCAAATACCTGAAAACCCACTTCACTGCTGTCCAATGCTCCTTGCCTGGTTTTGACATAAGCCTACTCAATACTCCCACTGCATGCGCAATGTCTAGTCTAGTACAGACCATTGCATACATCAGGCTACTAACTGCACTTGAATATGGAACACGAGACATGTCCTCTTCCTCTCCTTATGTCTTGGGACATTGTTTAGCAGATAACCTCACACCTACAGGAATAGGAACCTTCACTGGTTTACTATCCTACATATTAAACCTCTACAGTATTATCTCGACATACTTCCTTTGGTTTAACCAGAGCTTCCTATTTGCTTGATCTCTTTTAATTTCCATGCCCAAAATATAGTTTGTAGCACCAAGATCTTTCATGTCAAATTTGGAGGACAATTGGGTCTTCAAATCTTGGATAATTTCTTTGTCATTTCCAACCAGCAACATATCATCCACATACATGACCAGATAAATAACATGGTTACCAGTTAGTTTAAAATACACACAGTGATCTGCTTTGCTTCTGGTGAAGCCATGTCCCCGTATAAATGTATCAAATTTCTGATATCACATCCTTGGTGAATATTTTAACCCATACAGAGACTTCTTTAACTTGCATACTAGTTCTTTCTTACCCTTCGCTGCAAAGCCTTCAGGCTACTTCATGTAGATTTCCTCTTTCAGATCCCCATGAAGAAATGTTGTCTTCACATCCATTTGTTCTACCTCAAAATCAAAAGCAGCAGCAATAGATAAAAGTAATCTAATAGAAGTTACCTTGGCAATAGGAGAAAAAATATCACCAAAATCAATTCTCAGCACCTGGGAATAACCTTTTGCTACCAACTGAGCTTTGTATTTCTCCACTTTTCCTTCTGCATTTGTCTTCTTCTTGAACACCCATTTGCTGCCAATGGGTTTCCTTCCACCTGGAAACTCCACCAGATCCCAAGCCTCATTTTTGTGCAAAGACGCCATTTCATCAACCATGGCCTCTTTCCAGAGTTTTCCATCCTCTGAATCCACTGCTTCCTTCACAGTTCTGGGATCATCATCAGTAACAGACAAAGAAAAATTTGAACAGAAATCAGATGGATTGTACCTTTCTGGCTGCCTTCTTTCTTGAACATATCTTCTCAGACCCAGAGTTTGTGGCTCTTCATCTTCTAACTCCTCCTCTACTATAGAGTCTGATTCTTCCTCCTTTAACTCAAACTCTATCTTCTCAGGTTCCTTTGGTTGGACTTCATGTTTAATAACATCTTTCACCTCTCTGAACACCACATCTTGGTTGTACACAACCTTCCTTGTTACTGGGTTCCAAAGCTTATAACCCTTTAAACCATCCTTATACCCAATAAATATGCACTTTTCAGATTTACTATCCAACTTGGTTCGTTTCTCCTTTGGAACATGTACATATGCATCATATCCAAATACCCTCAGATGTGAAAGAGAGGGTTTCTTACCAGTCCATACCTCATGCGGAGTTTTATCGTCCAACACCGATGAAGGTGATCTGTTGACCAGGTAACATGCAGTATCCACCGTTTCTGCCTAGAATTCCTGTCCTAACCCGGCACCATTGAGCATGCTTCTTGCCCTTTCCATCAACGTCTTATTCATTCTTTCTGCAACTTCATTTTGTTGAGGTGTATATGGAGTAGTCTTCTACCATGCTATACCACACTTCTTACAAAAATTTTCAAATTCCTTGCTGCAAAACTCTCCACCATTATCTATCCTCTTCACCTCTATCTTCTTCTCTGTCTGATTTTCCAAAAGAGCCTTAAATTCTTTAAACCTGTCAAAGACTTCAAATCTCTTCTTAAGGAAATATATCCATGTATTCCTTGAGAAGTCATCTATAAATGATACATAGTACACAGACTTACCCAGTGATGGAACCTTCACAGGTCCAAACACATCACTGTGCACAAGCTCTAATATTTGTTTCGCCCTCTTACTACCAGAGGGGAAACTCACCCGATTCTGCTTCCCATATACACAATTTTCACAGAAATCAAAATCCAGAGAGCTATTACTCATACCTTCTACCATAACATTACCATGAAGTATTCGAAGGCCCTTTTCTCCAATATGTCCAAGCCTTTGATGCCACAGCATGGTCTTCTCTCCAGAGACCACTAGATTTTCTACTCCACTTTCAGGAGCCACAAAACTATTGCACCCATCAATAACAGTGCTACCTTGCAGCTTGTACAGAGTTCCAATCCAAACTCACCACATCAATACCAGTGCTCCCCAAACCATCTTGCAGGTATCCTTCTTGAACACTGTTTTTACACCTACATCATCCAGCTTGCTAACAGAAATCAGATTTCTGGCTAATGCAGGAATATGTAGAACACCTGGAAGCATTCTAACCCTTCCACCTTGCAACTTCAACTTTACTTTTCCATGACCAACGATTCTAGCCTTCCTGTCATCCCCCAAGAAGACATCACCACCATCATATTCCTCATTCTTGCAGAACCACTATCTATGGGGAGTGAAGTGAAAAGATGCACCTGAGTCAATCAACCATGCCTCATGATCTACATGTGTACTTGAAGAAGCCAAGTACACATCCCCACCTTCATCTGAGGTGGTTTTCGCCTCTATAGAAGGAGCATCATCAGTTCCCTTTCCTTTATCAAGAGCTTTAGATTTACAGTCCCTTTTAAAGTGCCCTTCTTTTCTGCATTTCTAGCATACCACCTTTACTAGTTTTCCTGGAGATTTAGATCTCCCTCTAGATTTAGATCTCCCACTCAATGACTTATTTTTGTTTCTGTTCTAGGATCGTCCTCGTATAGACAAGGCATCACCATTCTGGCTCTCCATATTTTCCCATCTCATCTCCTCCATCAGCAAGGATGAGAATATTTCATCAAAATGTAAGGCAGTTGCATTGCTACCTATTGCAATAACTAGACTATCCCACGAATCTGGTAGAGAACACAATAAACTGATGCACTTATCTTCATCTGAAATTTTAATATCAGCAGATGCTAACTGACTTACCACAGTATTAAATGTGTTCAGATGCCTTATCACTGAGTCTCCATCTTTCATCCTCAGGTTATACAGCTTTTTCCGCAAGAACAATTTATTCACCAAAGACTTAGATTGGTACAAAGTCCCTAACTTGTCCCACAAAGCCTTCATTGTAGCTTCCCCTGATACATTTAGCAATACTGAATCTAAGACACACAATCGTATTGTGCTCTTTGCCTTCCGATCCAACTTTTTCCATTCTTCATCGAACACTCCCATTGGTTTAGTACCCAGATCTACTATGATCCACTCATCTTTATCCACCAATAGATCCTCCATATTGAGTTTCCACAACTCAAAACTTTGACCATTAAATTTCTCGATCTCTATCTTTCCACTGCTCGCCATCTTCTTTCACCACTAGAATCGATCTTGCAGATCTCCCACTGAACAGGGTCTACCACAGGCCCGAGCGAAACCCATCAGCAACAAAGGCGTCACATTGAAGCCAAAACTACTCTGATACCAAATGTAGGTTTTAACCCCATACAGAAATTACCTGCATACGAATTCTAAAGCACAGAAAATAAATAATGCGAGAGCAGAACACATAAAACACATATACACAGAGATTTTCCCTTGGATCTCAAAACCGGGACTACCAGCTTGATTTTTCATTGTGTTCCTTTCAATGTTATAATACATATTTATACATGCTGAAGCATCCAATACCATGGACCGAAAACCATCGCATCCAATACCATGGACCGAAAACCATCGCGTCCAAAAAACATGTGCGAAAATCATGCACAAAACCATAGGTGGGTCCGCCCAACCTAACATAGGGTCCAAAACCAAAATTTTCCAGGGCACTGCCTTGGACCCCATAAAGTGGGGTCACAGGTGCCCCTCAAACCCCCTGTTAACTACGTGGAAAGAATATAACACATCCCAACATTCCACAACAGAAGAAAAATACGTGGCAGCAGTTGAAGCAACAAAAGAAATTGTGTGACTCAAGAAAATTCTTAAAGATTTGCAGGTAAAACAAGTACAATCAACTCCACTCATGATTGACAATACCTCTACAATAAAGTTGGCCAAGAATCCAAAGTTCCATGATCGAACGAGGCACATCAATACCAAACATCATCTGATTCAACATCATGTTGAGGCCAAAACAATCCATCTCCGTCATTGTTCTACTAATGAGCAAATTGCCGACATCTTCACTAAAGAACTTGGAAGAGAAAAGATTGAACGATTTAGAATGATTCTTGGACTCACCAACATCCCTTTAGATTAAGGGGGGGAATGTTGACACCTAGTCATCAAGATTGGGTGAATAAATATAATCAATGTAAATAAATAATAAGAGATATGAACAGTCATCGGGAGATGAAGTGAACATTCTCCCTCATGTATATAATAAAGACCAACCTAAAGGAATAAAATGAATTGATTTGTTTTGAGGAGTTACTACCTGGTATGACAAATTGGCGTCGTTATCAAGGAGAGAAGACAAGAACACTTTTCCCTAGGTTTTCACTATTTTCCTCTGGTTGTTCAGTGAGGAGGAAATACTTGGCTGTTTTGAATAAAAGGAATTTAATAAGAGCACTTTTCTTTGAGTTTATTAAGTTTGAAGTTGATTCTTGAGACTTGAGAGTGACAAGTTTCAATAGTTGGTTGTACATTCACACTTGTGATTCTCACTTACAACATTAATTGGTGACCCCACTGCACTTTGAAGTTTTCTTTTCTGGGTTTTATTGGCTCTCCCTGCATTTTTAGTCCATAAATTTGATCCATTTTATTTTACTGGGATCACTGGCTATCCTCATGATATGCTTGCATTTTATATCTAGAATGAGCATCTTCCAAAATTCAGTAGAAAGGAATATGAAGATCTAGCTCAGCGTCTCCAAGAGTTTCATGAATGCATGGAGTAGCATGGCATCATTTATGAAGATGTGAAGATGAAATTTTTTTGTTTTCTTTGGACCAAGAACCTAGGGTTTCGTTCAGGTCTCTGCCTCGTTCAAGCATTTCATCTTTTAAATATTTCCATTCAGTATTCAATTCTTATTGTAGAACTTATTATGCGCACAAGTTTCTTTTTGAAGGTTGTTGTGAATATTATGATTTTAAAGAAACTCTAAAAGCTCAAGATAATCCTGTTGAAGAAACTGATGATCCTGTTGATAATATATCAAGCATTCAGAGGGATTATAGCCAGATTAACTATGAGCAAGTCTTTGAAAGCGAGGAACTATCATTTTCTCAAAATGATGCGGAGAAGTCTATAAAGCATTCCTCTTCAATAATCTCCCAAGCAGAGAATTGGTTAACTTTGTTCCAAGCAAATCAAGAGAGTATTCATATGGAGGAAAGTTCAAACAGGCATCAAGAATCTCTGCTCAGCAGTTGATAAGAGGAAGAAATGATTAAGTTGCAAATAAATCCCCAGAGTTCCTATTTTGTTAAATTTGATGATCCTCCTATCTATAACGAAAATGGTTTAAATGTGGAACAGGATGAGGTTCTTCAAGTTCATCAACTGGGTGTTGAACATAGAGGAAGAAACCAGAAAGTGGGATATGTTGGACAGTAATATATTGAGCCATCTATCATAGCAAAAGAGATTATCTTATGTAAAAAGAAAGCCGATAAAGAGATTGTATATCATTGCATTGAAGAACATAAGGATGCCCATGGATCAGAGATAAACAATATATTTGAAGTTGATCATATGTCATATAGTAATGTGAAAAAATTTCTTTTTCTTCCTGAGGTTAGAATTACAAATTATTTTCAATCAAAGCTTAGAGATGAAAAGTGGAGACATGAAAGTGACATAGATCATTTTCTTAAAGATGTTGTTGATTGTTCCGTTGAACATATTATGCCAACATAAGGTTTGATCGAGCAGGAACCTTCATACATTGAGAATTTCTTTTTTGGAGCTGATCAAGAACATATTTTTTCTTATACTTTTGAAGATCCTGTGGTAGATTACATGGAAGAATTTATCAGCAGTTTACACATATCATTTTGTGGATATACTCCTAATTTTTGTTGTGAGCTGCTTTTATGCATAATTTATTTTTTGTTCAAGATGAATTGCATTTTCAAGATTCACTGGCAAAATGGTTCTAGATTAAGCACCCAAATGCTAAATTGGTACCAATGGAAGATTGAATTCACCTGATGGAGATCAATCATGTGCATTTGTATGAACTTGTACATAAATAAGCTCAAGTGTTGAGCATTTGGTTTCTAGTTTGAGTTCTTTAGTTTAATCATTAGTTGATGAATAAGGGTGACTTTTCCCAGTTGGAAACTGGTTTGCAGAGGTGTTAGACTTCAAGATTGTCAAGTTGCAGTGGTCAAATTTTAGGGTTTTCATAGTTTTGGACTCTATTCCCAACTAAGGCTACTGATCTACGATTCTCAACAAGCATCTTATCACTGCAGATATTGGCGTGGATTCACTGTATAAAATTTTCACACAGTTAATTTTGGCGAAGCAATATATGACTCCATGCCCAATGGATAAGGCACTAATCTACAGTTCCTAGTGCTTCTGGGGCAAAAGCACTATCCTCGATTGGAGCCAGATGTTGTAGCTTATATTGTGTTTTAAGTTTATTTATCAGTTATATCACTATCGGGGGGTTCAACCTCAATGAAACTTCTTTATATTCTTTACCCCCCACAAAGTCTAAAAGACATGAAGTATTTTATTTATTTTATATCGAAATCATAAAGGAAACAATTGTTAAAGAATCAGCCCATGCGATCAAGTCAAATCGCAATATAAATAGTTATATGGAGTGGGTCCCGTTATATATGTGTGTGTGTGTGTGTGTGTGTTAGCGATGCGATTAAATCGCAATCGCAAAATGCAGCAGGCATTCATATGAAGTACTACCACGGGAATCACCAATCGCCAATTGCAATAAAGGCATATCTTGAAAACTGTGCAAAGGCTTTGGAAAAGGTGGAAAAATGTATGGTTACGCATTTTTATATGTATTTCTATTATAAAGGATTATAATAGAAATAAGCGCTGAGCAGGCCGGACCCAAAGAGTATATATATTATGTTTTATAAGCCCCGGCGGATCCACAATCATCGCATAACACTTTATATATGTGTATATGGCTATGCCGATTGGGATTTGCGATTGCAGGCCAGACCCGAAATACTATAAGCTATATATAAGCCCAATGGGTCCGCAAGATCACAATAATGCTTTATGCATATGCATTGGGTTTCGCCAATTCCAATATGTGATGGCCAGACTGGAAAACATATTTATCATGTTTTATAAAGTTCGGCAGGTCCATAAAGCGCCTTATGTATATGTGTTGGCTCATTCCGTCAATTGCAATTTGCGATTGGGATTTCAGACCTGATATTATATATGCCATGTTTTATAGCTCCGACGTGTCCTTCATATCGTGGTTTGTTAAGGATTGGGTCAATACAAAGATTTAAAGTGCCAATTGCGATTTGCGATATGAAGCAGATCCGATGGATTTATGAAGTAGAACTAATTTTTTAGTTCCATAATAATCAAAGGTTGCGTTGATTTCACTGTTTAAGGGAAAGAATCACTATTAAAGCTGAATCCAAAGAGAAGGCAATTGGTTGGGTTTCTTGGTGTTTTGACCAATTAAAATGTATCCGATACATGCGTAAGCCCAGGTTTATACAAGTCAAACATAGTTCATTATGATTAAAGCGTATTAAGGCATATAAAGAGGAACTCGGTAGCGGATTAGCAGAGCCGAAAAGTTAGCAGTCATAGTCATCTTCTATGTTCAATTATTTTCTGTTATTTTATGTTCTTTGAGATGTCTTTATCCTCTATGTAATATTTTGTAATAATTCTTACTTCAGATAGTTAGATAAACGGCTTTAGTAGTTTGACAGTTTTAGAGATCAGCAACTGTTTCACAATGTATAAAAAGAGAAAAATTTATAGAGAAGGGGTTGGTTGTTGGAATTTTGGAGAAACCAAAGACTAGGCCACTGTATTCCTGATATAAATGTTGATTTATGAAAGGATTAGAAGTTTCCATGAATTGTTGGGTATAATTTTGTAATTTCTCTGTCATGTGTCATCTTATGTTTTCTTCTTTCAAGTATAGTAATGAAGTTGCAGGTTTTTATATTTGCTTATGTAGGTAAAGTTAAAATTCCTTAAAAGAGCGCTCCTATACTTGAAGTTTTCACCTTCCTTTCTAAGTTATAGATAATAGTTTCTGTGTAAGGCAGCATATTATCTTTAAATTCTCTAAGGGTCACAGATAGTAGTTTATGTGTTAAGCAACATATTGTCTATGATTCAGTTCTCATTTTCATAATTCTTCTAAGTCATGGATAATAGTTTATGTGAAAGATCAACTTATTATCTTTAACTTTTCCTTCAAGCTTTCTTCATTCATTATTTATATCTAGCAACAAATGGCATTCTGAGATTTTCTGGTCACATATGTATTAAGGGTTAAAGACCAATTTTTCCAGGTCCTTCATTTGAGAATACAACATATATCTAAGTGACTAATAAGTGACAGTAAATAATATATATTAATATCTTAAGCACAATTTATCTATAGCCAGGAAATTGGTTTCTTAAGGTACAACAGATACCATGGCCATGAAATATGAAAGCATGTTGTGGTTGACATGGTCATCCTAAACTAAAAAATACAATTCATTGTTTTGGTGGTTCTCGTTAAATGACCCAACCAATTCATAGACAATTATTATGTTATCTATACATCGAGTTGAAAAATTATTTAAGCTCCTTTCTGAGGCATTCATTTAATGGATTTTTTTACAATCTTCTTTACTTTTCAAAGGAAATATCATTAGCGTAAAAAAGTGATCCACTCCCTCTGTATCAATATAATGTAATTTAAGACAAATTTGTACTTCCTCTTTATACCAGAACGCTATCGTAAATCACTTGTTGTATAATAGATATTCCACATTTAATCCAAAAGTAAGACTTTTGACTCCTACTTACGGCAAGGTTTTTATAACACGTAATGTAAACAATAATTCATAGGTTAATGTTGGCAAAAGATATTTTCATTACAAGCTTCATGACCACCATGGTTTACCAAAAGATGATTCTAGCCTAGTTGATATATTTATCAACCATGCCTCTAAAATATGATTCTATCCTAATTGATATATTATCGACCATACATCAATCCATTTCCTATAGGTCGTAGCCACAATATCTCCCCAAATTCTTTTCATTCAAAAATTGAATAACAAAGAGGTGGGGCTTATTCGATGTTTGTTAGCTAGAAACCTCATAAATTAACTAATTATTTGTTGAATAATCAATGTGTTTATTATATATTCAATTGGGATGTGGTCTATTTAGGTTGGTGGGATCATATTAACCTAATTTCTTTACAAGGGAATATCAAAAGTGAACCCAATAACAATAGAGTTTAAAACCTATCACCTTCCTCTAAATGGATACTACCCAAGCATATTACTTCACTCATTACAACCCTAAATCCAAAAGGGAGGGATTATAATTTTCAAAAAGTTGGACATATAATACCCCTACTTAAAACTACAAGCTAAAGCCCATTATCAAGCATGGTGTTATGAGGAATTTTGCATCTACGGATAAATACTAATTCCCTAGGTAGGTAGCTATACCTAGAACAACATATTTTAAGGGCTTATCCTTTTTCTGTAGACGATAAATAGACAAGGGAATCAAAGGACCTACTTGTTCTTTCACTTTCCTTTTGTCTCCTTTGTATGGCTCCAGTCATTCCTTATCGAACTTAACTCGCTAAAAAAGTACCTGCAAGCATAAACAGAAGAAAAAGAACCAATGAAATCAATAGATCTATCGAATATAAGTAAATGGAACCAGATACATTTACACATATAAACATCATATATCAAGATAAGAATATGGAAAAAGGTGTAAACAAATTAATTAAGTAGAAGGAATAATTACAACCATGAAGTCCGATCCCTTGTCACTCTTCTAGCTTGGGTTCCAACCAACATCACATTAATAGCATAGCACTCTGACAACATAATACTACTTACTTACAATCTCAATCCTCACACCAATAATCTCTCCTGAAAAATTCTCAAAGTCCAACCCATGATCAGTTAGATGAGTGCTCAATTTATAGGAAAATGGAGGAGGTTTGATCATAAATGAGGGTATTGAATGGCCTTTCAAACTTAAAGTTAGTTTCCATGGAGGAAGGGATGAGAAGGTAGGAGGTTATTTAACTCATTCCCTATCCAATTTCGAGCTCATAGGAGATGATAAGTGTGGGAATCTTCTAGATGGCTCTAGAAGATAAGAATATTCCCAAAACCCTATGGCAATTTCACTCAAACTCACCCAACACAGGTCTAAGTGGGCCTAGGTGCTCTGCATAGCTCTCTAACATGGGCCTACCTGCACTGAAGTGCACTTACCCCTTACCAACGCTGGGCTGGTCCCTCAAGGAGGCAATTCTAGAGGGCTTCAGGCCAAGAAACTCTTAGGGAAGGAGGCATTCAAAGTGATGACTTGTCTAGGGCATGTAGCAACTGAATTAGGGTTTGATGAGCCCTAATGGTACTGATCTGAATTATGGAAGTGATGTGCCCAAATGGATCTATAAAATTTGCCCCATAAAGCATGAATTCGAGAATAATAATGTCGAGTGATATGCTTTACGATTTGATGAGGAGGTTCCAAAGTGGACGGTGACCTGCATAGATTACAATACATAATATCAAGATATTTTGATTTTTCTCATGAATCACTAAGGGAAGGCATACCCATGCTCAGCATATGAAATTTCATTACAAGTACATAGACAGTCGTCTACAGATATAGACCCATGATCGAATGACCATCAATGTAAAGCCATTATATGAATGATTTGGTACTTTCTGGGAATCAGAGCCTGGATGGATGAAACTAGATCTGGGGTATTTTATCTTGTTCAATCATTCACTCAAGTACGAGTCTGACCATGTGAATATGTGATCCGAAGTTGAACATGGGAAGGCACCATCTGATAACCAACCAATGATGTAAGCTATTAACAGATGCGAGAGAAATCATTGATAATGATAATGATCGTCAAGGTACTATAGTACATTCTGCATGGTGCGAATGGGTGTTTTGATGTCAAACACCATACAAAGTCTTTCAGTCAAAGGCCAGTGATGTCAACCTATCTTTGAAAGCGAGAAACTTTCCATTGATGTATGCAAGCCTCAAGGTACTGAAAGGGCGTTTCTAAGTCAACTTCTTGGATAATGTGTTGATGTCGACAAGAAGTGACTCATTGCAGGAGGGCCTTGATGTATCCCACATCAATAACATGAAACAAGTGTGATGATTTTGGAGATGGTATTTCACTGACGACACAATGTTCAGGAATGGCGGTCATGAAAATGAATGTTTATGAGTATTGCAATGGATGAATTTTAACTAAGTGACTTCTCTTGAACATGTCGGCAACACTAAATGAATTAGAAGCATTGACCCAAAACAAAATTAATGGATGGTATGATATACCAAGGTATGATGACCATCAAGTGGATTACCCAACCTAAATAGTCACAATGATGAAGTGAAAGTGTCATATTCAAGAGCGACCTGTTGCCATAAATTGGTTTACCCCTTTTCTCATTTTCCCTAGTCATTGCTAACTAGTACCTCTTTATTTTTTATCAAGCTTGAGGAGGATAACATATTCTTGTACTATAATTCCACCCTTTAGGTGAATGCATCACTATGTGATGTTTTAATGAGTCTAGCAAAGGTGAAACTCGATCTTGTCATGATGGACAAGTTTGTCACTATTTGATGTTTTAAAAAGTCTAATGACAATGATAACTCGGTCCTTTTCATGTTTAGAGAGTTTAAAAAGGGAAAAAAGAAAACTCCACAAGTTCTTTTTCATATATTTGTCTCTCAAGTACGGAAAAGCATAAAACAATACAAGGGAGAACCTATTCACCATGTTCGATCAACGTATTCCTTTTTCATAAATAATCTATCTCAGCCCAAAAAAAGGTTAAAATTATACTGAGTAGATGTCGTTTCCAATCCGTTAATGAGCTGAAAAGGACAAACTCTCAACAATCTTTTCACATTTCGAGAGTCTGAAAAGAGCTTAAAGAGGACTCCACTTTGAGGAACGAGTGGTGTCTAGGATAACAACTGGTTCTGGTGATGTTGGAATTTCTCAAAGCATGTAATGGTCAAGAGGCTGGCTAATAAGACCACTCACTAAAACTGTTCCTCAAAAAAGGGTAAAACAACCAAGTGAAAGTGTATGATCGACCAAGCAGATAGTGACGATGGAAGGAGAAAAACCAAGGCTCATCTGACGGAAAAGGATAATACAATGGAAATCATGAGGGTTAAAATGGAAATGAGTTCATTTTTACACAATCTTGAACCATAGCGAACTATGCTTGGATTCAATTTCATGTTTACACAAGCTTGAAATGAAAAACTATGCTTAGATTTAGTTTCATGTTTACACAAGCTTGAAACAAGAAAAATATTCTTGGGATTGGTTTACATGCCCCCATCATGATTACTCGATGCTAGGTGCATGCCCCCCAAGCTTCATTGCATTCACCTAAGTCGACTACTCTTGGCTATCAAGTGGATGGAACGAAGGTTCATTTATGAGATAAAGTGAAAGACTTGACTAGGATTTTACGGGATCTAATCAAAGACTCGAATTGGAACTTTACTCCAGGGGACCTTGTTTCATTTTTTAATGAGCTTGACACAAGACAAGGAACTATGTTCTGGGACCTGTTTCATTTTTTAATGAGGTTGACACAGTACAAGAACTATCCCCATATTCCTTGCTTCATTTTTTAATGAGATTGACACAAGACAAAGAACTATGCTCATACCCTTTGTTTCATTTTTTAATGAGGTTGACACAAAACTAGGAACTATCCTCATATTCTTTGTTTCATTTTTTAATGAGCTTGACACAAGACAAGGAACTATGCTCATGTTCCTTGTTTCATTTTTTAATGAGGTTGACACAAGACAAGGAAATCTCCTCATATTCCTTTATCACGACCAATAAGAGGTCATTACTTCCATGAGGTTCTCATAAGATGGGAGAACAATGCTCTTGAAGGGATCCGTAGCAAGGAATCCATTAGAGAGATCTGGTTCCAATGCCCCCAGTACATAATGTACAACATCACATAATTGATCATTAATTGATGTAGGTATGGAACGGGTTGCCACATAATTGAACTGTGGCGGGGAAGATACCATTGGGACAAAAGGACCATTTAGGGAAGATGGTTGACTGGAAGCCATATTTGGACCGAGAAATGAAATCTGGCTAATGGTGAAAATTATGCCTTCATGTGGGAAACACATCACTCGAAAGAGTTTTGAAACAATAGCTCCCATCTCATAAACATAGTCGCACCCCATAAGTAAATTGTAATCTAAAGGGCTTGGGATTACCATCACATAAAGATAAATAATTTTTTCCTCCCAAAGTAATAGGCAATTGAGGAAGGATCCCTAATGGTTGACTAGTTCCTCTGTTAAAAGCCAACAGATTCTGGGTAACAGGCACAAGCAGCCGTGAACCGAGCGCTTGCCAAGCAGTGGAGGAAAGGATACTCACAGACACACCTCCATCTATAATAGTGTCAGGTACAATCATATTACAAACCTGTACTATGATCTGGAAAGGCACATAAGAAGGAAGACGACATCCTTCCAGTCAATTCCAATCAAAGGAAGTGACCAGACTACTTGGAGGGGGTACCATAGAAACATGAGAATTATCCCCTTGAGTTACTAGAACAGGAGGATTTCCCTCCTGTCTTGATGGAACTGGAGGGTTGTCTCCAAGCTCATTGGAATCTGAAGAAATGAAAAGAACTTGAGTGGTATCATACTCACTCTCTACGAGAAAGGTATGATTAACTAAAGGTGAAATCGGGTCAACCGTTTCCTCTACCCTTGATTGGTCAAGTATAGACTCATGAGATTCATATTCAAAGAGAGTGGTTTCGACCGAAAGTTGATTTAAGTTAGTCGCTTTATCAACTAGTGATTGATTAATGGAGAGTCTCCTGTAATCAAATGGAAGTCACTGCGGAGAAGGGGGATGGTTATCCAACACGTTTTGGGCTTCATCAAAATAGGGACAAAGGTGAATGGGGTGATTCCCTTCACATAACCTACAGGGAAACTTAACTTTACCCTTCTTTCCATGAACTTTACAACACTAGTTGATGGTGTGTCATTAGCATGATCTCCAGAAGTTGATGGCACATGATGATGTGAATGAAAAGACCATTCTTCTAAGATCTGAGGAATATTAAGACAATTTCAGAGAAGATGGTCACCCATACAAATTTTGCATGGATATCGAACTTTGTGAGGCTTATTGGATAGTTTCTCATCAGAAGTTGAATTCAAAGCAATGGTTGCTTGGTTTCTCCCCTGCTGAATTTTCTTCTTCTTCTTCTTCCCTTTCTTCTTCATCTTAGCCACCTGTTTACTAGTACCAATACTTTCACAAGGTGAAGAGGAAGAAGGGGAGGAAGAAACAACCGAGGAAGGAGGTAAAGGGTCAACTTTAGGATCAATTGGAGGTTGATTTTGTCCAGTTGGAGGAGTATTCGATTACGTATAAATCATGACATTTTGAACCAAGGAGGTTGAAAACAATCATACTGGCAAGCCAATGGTAAGTCCTAGAAGGGACAATGTAGACATATAAGGAGCACCAATATTTTTGAAAGGAGGAAAAGGACTAGGATTCCCATCAAAAGGAATTCCTTGATAGGTGGACTCCAGAATTTTCGCCATATGTCTCAACGTAAGATCAACTAAGGATGTTATCTGTGGTCAATTAAATTTATTTTAATCAAAATAACAAAACAAAAAAAAAGAGGGATGATCTAGGCAAAAGGATTACCAAGTAACTGTGAAATGCATAATACCTCCCGGTGAACCGAGGAGTGTGGGCAGAAAATCTCCCCGAATGTTGTGTTCGGTGTATCACAATGTACAAGGCGGCTGGCTCAGTTACCTAAGGATGGATAACAAACTAGTGGTGTCCTCCCATATATACCACGAAAGTACGTGGATGCCCAATCCGTATTAGCGTTGTCTAATGTGAAACCGCACAGTGAGAGCATTCCTTTATACTTTACAAACTGTAACATTGTCCCATAGACCCAAAAGTACGTGGATGAGCTACGATATACTTACATATGTGGAATGTGGTATCACACTCAAAATGTATTGCAGACAAGTTAGAGATAACTTCTATGTTTTACGATGTCGGAACACGTCTTTAGCCTAGAACCTCTAAATGTTATGCGTTAAGTTACAATGCTCCATTAGGTTAATTGAGATAACTTTTAAGTTGATCTTATTAAGAATTTCCCTTTCTAGGTTCACCACGCGATGTATGTTTGCAATTCCTAGAATGCAACTAAAATGAGAAACATTCTTTCATTCAATTATAACAATGAAAACCTTAGCTAGTACGGATAGAGCAATCAGATTCTTTTAATCAAAGAACAAAGAACACATCTAATGCAATTTCTATAAACTATTCCTATGAGCACACACAAACTTTTTCAATGAACAATGCAAGTTTTTCTTTTAAATTCCCTTAATGTTATGATGGACAAAATGAAACTAATGCACATACAATCAATCAATCTTTTTGCAAGAATGAAGACTTTATGACAACTCTGTTTCAAAAGAAATGATTACTTTTACAACACTTTCTTTTGAGCAAAGATTAATTGACTATAAACTAACTTTGAGAATGAGTTGATAGTGATAAAGAAACCATTTAAGAAACACTAAACAATCAAGGACAAAGTAGGGCTGGCAAAGGAAACACAAATTGATTTTAGAGACACAAGCATCATTGATCTTTCAACAAGCAAAAATAGAAGGAAATTTGGGAGATAGTGTGCTTCAGAGCACTGTCCTCAAGCCAGGGGTGCTCTGCAACGCTCTGTCTAGAGACCAAACCTGCATTGGTGTCAGAGAGGCCATCCTAGAGGATTACAATCACAATTTTCACCAAAAAACACTTCAAAAAGGCTGAAGCAAGATCAATGGAATCAACTAAGGTCTACTAGAGTGTACTAGGATGAAGATAAACTACCCAAAACAATGATCGTTCCCCAACGGAGTCACCAATTTGTTATGAGGAATTTTGCATCTACGAATAAATACTAATTCCCTAGGTAGGTAGCTATACCTAGAACAAAAGATTTAAATCACTTATCCTTTTTCTATAGACAATAAATAAGACAAGGGAATCAAAGTACCTACTTGTTCCTTCGCTTTCCTTTTGTCCCCTTTGTATTGATCTCGTCACTCCTTCTCGAACTTAACTCGCTCAAAAAGTACCTGCAAGCATAAACAGAAGACATAGAACCAATCAAAGCAAGAGATCTATCAAATATAAGTAAATGGAATCAGATACATTCACAAATATAAACATTATATATCAAGATACGCATATGGAAAAATGTGTAAACACCTTTATTAAGTAGAAGGAAGAATTACAACCATGAAGTCTAATCCATTGTCACTCTTCCAGCTTGGGTTCCAACCAACATCTCATCAATAGCATGGCACTCTGGTAGCATAACAATACTTACTTAAAATCTCAATCCTCACACCAACAGTATCTCCTTACAAATTCTCAAAATCTAGCCCCTGATCACTTGAATGAGTGCTCAATTTATAGGCAAATGGAGGAATTTTGATCATAAATGGGGGTATTGAATGGCCTTCGAAACTTAGAGTTAGTTTTGATGGAGGAAGGGATGAGAGATAGGAGGTTACTTAACTCATTCCCTATCCAATTTCGAGCTGATAGGAGATGATAAGTGTGGGAATATTCTAGATGGCTCCAAAAGATAACAATATTCCTAGAACCCTATGATGATTTCGCTCAAACTCGCCTAGCGCAGGTCAAAGTGGGCCTAGGTGCTCTGCAGAGCATCCTGACATGGTCCTACCTACTCGGAAGCACACTTACCCCTAACCAAGGCTGCGTTGGTCCCTCAAGGAGGCAATTCTGGAGGTCTTGAGGCCAAGAAACTCTCAGGGAAGGAGAAGTTCAAAGTGATGACTTGTTTAGGGCATGTAGCAACTCAATTAGGGTTTGATGAGCCCTAATGGTACTTATCTGAATGATGGGAATGATGTGTCCAAATGGATCTGTAACACATGGTCAATCAAACAATGATTAATTACCATTAAATAAGATAACATTTAAAATGTATCAAATTCGGGTTTGAATAAAATGATCTGAACTCATGACATCTAAAGGCAACCTAGAGAGAAAAAAACTTGTTTTTTTATTGAATCCAAAACACACATCCAGAAGAGAATCATAGAATATATATGTATATCTAGAGGAGCAATATGAGAAATAAAAATTTAATTAAAAGTACTTTGAGAAGACCAGTGTGAAAACATAAAATATCAAGAATATTTAACCTGAAAAGAAAAAGTAACTGATCATTTTCAAGCCTGATTGCAATATATAAAATTAACCCAAGATTGAGCTCCTGAAGCCATAGATAAATTCATTTTTAACCACTTCCTTAGTACTCACTGAAATAATGAACAAAATATACCATGACTTCTCCCCATAATTCGCTCCCAAGTAGTTCAAACATTGATCTTAAGCTTACAAGGACATAAAATCCATGTCAACCGTTTGGGTAAGAATCCTTCCAGAATATAAAAGAATCATGAAATTCTTCATTGAAACCATACCTCTCTGTATTTATTCATAGGCCCATGCATTCTACAAGGTATAAATCAACTCATTATATTGTTAATTTTGCTTATTTCAATGAAACATGTATTCCTTTTCATGCTTGTTTCCTAACTGGCCATTCAGTTTCTCTTAAATTACACATTTGCAATGATAAAATGTTAGGTGAAAGTTTACACGTTTAGTCGTTTAAGGAATTTTACTATATATGATTTTTTCATTTTGAATTAAATATATTTAACGTGGATTTTAAGTGTATATATTCTAAACATGAGCACAAAAAAATAGGCACAAATGTAACATTTACGAGAAAATAACATACAACTTATGAATTCGCCCACAGAATGTGAACTTATTTTCTATTCATTGTTCCATCTAAACACAATTTCAATGTTACCATGAGCAGTTTCATCTATATGACCTACTCAAATCCAATAAATATATGGCAAGAGTGGAATGGCCATTTATCTTACATCCCCAATCAAGCAAAAAACTTAACATGTTAATAAAAAAGAGTTTAGGCCTCACACCTGAACATTATATCACACTCTTTATGCCCACTTCTAACTCTTTCACGATACTTTTGAGCCTTAGAACAAGAAGGGACTTCAAGTCCAAATCACTTCACCCTCTCACAAAAGAACAAAGCAATAAAACAATATATAGCCTATTATGATAATCTATTTTGTCTTCCTCTACATTACCATTCTCAACAACTATTCCACCAGAAATAGCCTCTTCCTTCTCTTCATCTTCATTTCCCATGAACAAACCAAAATGCTCCAAATATTTTCTTCCCTACAACAGAAAGGGTACCAGACTATCTTGAAATGAACATGACATGTCTCATCCACAAAACTGGGAATATGATTAGGTTGATAATATCTTAGCATCTTCAAGTCCTTGAGCAATTGAGTCTTTTCATCAATCTTACATGTGTTTATAATTCAAGGGTAATAAACTCATAAATACTAACTTCTCTTGTTTGTTGGGCTCTCACTACTTGAGTCTTGCAAGAAAAAAAATGTGATAACAAGAAAAGAGAATAAATAAAATAGAAAGGAATCATGACCTGTTGTATTTCCAAGTGTGCAACTTCACACTTAATCTCAAACTTTCGTTTAGCTTCAACCGCAACTTCTACTTCAAGTAGCATACGATCAAATTTTGTAGCTTTTGGCTCCACTTGAAGCCTTTATTTCTCTAATGGAAATTAATCAATGTAAAAATCAACACTAAGCCAAAAGATCAATCAAAGCTTATATATTCAAAGCTTCTAAATTTAAACCTTCTCTTTGAGGCCTTTCCAATTCCTCTTGTTCATTTCACATATTTTCTAGAATTCCCCTGTCAATCTAATATATACAAGGTATAAATGCCAAACAAAAAAAATTCATATTAGCCAAAGAGAAAATAATTTCCCCAGGATGACTCAACCTATATAATTTCACAACCACAAAAAATAAGTGGAAAAAAAAGATCAATCAAGGAACAATTTACGTGATCTACTAAACTACCTAATTAAGGGTCTTCTCTTGGGCTTTCAAAATTGTATCAACAAAATGATTCCTTAACAATGAAGCATGATAATGTTTTTCTTTCATATGGAGAATCATCACCTAACAAATGAGCATATTGTAAATGTAGGGCCACACAGAAACATGAAATGTTAAAATCCACCATCTGATACCATTTTTATGAACATGTGTTGAATCGTACCTTCTTTACATGGGTGTGCAAAATTAGTAGGAGTGGGCTTTGAATTAGCATTCTCTTCATCTAATTCACTCACAACCCCTGCAAAGTTAATTCTCGAACTTGATAAAAAAACAACATAAAAATGCAACTAGGAAATCTCATATGTATCATGACAAGAGTAAAGCACATAAGTATGGTAAGAACTGAATGATGAGAATTCAATTTTTGCACCATTTGTTTCCAGACTTGGGCTAGTTCTCTAATGGTAGACAACAATTGAGCACATTTTCTCCTGTGGTATTGTTGGAAAACAATTCAAAGAGACATTTTCAGCTAGTTAGAAACCTTTTAACATTAATCTATAAAAATTCCACACACTTGCATACAAAAGGAAAACTATCTAGAAAATATCTATTTTCTATATAGGAAAGATCATCGAATCCTGCCCTGTGGCCTGCATTTGGAGATGCTACCTTGTCTGCATCAAATTCACTACCTAAAGAACTTGTTGAATCAAAATCTTCCAACAAAGAGAAGAGACTACTAAAATAGGTGGCCAAATTTGGCATGACATGTACATACCATCCTAAAGAAAGGATCATTCCCACACCAAATTGAACCCTCTTCGTCCAATCCCATATCTAGTAATAATTTGATGCTTTGCATATTCATTTTGTCATGTTCTTTATTTTTTCTTCATAAAATTAGAAGTAATACTTGTGCCATATCTTTCTTTGATGTTGATAATGTTTAATTATTTTAAATGTTTACCTGGTTGCATGGCATCCCACATTTCTATTATTTTATGGCGATGAACTGTATTGGTTTTAATTTTGTTTCTTTTATTTAAATACTCATACTATTGTGATAAGATTCTTATTCGCACATTTTATAACTACTGTGTATGCACAGTAGCACATTTTAGAACATGTATGCATGATGCATCCTTTATCACTAGCTTGGAAGTTTCTTTAATATGTGATGCCTACATTTTCTTTCTTTTGGATGATTCACCTCCCTATCACATTAATAGTCAGATCAAAGCATGAAAATGGAATTTCACTTTGTAGATGCAGTTCTCAATGATGCATATTTCCTCTGCAAGCACAACTTACCATAGGAACAAATGTTTTCTTGAAGGTACCTTAACTCAGAGTATGTTAACTTTAGGTCTTGAGAAAGAATATCTCCTTGAGCCAATACAAGGCTTTGGAGGTGAAACTGAGTTTTTTACTTCTTATCTTACTCTTTAAGTTTTATATCAATGATTTACATGGCTTAAGGTTATAGAATGGACAACTAATGTGCTTGCTTCAATTTATGTGGTATACCCACTAGAATTTCATTAATCGTCTATTTCAGTACACTCAACATTCTCACACTCTATGTTGAATTTGTTGCCTATAAACATTGTATTTTTCTTTGGTCTCTAACTTTATTTCATCCTGAATCTCAGTCTAAGTCATTTGATTAAATAGGGGGCCCAACATGCACCTTTTCCACTAGTTATGGTATCTGCAAATTTCAACCCACCTACAAATTTCATTATTTCATAAGACACTTTGGTTGTAGTTAGTCAATCTATTGATCAATTGATATTTGTGTTGGTTTTCTTCAATTGTGGTCCATGTTCACTACTAATTTTTATCTTCATATGGTATCTTCAAGTTTTGACCCACTTGGAAATTTGATTATTTCATAGGACACTTTGGTTGCAGTTAGTCAATCTCTTGACCAATTGATATTTGTGTTGGTTTTCTTCAGTTGTGATCCATGTCGGCTTCTTTTGCTTCAGACTTTTTATCTTCAGACTTAGCAGTTGAATATGGTGGAGGAAATTCTATAGAATTCTCTTCTATGTCAGAATCTCGTCAGTAGCCTTCTGATATTAAAAATTTAGGAATGGATGCAGTGTTCCACTTCAAGAAGAAAAGTGGGATTTTATTTTTTTGCAAGGTTGCAAGAGTCTAGTGGTTCAAATGTACTCAGATGTCTGTTTAAGTTATCAACCAACTAAGAAGAAAATAATGTTTCTTGATCAGTGAAAATTTTGAGGGAAAAATTTTGCGAGTTGGTGAAATATGAGGTGTTGAAATTTTCAATTGGTGAAATTTTTATATTGTAATACATTCTTCTAAAATTAAGCCAATAAAATATATTTCAACAATAAATATATTATATATTAGCCAAATACTTTTTTAACCCTAATCAATATATCACTTGTCCAATTCCATCCTAAAATGTTCAGATGGAGATTCATCCTAAAATTGTCAAGAGGTGTAGTGCACACTGTAATCCACCCTAAAAGATTGACGAGTCTTCCATTTCTATATTTTTCCACACTGCAGTTTACCCTTGGATTAATGAGTCTTGAATCTGGGTATATTTTAAAACCATGAATACATTTGATGTGAAATCTAGGGCTGCAATAGAGTGTGATGTTGATCATTGATATGGCAAAGGTAGATGTTCATTTTTTAATCAGAATTGAAGGCATGAAAGGGAGTTTGTGGTATTAAAAAGAAAAGGAATGACTTCAGAAAGAGGTTGAGCAACTAGAGACTATAAGTATAGACAATATTATAGAAGCATTGGATAGTGTTTGAAAGAGTGTTCCTACAGGTTCCATGATGGTGGAATCCCTTGCAGTGTTATTTTTTAGTAAGCTTTGTAAATTGTCTTGTATTGCATCTGCATTTTCTTTTCCATTGTTGATAAGAGTTTTTCAAGTCTGGGAACCACATCAGTGTCCATATCAGACTTTATAGATTATAGCTTTATTGTAGAGGCTTTTGCAAGTAGATGAACCTTGTTGTTATATCATATATGCATAAACATAACAAAATTCAATGATTCATTAGAATTCCTTGTTCTCATAGTTTTTCCTCCTAGCAATGAGAACAATTTAATAAGTGCTATCTTGGAATCCCAAGCATCCTCTACTTAAGTTACACTTTCTAGAAGCATGGGAGACATTACTGCCAACTTATAGGTGGTGAACATGAGTGTATATGGTGTCCCTTTATATTGGTAGAAGTCAACCACCACGAATGATGATAATTCTAGCTAGGTGCATAGAAGATGGAAATGAATTTACGAAGTGAAGCATTAAAAAGTTTTTCTTCAACCCACAAGTTTGGGAAAATATGAAAGAATGAAACAAACATTAACACTGCAATTTTTTGCAGAAATGAAGATTATTTCAGTGATCAAAATTAGCTTTATATTTCACACTATTGTCGAAATTCTTCATGAAAACCTCAAAAATAATTTTTTATTTAGTACACAGGGTACAAATTTTTAACTTGTCACAATAATAGTGAAATTTACTTCATGTCATGTGGAAGTTACTCACTGCAAGTGTTAAGTATTGAACATGCATAATGTTAGTTTCAGTCTTGTCTTCCTGTCACCAATGATCAAATATGATTTTACCAAGTCTGTTAGGGGTCTCAAGGTCAAATTTTATCATGTCACTAGATTTTCAGATTAAAAATTGGTCACTAGTTAGCTTGTCTAGGAATGTCTCTATTCTTTTGAAGAATCGCACATGCCAATCATCTACTTCACTAAGATGAGGGAATCATAATAAAGATAATGGTTTCATCATAACATCCATCATCATTACCATTTCACTTAGCCGTATGTCTTCATTTGGTCATTAGGGTTTTAAGGTCCATCCTCATTCCATGCATAAATCCAGCATTAGATGAGTTGTGATAAGAAGCTCTTTGCATATGTTTTTATGAATTTTCATAAGTTCTTCATGGTTACAATCTCAAGGTTGCAAAAGAATGAGTCTCACTATTCAAAAAGATAAAGAGAAGCTCAGGTTTCAACTCTCCAAAGTGACCAAGTTTAAAGGATGAAAGTCATGTTTTGAAAAGGTGTGTGGGGCCCACTTTTATTCAAAAGAAGATCATATTGTGCCTATAAAAGCTCAAAATGTCCCAAACTTGTTTCATTTACATCCTAACCTCCTTTTTTCATCGAGCTCTCCTCTCCATTGGTGAAAAAACATGGCTTTCCTAGCTAAATTTGGAAAAAATCTCTCAGTGTTGCGCTTCTGGAGGTGGCATTGCGCTTCCATGAACTGCATTACACTTCTTCTAACTACACTATGCTTGTGACATAGTAGCCCGAAAATCACCCAAACTCACCCACATTTCAAATTTGATCTTGCATTCCTACTTTTTGCTTTTCTAAGCTTATTCACAAGTATCATCATCTTGCTCACCTTTTTCCTTCGGCAAAATAAATGCAAATGTGAGTTTTCTTCATCTAGGGTTCATGTGAAATTTCATGTTGCCAGACTAGTGTAACTGATGGGTTTGATTAGTTATGACATTGAAATATTGTAAATTTTTCACGTCATACCTCTGCACATGTATGAATCACCCTATAATTCACTAATTAACTCATCTACCCTCAGATTACCTCACCTTTACACAAACCCTAGCTCATACCTATCATTTTGGGCAAATTTCCTAGCAGGATTGTTTTTCAGTTTCTCCTAATCATCTCTTTCTCTTATTTCACTCCATTCAAACTTCCTAAGTTTCTTGCAACCCCTATTCACCTCAAAAAATACCCCTACTATCTAGGTGGATGTTGGTGGCCACCCACCTATCTCATTTAGACCCCCATAACTGTCTCTTTCAATTTTTCAATTTTTGTAATTGTAGCACAATTTACTATTTTTCGCAGTTGTTTGGGAACTAAACTTTTGGAGCTGTTTTGAGGCCCTAAATGACATTTTTTGGGAAATCTGGGAGCAACATCGGTCCATGGATCTATGTTTCTTTTCCTAAAGATGTAGTGCTCAGATAGATACTTCTAATGAGCTACTGTATGCATCAAACAGAGATCGTATGCCAAAGTTATGACCCCGGGAAATTGCGGTACCAATTTACCCAAAACAGGCCCACAATTTGGCGTTTCATCTTCTAGGTGTTAACACTCAGGTTGTCCCTAAAGCTCCTTAATGGGATACGGTCGAGGTAACCACAAACCAATCTTTGGACTGCAGGTCCTAGCCTACCTGCAATCAGAGAGGGCTCTCTCTTTATAGATTTATCTTTGTTAATAGTGATTTTAGGCTAGTTATTGGGTTCAAGGGGTTTTGTTTGTGTTTTGATGGGAAGGAGGATGCTTTCAAGTAGAGAGGCAATGCATAGTGTGGTACGTTTCAAACCATTGGGCATGGAGTCATGGAGTAGGACTGCTAGTGCGTTTTCTTGGTCACAAGAGAGAAATATGGAGCAAGCTAGCTGCACATGAAACAATGATTCAAGCTAAAAGGATGGAATGAGGGCTAAGGAATGAGAGGCAAAAAAGAATCTCTCATTCAGCTTAACAGCAGAAAGGTGAAAGAACTCTATCTAGGAGCAGTCAAGAATCCCTAGATAACTGTCAAACATGGGTGAATTAGAGGAAATATGAGCCAAAGGGAATTCATATTCATTACTAATTCAGATGAAAACATAAAGAAACAACAGACATTGAGCATAGAGTGCAGCCAAGCAAGTTCTAAGCTAATCTTTCTTTCTGCTATATAGAAGGTGATACATGTATAACATGAGCATATATCAATGAAAACAGAGGTAAGAAGCACTTATTGAGTCATATTGCAGCACAAGAATTCCATATTCATTCTTCAACCATTAAACAAACATCAAACAGTCCATCCTCCAGGCTTTTCAGCAGTCTTTGATTAAGGAAAACATCCAGTGTACAGTGCGAGTCTCTAGAGGAGCGATACAACCAACCAACCCTTAAATAATGAATTAGGGTCGTTTATATAGAGCAAATATCCAAAAATATCTATTACAGTAGACCTAAACAGGTCTGAGGGAAATGAGTTCTTTAACTTAATCTTTGTCCTTAAATTAATTTAAGAAAATATCTTTTGAGCTGCGCTGGAGGCAGCTGTATCAAAACGAGTTAATATGGCGTCCTTGGTGGCTCGGTGCGGTGTTTCTGCAATAACTGTGCCTTGTCTTTTATCTGCATCCCAAAGGCAGTTATGCTTGTTTCTAGGTGGCTTTAATGTGCACTAATCCCGATCTGATGAGATTTGAATTGCCTTTACTGCTTCTTTGACTTGGATGGAGGTCTTTAATGTTCACCTACTTTGATGTTGCTGATCTGATACTCTCTGCCGCTTCACTGATACTCTTTTAACTGAATCTGGGCTTCATCTTTCCTCTGATACTCTTGAAACTGTCAAGTCGCCCCTTTTCTGCCCCTTCCAGGCAAGAATACCTGCTGCAAATACTTTTTTCTTGGCCTCTAGAATGCCGTCGGCACTGGCTAATTGCATATGAACATACATGAAAAAATCCTGTCAAATAATGGCAGAGGAATGCAACCTGCTAACTGTGATGGACTGAGGCTGGCTTTTAAGCCTTCCATTTTGAGCAATTTTTCTTAGTGATGCGCAATTTTTCTAGGCGCTAATCGCGCATGGAAAACTGCCTCAGTTTTTCATTCCGAGCATCCTTTGCTGCGATTTTCGCCCTTCGCGCCTTTTTCGGTGATGACGTCAGCATGATGTCAGTGGTGGGTCCTGGTACGGCAGGGTGACGTGGCAGGGTGATGTAGCAGTACGGCAGGGTAACGTGGCAGCTGACTGGTTTCACGACGTGGCACAGGACATGGTGGCGGGGTAGGGACAGAGGGAGATGCGGTGGCAGTGACACGTAGCAGCGGCGGGGACGCAGTGGTGACGTCATGGGAAGATGTGGTGCCGACGTCACATAGGGGAAGCGGTTTTTTGTTTCATGTCGCACCGCTTTTGTGCATAGGCGGCGGAGGAGGACCCGACATAGCCGGGAGAGCGACACGTGGCGGGAGTACGACGGGAAAACCGCCCATCTCCCAGACGTTAACCCTTGGCATATCGAGACAGGAAAAGACCCACCCACTGTAGATCTTGGGTGGGCCAGATCCAACGGCTGACGGGACAGACAAGGCGGCGGAGGGTTAGGGACGGGGCCCGCGCTGTTTATTATTTGTTTATTCATATGGCGGGGGGGTTAAACATTAGAACTGTGGGTTAACAGGTTATGCGCTGGCAGTGTTTAATGTTTAAATAAACGTTTAAACAAAGCTCTACAAAATACACGCAAAGGGTAGAGTATTAGAATCTTATGGTATAGGGGTGGGCAATGGTTATTAATGTAACCAAGGGTTAGATTAATCCCAGGTTTAAGACGCGGAAGGGCTAATAGTAGCCCCATATGGACTATTATTTCCCAAAACCATGCTACAAACCTATAATGCTTTTTGGGGTAGGATATTTAATATGTTTTTTGGAATTTTATATAGTTTTTGTAGTAATAGGGACGGGAAAGTGGCTAGGGAGCTATACAATAGAGTTAGGAGTTAATATGGGTTTGCGAAGTGAAAGTGTGGGGGTATGAAACTAAGTTTGTGAAGAAAAACTCAGATATAGGAAGTGAATGGACTGCGGAGAAATGATTTTTACACAAGAAATGTGGCTTCTCTTGACTGAAGAAAGTCACAGCTTGACTTAGTATTTTACAAAAAATGAAGTGATAACAGGACTGGTTGGGCAGATCCCAAGGTCCTCAAGGGGATGTTAGTGAGTGATTTGGGAAATAAGAAGAAGGGGGAATTAGACATGCCTGGCTTGAGCTCCTCCAAATGAAAAAGTGCCTCATAATTGTGATCTGAATAGATATAACACTTGAAAACATGAAATGGATCACATAGCTTGATTCTGCAACCACAAAACTACTTACCCAGCCTACTTACCTAGCATTTTTTCTTCCTTTTGGTTTGGGTGCACTTGAACTAGCAAACCCATCTTTTCATTCTTTTCTTTTTGCTATCCTCCTATCTAAATCGATCCTTATTTCTTCTGGGGCTCAGATTAAGCTGATGAGCTCCCTTTTTTCTCTACCTATCTACAAATCTGCCAAGATTAAGCTGTTTGGACAGATAATGATTCTCTATATTCTACAACAGGAAATTGAAACCTAGGGAGACCAAGATTAAGCTGTTTGGCCTTCCCTTTAACTGAAAATTCTTCAAAAATGGAATAACTCATCAAAATTGGAATACAGCAGTGGCATTTAGACTAGCACACTTTCATGGCCTCTTCTTTGGCCTCTTTTGGAAATATGGAGCATTGCAGCATGCAAAGATGACATATTTGGCACTTTCAATTGTCAATCATGAAATATGAACACCTGTTGCAACAGGAGGCTAACAGTGGCTCCACTTGGGGATGGATTTTCCTTGTGAAAAGCCAAGAACAGCAGGTCAGACTGCCTTGATCTTCTATTGTTGTTGTAGACTGAAACTTCTCTGTCGGCTGCTAAATGATTTGAAACCTCTGAAACCTGAACACAACATTCTCATAAACTGAATTTTTACACAATAGCAGCACTGCCTGCTTTCTTCTGCGTGCTCTATCATTACATGCACCTCTGCCTGAGAACTTGCCTTTGAAATAAACACAACATAGGGGAACAAAACTGGAGCACTTCCCTTGATTCTATCTTGAAAAAGGGTGCTAATTAAACTGAAAATCCTCCTTTCTTTTGATACTATTGACTAAAAAACTGCTTGCTCTTTTGCTGAAATTAATGCAATGACAGAGATCTGAAATGGCGGACCTGGTTTGGTTCTGTCTTCACAAACTTTGTTGTTGCTCCTCTAACAATCGGACTATTGTACAAAAATAAAACAAAGCGCTGATATATACAAACATTTATGTACAAATATAATACAGCTGGGTTGTTTTCAACAAAAGGGATCATGATAATGCTTTAACATTCGGCCATTAACAGGGCCTTCTTCAGCTGTGCTGCCATCTACAGATTTGAGGAAATATGTGTTATTTCCCTGCACAGCCCCGATAACAAATGGGCCTTTCCATAAAAAATCAAATTTTGCATGTTTGCCCTTGTCTTCGCTTCGTGAGTCCCACCTTAGAAATTTGTTGCCAACACAGAAATCCTCAGCCTTATCTCTCTTATCAAACATCCTTTTGAGCTTCTCTTGCAAAATTTGAGCTCTGTCATAGACCTGCTCTCTTGTTTGCTGAAGATGAATGGTCTGGTTGATTCTTCATTGAATGTCATTTGGTTCAGCCTGAATCTCCTGTAACAGTTTGATAGTAGGAATGCCCAAGGACGAAGGAAACCTGGCCTCCATGCCATATAGTAACTCATAAGGGCTCATCCCAATGGATCTCTTGGTTGACAATCTGTCTGCGCATAGGGAATTTGTGAGCTTTTTATGCCAGTTCTTCTTGTTTTCTTCTAAGATCTTCTTGATAATACTAATCAGACTTTTGTTGGATGATTCAGCCAAGCCATTACCTTGAGGATAATAGGCTATGGAATGGCCCAAGGTAATGTGAAATTTATGGCAAAAATTGATCATCTTTTTGGATTTGAAGGCAGCGGCGTTGTCAGTAATGATCTTCTTAGGGCAGCCAAATCTAGAAAGGATATTGCACTCAAGGAATTGGATAATGGTGGAGTCATTGGCTTGCCTACATGGGATGGCTTCAATCCACTTGGTGAAATAGTCGGTGGCTGTTAAAATCCACTTGTGCTGGCCTGAGGAAGAGGGATGGATTTCTCCAATGAAGTCAAGACCCCATTGTTGAAAAGGCTTCTCGGTTGAGATGGGTTTAAGAGGCAAGGGCAGCAGCTTTCTTTTGCCTTCAAAGATTTGGCATTTGTGGCATGAGGTAGCAAACTTCTTTACATCTGCAAACAAAGAGGGCCAATAGAAACCAGCCCTTAAAATTTTATCAGCAGTGGACTTCCAATATAGATGTCCTCCACAGTCCCCTACATGGAATTCTTTCATGACATTGTTAGTTTCATTCATAGTTAAACAATTAAGCAATATGCCTTCATGATTTTTCCAAAATAATGCACCATCTAAAACACAAAACTTTAAAGCCTTCATTTTTAAAAATCTTTTCTTGGTTCTGGACAATCCTGGGGGAGCACACAGGTTTAACAATACAAAGCAAATATCAGCATACCATGGGGATTGCAAGAAGGTTTCACTGATCTGTGGAGTCGCCAGCTCCTGTTCATTGTCCAGTTGGTTAATGTCTAAGGCTTGAAAATTTGTTTCGGCCATCATTTTGGCTAAACCTTATCCCTTTATCAGCTTGGTTGGTTTTATTTCTATGTCATATTCAAGGATGTTGGCAATCCACTTGCCTCTCTTGCCTTCTAATCCCTCTTGAGTTAATATGTCCTTTACAACAACATTTGGCACATAAGCAATCACATGTGAATATAAAATATAAATTCTCAAGTCTTTAATGGCCTTAACAAGGGCATAGGCCTGCTTCTCCATGATTTGGTACTTCAAGGGTGCATCTCTTAAGGCTCGGCTGAAAAATGCAATTGGATTTTCATTTCCTTGATCATCCTTTTACAAAAGGACAGCAGCTATGGTATTATCAGATGCAAATGAAAATATGATAAAGTCCTTATCAAATTTAGGACTTGTGAGGACAGGGGCTTGGGTTAAGGCAGCTTTGATACTCTCAAATGCTTGCTTGGCTTCAAGAGACCACTTTACCTTGGCATCCTTCTTAAGCATGTTGTTTAACAGTCTTATCATCTCGGCTAGATTTGGGATGAATCTCCTTAGGAAATTTATCTTTCCAAGGAATGCTTGCAATTCTTTGATGTTTCTTGGATAAGGGATTTGAAGGATGGCTTGAATTCTTTCAGGATCAATTCTAATCCCATTTTTTGAAATGATATGGCCTAGTAATTTGCCTTCTTCAAGGTTGAAGAGAGACTTCTTAGGATTGAAGGAAATGCCATATTTCCTACATGTCATGAATATTTGCCTAAGGTGTTTGAGGTGCTCTTGATTAGATTTGGAGAAAGGGGTTAAGTCATCAAGGTAAACAACTAGGAAATCATGGATTTCCTTAGCAAATGCAATGTCCATGGCCCTTTGAAAGGTAGCACCTACATTCTTTAGGCCAAAAGGCATTTTCACATATTTAAATGTTCCCCACGGTGTGGTAAAGGCTGTCTTGTCTTGGTCATCCGGGTGAACAAGTATTTAATTAAAACCTGAAAAGCCATCAAGTAAAGAGATTCTAGATGACCCCACTACTCTTTGTAGGATATGATCCATCTTAGGCAAAGGATAGTGGTCTTTTAGGGAGACTTGGTTTAAGTTTCTTAGGTCCACACATAGCCTAATCTCACCTGTTTTCTTTCTTGTGGGAACAAGATTGGATACCCATTCAGAAAATCTGATGGGTGCTATGACACCTGCTTCAAACATCCTCTTGACTTCCTTCTCAACCAAGGGAAGGAGCATGGGATTGATTCTTCTAAGTTTTTGTTTGAAGGGCTTTTGGTTTGGTTTTAAGGGAATGGTGTGTTGGATCACTGAGGTGTCATAGGACTTCAAGTCCTCATAACTCCATGCAAATAAATCTTGAAACTCTTTGAACAGATCGACATATTTGGGCTTTTGATCAGGTGGCAGATTTTTGGACAATTTAATCATTTTGGGCTTCTCTGCTGTCCCAATGTTGTGTTCTTCTATTGCAGTGTTTAAGGGCTGCATCTTTGGCTTTTTAGGAACATCATTAGCATCAAACATGTCTTCTAATGGAGTTAGGCCAGCAGGAAAAAAGTTATCCTTTAAGTCAATGATCTCGGCCTCTGTTTTGGCTATTTCCTCCAAATGCATCTGTTTCAGCTCTTCTATGTTTGTGTTGTCGAAAATAGTTGGGTGTAGGATTTGTTTTGCTGTTATAGTTGTTACAGCATGCTGATTTTCATTTGTTTGATGTTGGGAATCGTTCGTGGCATCCATGTCAATGTTTATATTTGAAAACTCATGCTCAAGAGTGAGGAAATTGTTAATTTGTTCATTTCTTTCAAACACTTGCCGATCTTTAACGTTATTTGGGACAGCATGCCTATGTTTTATCTCAGTAGTTAAATGGTGATTTGGCTCAAAGGGAAGCTTGCATGTGCTAGCAAAGGTGGCTAGACTGTGAGCATGAATGTTATGATTTCTTGAAATCTTGGCAAGCTTGGATTCGGAGAATGCATTGAGTATATTAGTGGTAGCAGTCCTATAGGCCCTCATTCTATTGTCATTAGTAACAAAGTTGCCTTTCATTTGTTGTACGATTAAATCGGAGTCACCTAGAATAGACACTTTTGTAGCTCCTAGAAATTTGAGCAATTTAAGGCCTAAAAGGAGAGCCTCATACTCTGCCATGTTGTTGGTTCATTTGAAGTTTAGTCTGTAGGCATGGCCTTCTGCATGATTGTTATGTGTATAGTGAATCCATACCCCTACCTCTGCTCCTAACTTATTAACTGAACCATCAAACTCCAAATACCATGTGATTTCTTGCTTGTGGTTAGTATTAAGAGTTTCAGTTATTTTAGGATTGGGCGGACTTGAGTCTTGTGTTTCGAGAGGTTCTTCTTGTGTGCTGGTTACATTGGCTGTTGTGACAGTCTCATGGGTATGTGCAACCTATTCTTCATTGATGTGTGCTTGTTGTTCTAGAGCCAAAGGCTTGATATCAATTAAAGGGCATCTATCATCATTAAACAAAATAAATGAATCCATATCAGAATGGATTGAGTAGATAGGGAAATTTTGGGGCTTTTCCTCACTACTTACCACATACTTCATCAGTGTTTCTCTATACAGTCTCTTTGGTTGCCCAAAGACTAAAATAGTGGCATAAGAGAGGTCTAGTTGGAGAGATCCTTGGAGTTTTGCTCCCCAAGATCTTGATAAGAGCATGCCATACTTTGGTGGAATGTCAGCAACCACTACGTCCATTAGGATTGTCTTGTTGGGAAATCGGACTAAAGACACACAAAGGCCTTTGATTAAGCCTAAACACTTGACCTGACTTGAGTCAAAGGAGAATAGATCTTTGTATTGCCTAGTGACATCAAGGTTTAGCTTCTCCATTATAGCTTTGGGCATAAGATTGTGTGAGGCACCTGAGTCAAACATAGCATTGTGAAAGACTTTGTCATGTATGTGCAAACTGACATAAAAGGGTAAAATAGATCCATATGTTGGTTTTCCATTAACTTCTAGGCCAAACAGTAGTTCAGGGGTATCATCTAAAACATTTACATCATCCTTGACCTCTGGCATTTGAAGTGATCTTTGGATTTGCTACCTATAAACATCATGCTTGGCAAGTTCTGAGAGGGGGATGGATATCTTAAGTTTTCCAATCTCTGCCTCTAAATCAAATGATTTTTCTGATTGGGTTTTAGTATTGTGAGAGGCAGGATTCCCTTTTTCCATTGGAGTATCAGCGATCTGCTTTTGTTCTTGATCGATTTCTTGAACTATTTCTGATTTGGAGAGGTTTTTAGGAGTGTTGTTCAAATCTTCTTTTGAGGAAGAAGATACAAAAGGCTGATTTTTAGAGGGCTGAATGTCTGTTATGTCCTCTACAGTCACTTGATGTAGGTTTGGGACAGTTATATCAGCAGTTTCTATGAGGGCAGCCTTTTCTTTGATCTTCTTAGGCTGCTTGGTTTCATTTGGTTTAACTTTTTCGGGCACATCTATGGTTCTTGTCCTCAGCTTATACTATTTGTGGACCTCATAAACAGCTAAATCATAACCTTGTTTCAGGTCAAAAGACTCACCAGACTTAGTCTGAAATTGATTTATCTCCTAGTCATCTTGGTCTTCTTGGGTTAGAAAAATTTGTTGCTCACCCTTCAAATCTATCAAATTCATGTGAGTCTCCTCTATTGGCTCACTAGATGTAGATGCTTCAGCATAGTTTTCATGAAAAGGAGGTCTTATATCATGGTCGGGACTAGCCCTTCCAACATTTGGGTTTTGATTCTTTCTGAAATTTGGGTTCCTGACAGTGTTGGCTTGCTGCCCGTCCCATGATGATTTCCTCTCAACACTCTCTACTCTGTCTCCCAGCCTATGCATGCCATTGATAATAGCATCTAGGTTTTTATCTAAGGCTGAGGGTTCTTCCTTGAAGGTGGTTCTTCTCTCAATTCTAGCTCTGTTTCTTTTGGTAATTAAATTTGCCTCCACAGTAACAGCGACATTTTGCATTTCGGCAAGGTTGTTAGGGGCTCTTTCCTTTAACTGGTAGGCCATATCTGGGTCGAATCCATCAGGGAATTTATACAAGGCAAGGTCAAGTGGAGGCCTCAAGTTCTGTGGTATTGCATTATAGACATTATTGAATCTTGCACAATAGTCCAAAACAGTCTCTTGAGGGCCTCTTTTAATTGTATCATATTCAGCTAGTATGTGCAAGGGGTATTTCTTTTTCTCCCATCTGTTGATAAATGACTGGTATAAGGCTTCCAGGTCTGCTATGGAATTGGCTAGGAGTGCTCTAAACAGAGTCCTGACATCGCCTGTCAAACTTTGGACAAAAATCTTCATTCTCACACCATCATCGTCAATCTCATAGCTTTCAAAGTAAACCTACATTTTCTTTGTATGCTGAAGGGTTGTGCAGGCACTTGTGCCATCAAAATAAGTTATTTTAGTCTAGTAATCCTAAGGCATAGCCCCGGGATTAGCAGGCAGCTGTAAAGGTGCATATCTGTTAGCCATATTCACAGGGATAAGTGGAACAACAGGGATAAATGGAACAACTAGAACAACTGGGATAATAGGAGTAGTAGTGGTAGTATGTGCAGTGAACGGAGGTGTGGAAAAGGTGCTTGGAGAGGTGGATGAAGAACAAGGGGAACTAGGGGTTGAACGAAATAAAACTTTGACAGGGGTTGGAACACAGCTTGGTTGAACTGTTTCAGGACTAGAATCAGCAAAATCCTCTTTTCGCTCTAATTTCCTGAGGTTCCTTGGGATTAAATTCAGATTTTCAAAAGCAGCTGGGGGATTTGGGTCTGGATTTGACCTTGTATAATGTGAATTCTTTTTGGGAGCCAGCTTCTAGCTTTTTTTTGGGGGATTTTTCTAACAATATATGGGTTAGAAAGGAACTTTTGAAGGTCTGGTTCTTTCCCAATGGAGCTTTCCAACTTGATTTGTGAAATTATCTGAGGATTCTCCCCAGTTGAGTCGCCATTATGTTAACACTCAGGTTGTCCCTAAAGCTCCTTAAAGGGATACGGCCGAGGTAACCACAAACCAATCTTTGGACTGCAGGTCCTAGCCTACCTGCAATCAGAGAGGGCTCTCTCTTTATAGATTTAGCTTTGTTAATAGTGATTTTAGGCTAGTTATTGGGTTCAAGGGGTTTTGTTTGTGTTTTGGTGGGAAGGAGGATGCTTTCAAGTAGAGAGGCAATGCATAGTGTGGTAAGTTTCAAACCACTGGGCATGGAGTCATGGAGTAGGACTGCTGGTGCATTTTCTTGGTCACAAGAGAGAAATATGGAGTAAGCTAGCTGCACATGAAACAATGATTCAAGCTAAAAGGATGGAATGAGGGCTAAGGAATGAGAGGCAACAAAGAATCTCTCATTCAGCTTAAAAACAGGAAGGTGAAAGAGCTCTATCTAGGAGCAGTCAAGAATCCCTAGATAACTGTCAAACATGGGTGAATTAGAGGAAATATGAGCCAAAGGGAATTCATATTCATTACTAATTCAGATGTAAACATAAAGAAACAACAGACATTGAGCATAGAGTGCAGCCAAGCAAGTTCTAAGCTAATATTTCTTTCTACTATTTAGAAGGTGATACATGTATAATATGAGCATATATCAATGAAAACAGAGGTAAGAAGCACTTATTGAGTCATATTGCAGCACAAGAATTCCATATTCATTCTTCAACCATTAAACAAACATCAAAAAATCCATCCTCCAGGCTTTTCAGCAATCTTTGATTAAGGAAAACATCCAGTGTACAATGTGAGTCTCTAGAGGAGCGATACAACCAACCAACCCTTAAACAATGACCAATCTTTGGACTGCAGGTCCTAGCCTACCTGCAATCAGAGAGGGCTCTCTCTTTATAGATTTAGCTTTGTTAATAGTGATTTTAGGCTAGTTATTGGGTTCAAGGGGTTTTGTTTGTGTTTTGGTGGGAAGGAGGATGCTTTCAAGTAGAGAGGCAATGCATAGTGTGGTAAGTTTCAAACCATTGGGCATGGAGTCATGGAGTAGGACTGCTGGTGCATTTTCTTGGTCACAAGAGAGAAATATGGAGTAAGCTAGCTGCACATGAAACAATGATTCAAGCTAAAAGGATGGAATGAGGGCTAAGGAATGAGAGGCAACAAAGAATCTCTCGTTCAGCTTAAAAACAGGAAGGTGAAAGAGCTCTATCTAGGAGCAGTCAAGAATCCCTAGATAACTGTCAAACATGGGTGAATTAGAGGAAATATGAGCCAAAGGGAATTCATATTCGTTACTAATTCAGATGTAAACATAAAGAAACAACAGACATTGAGCATAGAGTGCAGCCAAGCAAGTTCTAAGCTAATATTTCTTTCTACTATTTAGAAGGTGATACATGTATAATATGAGCATATATCAATGAAAACAGAGGTAAGAAGCACTTATTGAGTCATATTGCAGCACAAGAATTCCATATTCATTCTTCAACCATTAAACAAACATCAAACAATCCATCCTCCAGGCTTTTCAGCAATCTTTGATTAAGGAAAACATCCAGTGTACAATGTGAGTCTCTAGAGGAGCGATACAACCAACCAACCCTTAAACAATGAATTAGGGTCGTTTATATAGAGCAAATATCCAAAAATATCTATTACAACAAACCTAAACAGGTCTGAGGGAAATGAGTTCTTTAACCTAATCTTTGTCCTGAAATTAATGCAAGAAAATATCTTTTGACCTGCGCTGGAGGCAGCTGTATCAAAACGAGTTAATATGGCGTCCTTGGTGGCTCGGTGCAGTGTTTCTGCAATAACTGTGCCTTGTCTTTTATCTGCATCCCAAAGGTGGTTATTCTTGTTTATAGGTGGCTTTAATGTGCACTAATCCCGATCTGATGAGCTTTGAATGGCCTTTACTGCTTCTTTGACTTGGATGGAAGTCTTTAATGTTCACCTGCTTTGATGTTGCCAATCTGATACTCTTTGTCGCTTCACTGATACTCTTTTAACTGAATCTGGGCTTCATCTTTCCTCTGATACTCATGAAACTGTCAAGTCTTCCCTTTTCTGCCCCTTCCAGGCAAGAATACCTGCTGCAAATGATTTTTTCTTGGCCTCTAGAATGCTGTCGGCGCTGGCTGATTGCATATGAACATACATGAAGAAACCTTGTCAAATAATGGCGGAGGAATGCAACCTGCTAACTATGCTAGACTGAGGCTAGCTTTTAAGCCTTCCATTTTGAGCGATTTTTCTTAGCGATGAGCTAATCGCGCATCGAAAACTGCCTCAGTTTTTCATTCCGAGCATACTTTGCTGCGATTTTCTCCCTTCGTGCCTTTTTCAGTGATGATGTCAGCGGTGGGTCCCGATATGGCAGGGTGACGTGGCAGGGTGATGTAGCAGTATGGCAGTGTAACGTGGCAGCTGACTGGTTTGACGATGTGGCACAGGACACGGTGGCGGGGTAGGGACAGAGGCAGATGCGGTGGCAGTGACACGTAGCAGCGGCGGGGACGCGGTGGTGATGTCATGGGAATACGTGGCACCGACGTCACATAGGGGAAGCGGTTTGTGGTTTCATGTCGCACCGCTTTTGTGCATAGGCGGTTTCGGCAGAGGAGGACCGGACACAGCCGGGAGAGTGACACGTGGTAGGAGTACGATGGGAAAACCGCCCATCTCCCGGACGTTAACCCTCGGCATATCGAGACAGGAAAAGACCCACCCACCATAGATCTCGGGTGGGCCAGATCCAATGGCTGACGGGACAGACAAGGCGGCGGAGGGTTAGGGACGGGGCCCGCGCTATTTATTATTTGTTTATTCATACGGGGGGGGGGGGGGGGGGGGGGGGGGGGTTAAACATTAGAACTGTGGTTTAATAGGTTATGCGCCGGCAGCATTTAATGTTTAAATAAACGTTTAAACATTAAAGCTCTACAAAATACACGCAAAGGGTAGAATATTAGAATCTTATGGTATAGGGGTGGGAAACGGTTATTAATGTAACCAAGGGTTAGATTAATCCCAGGTTTAAGACATGGAAGGGCTAATAGTAGCCCCAGATGGACTACTATTTCCCAAAACCATGCTACAAACCTATAATGATTTTTGGGGTAGGATATTTAATATGTTTTTTGGAATTTTATATAGTTTTTGTAGTAATAGGGACGGGAAAGTGGCTAGGGAGCTATACAATAGAGTTAGGAGTTAATATGGGTTTGTGAAGTGAAAGTGTGGGGGTATGAAACTAAGTTTGTGAAGAAAAACTCAGATATAGGAAGTGAATGGACTGTGGAGAAATGCTTTTTACACAAGAAATGTGGCTTCTCTTGACTGAAGAAAGTCACAGCTTGACTTAGTATTTTACAAAAAATGAAGTGATAACAGGACTGGTTGGGTAGATACCAAGGTCCTCAAGGGGATGTTAGTGAATGATTTGGGAAATAAGAAGAAGGGGGAGTTAGACATGCCCGGCTTGAGCTCCTCCAAATGAAAAAGTGCCTCATAATTGTGATCTGAATAGATATAACACTTGAAAACATGAAATGGATCACATAGATTGATTCTTCAACCACAAAACTACTTACCCAGCCTACTTACCTAGCATTTTTTCTTCCTTTTGGTTTGGGCGCACTTGAACTAGTAAAACCAACTTTTCATTCTTTTCTTTTTGCTATCCTCCTATCTAAATCGATCCTTATTTCTTCCAGGGCTCAGATTAAGCTGATGAGCGCCCTTGTTTCTCTACCTATCTACAAATCTGCCAAGATTAAGCTATTTGGACAGATAATGATTCTCTATATTCTACAATAGGAAATTGAAACCTAGGGAGACCAAGATTAAGCTGTTTGGCCTTCCCTTTAACTGAAAATTCTTCAAAAATGGAATAACTCATCAAAATTGGAATACAGCAGTGGCATTTAGGCTAGCACACTTTCATGGCCTCTTCTTTGGCCTCTTTTGGAAATATGGAGCATTGCAGCATGCAAAGATGACATATTTGGCACTTTCAATTGTTAATCATGAAATATGAACACTTGTTGCAACAGGAGGCTAACACTAGGGTTAGGTTTTGGGATGTTAAGGGTTTTCCATTGTTTCTCAACAATAAATAGGCCTTTGAGCCTCATTGTAACATAGTTCAGAGGCATGTAGCCACCACATCTCTTCTCAGAGATAAGTTATCATCGCCCTAGCTAGTTTATTTCGATTGTTGTTTATAAGCATATTTTAGTATTTTACATTAATGAAATGAAGTATTATTTCCGTTGCATTTCTGTGTTTATGGTTATCTCTGTAATTTGTTGCGTTCTTGTTTAAATCAAGATCAGTGGTATCAAAGCAATCTACTTTTTCTCTGTTTTTCTTTGCATGTTCCCAAACGAGGTCGGGATATAACGAGTTAGGGCTTGAACTGGTTGAACTTTTGCAATACCAGCCCCGCAAATCCTGACGGCCTCCCATGGCAGATGAAAAGAAAGACGAGGGGGCAGGAGATCCCATCAAAATCTTGCTCGAAGAAGCCCTCAAGAAACAAAGGAACGCGATGATGGACAACTTTGCCCAGATCCTTTAGCGGCTACCCAGGGGCAACACATCGGCTTCCAATAGCTACTCTGGAAACGCCACACCGTTTAAGGTACAAGTTAATTTTGAAATCCCCATATTCGAGGGTCAGATAAACATAGATGTTGTCGATAAATGGTTAAATCTGCTAGAGGGTTATTTTTCTGTTCATGATTTTTCCAGTCGGGAAAAGATTATTTTCGCTCTTCTCAAAGCAGCCCCCCACGTCAAGGATTGGTGGGAACCCTACTACGAGTAGAAGAATGAAAGTACAGGTTCACTATTTTCAGCTACACCCACTTGGGATTCATTCTGGGATGTTGTCAAGGAGCAGTACTACCCTGTCAGAAGCTATGAGGACAAATACATCAAATGGACCACACTTGGGTAGGGAAGGGACCAAGCTGTGCCGGAGTTCACAAACATTTTTCATACCCTTCGCACACAGTTGGGTATCAAGGACTCTGAGTTACATTTGGTACTCAAATATTGTAGCTGCCTACACAGATACATCCAGGAAGAGATGGAGTTCCTGAACATCTCCTCACTTGGCATGGTGTATCGATATGTTGTCAAAATCGAGCAGAAGTTGAAACAAAAGAAGCGAGACTTTGGATCTTCAAATTTGAAGACCAAAGGACAAAGCCAAGGCAGGGTGACCCAAGACAACCCGTCGAAGCCGCCAGAAAAGAACAACACCACGAAGTTGAAAAAGGACACAGGAAAGTGGTGTGAGTTCCACAAGAGTCCCACTCATAACACAAGTGAGTGTTGGACCAAGCAGTCGTTGGTGGCTGAGTTAAAGGCTTCAGAATCATAAGCATGTTCCAACCCTGAGTCAGAACCTGACAAGGGGAATGGCAAAGGTAATTAAATCATTTATGTTGAGCCCAGCATCACTGTTGCCACCACCAAGATCCAGAGGAATGAGCCCGAAGATCCAGAGGAGGGGAATGTCTTTTCCACTCACAGATGTGGGTGAAGGGTTCGCCGCTACAATTCATTGTCAATAGTGGCAGCCAAAATAACCTCATTTCAGCAAAAGTCGTGAAGCGGTTGGGCCTACCGACTATACCACACCAGTATCCGTACAGTATTAGGTGGCTTCACCAAGGACGAGATCTCCGAGTTCGCCAGCAGTGTCGCCTTCCTTATAGCATCAAACCCTTCACAGATGAGGTATTATGTGATGCTACACCTCTAGATGTTTGTGATGTATTATTAGGCCAACCATACTTGTGGAGGCGACATGTTGTGTATGAGTCAAGGCCCCGCACTGTCATTATTTCTTTGAGTAATTCATTATACTAGATACCAGAGTTAGCCCCACCTATCACCACCTCTTTGATCACTACTAAGAAAGGCAGCAAGCTCATCTCCCAGACTATGAAATTCATTTTCTGTTTGGTTCGCTCCCAAAGTAAGGGGAAGATTGTCACCACATTGATGACCCCGCGAAGGGTTCCTCCACGCAACAGCAGCAACAAAGGGATACGGTCATGAATGAACACAGGAACAACTTCTTGTCACCCACAAGGGTACCACACAAGCTTTAGGTGGGCAACAAAGTCTGGTTGCATCTGCAGAAAGAACGCCTTACAAGAGCCCATCAAAAGCTTCGACCACACCGACATGGTCCTCACACCATTACCAAGGTTGTGGAAAATAAGGCTTTGAAAAACAACATTCCCCATTCCTTCACTTGCACCGAGTGTTCAATGTGGACTATTGTCGACCATGCTTCCCACCATTACTAGACACATCAGAGATTGCAGAACAACTCACTAGGGACCAAGTTCAGCAGATGGAGGAACTCAATGCAATGGGGACCATTGCTTCCTAAGGAGGGAGGAATGATCTAGGTGGATGTTGGTGGCCACCCATGTATCCCATTTGGACCCCCACAACTATATCTTTCATTTTTTCAGTTTCCATAATTGTAGCACAATTTACTATTTTTAGCAGTTTTTTGGGTCCTGAACTTTTGGAGATGTTTTGAGGCCCCAAACGATGTTTTTTGGGAAATCTCAGAGCAACATGGGTCTATGGACTGATTTTTATCTTCTCAAAGTTGTAGTTCTCAGATAGCTCTTTCTAACAAGCTATTTCACGCGTCAAATGGAGATCGTATGCCAAAGTTACGACCCTAGGAAGTTGATGTACCAATTTACCCAAAACGGGGCCCACAATTTGGCCTTTCATCTTCTAGGGTTAGGTTTTTGGATGTTAAGGGTTTTCCATAATTTCTCAACAATAAATATGCCTTCAAGCCTCATTGTAACATAGTTCAGAGGCATGTAGCCACTACATCTCTTCTCAGAGATAAGCTACCATTGGCCTAGCTGGTTTATTTCCATTGTTGTTTGTAAGCATATCTCAGTATTTTACATTAAGGAAATGAAGTATTATTTCTGCTTCATCTTTGTGTTTATGGTTATCTTTGTAATTTGTTGCATCCCTATTTAAATCCGGATCACCTACCATCATTTCCTTTCCCCAACCCACTCATTTCATCATTTCACTCATTCCTCATTGTTTTTTCCATTTTCTTGTTATCTAGGTTTCTATCATAATAGAGGGAGATTCTTCACCATCAGAAAGAAGAATACATCATAAAGGAGGTAAAATCCTCATATAAGAGCCTACCAACTACAATGAAATCAACTCATCACCATTCATCAAGTAGTGTTTTGAATATGTCAACTGTCTAGGGTTTTGTCAAAGGGTAGGTGAAGTGGGTTTCCATGAATAGCTAACTGATTAGATTTCCACCAATCTGAAAGGGGAAAGGGCCATCATAGCGGGGGTTGAATTCACATTTTTAATAGCTTCCATTTCTCTTGCCATAGGGATACCTCATCATGGAGAGTACTTGTTCAAAGGCATGAGCTTGGACCTTGAACATTATAGATATTTCTTGAAATCACCCTACAGAGAGGCCCATACACATATCATCCCATTTAGGTACCTGTTGGAGAATTATGCGGCATTCATTAAGGTTGTAATGAATTTTTTCACCTATGACGGAAGATTTTCCAGATTGTATGCATATCACATCAGGCTTCTCATGAATTTCGCAGCTCTAAAACCTCTCAAAATATGTAATTATTTATATAGAAGCCTTATTAAAATGTTTGTGAAGGTACAAGTGAAAGGCAAAGAACATCACCCTAGTGTTTTTCATCAAAGCTTGATAAAGATTGTAGTCCTCCATCAGCTAGAAAAAAGAAACATGACATGGGATTCATTCTTAGAAACAAATTTGCAGTGGCATGAAACTACGTTTTCAATTCATCATTAAGACATATCAACACAGTAGGTGGAGGTAGGATCATCAAGCAAGTCAGTGGAAATTCCAAAAGCACCTAGACCTGGGACAACCAAAATGTATCAAAGAGGAAAAAGGCTTGTATTTACTTCTCAAGTTGAGAAATGGGCTAAGCCTTCTACATCAGCAAAACAAGGATCACATGTATAAGATGAAGACCTAATTGAACATGATTTTGAATTGGTGGACTTGGAAGTGGAAAATGAACCTTAAAACATGCAATAGATTATCAAATAGAAGGATTATCAAATCAAAGAGATCATGGACAATATGGCAAGAGAAAGGTTCGTAGTTCGAGGTTAGATGATGTAATCATGAATAAATAGACATGATAAGTTTTTTAATGGTTAATTATGCCTCATAAAGGAAGCAAAATTCAAAACAAAGTCTAAGAGAAGAGTTTGTATTTGACCTTCTCACTCTTACCTGTTAGTTGAGAGAATCTTGGAAACAGTTCCACCACTTACAAATTTGACTCCTAAAGGTGGGGAAGCTATTTGATTGAGTCTATATGTATTATTTATCATTCAGAGAGAAGGGTTGGAGTTTTTTTGGAGAGGCTTGTGCCTTATGTTTTCTTACAGCTAATCAAGGACCAGTTGCAGCTATATTTCAGGAATACTTGTTCATTAAGTCTATGGTGTTGTTTTCCTTTCGGATCAGTTTTAATTGATGAAATAACTTCTCTTTTCATGCTTTAACTTATTCTTATGGTTTTCCTTGTAGTCATAGAGACAAAATTCTTAGATTTAAGCTCTATTTATGTGGAAAATCATGCTTGTGTTTATTTTCTTTTATAACTAATGAATTCATGCTTATACATGCTCATTATGTTCTCCTAAACTATCAGACCTGTACTACAATGACAAAATCTTAAGTTCACCATAATACACTAATATCTAGCTCCTCTTTATACCTATTACTGTAAATTTGAGGCCTTGACCTAATTAGCTGCCCTATCCCTAGTCCAACAAATTAAAAAACCCTAAATACTCAAATACTCATACAAGACTTGTATATCTAGCCTAAAACCTATTTCTTTTAAGTTATTCATTGACAAATCCTTCGAGAGATCCCTCTCTAGTTTAGTAGGGCTAGATACTAAACGCAAAGTGGTTCAAGGTTACATCTTTCGATATCCTCCTCAGCTTGGGAAATTATATAGGATACCATTTAAGCACCGTTGCTGGGGAAATGACTGATAAATCATTCCTGGGATTCATTCTATTAGAGATTTCAAGAAAAATGGTTCTGTAATTGACAACTTCCAGTTTCTAAAGATAAGATGATTTTACAAATTTCATTAAGCTTAAGGTGTGAAAGTTCTAGATCCTAAAAGACATACTAGGTCAAATCCTAACCCAAACCCACCTTTCATTGTTGATGAAACAATAAAATTGCTCAGAAAACTCAAGTTACCTATCTTTGAAATTGTAGTTCAAAAAATAAAAAGGACAACTTCTTTGCCTAAAAATTTATTTACCTTTGAGCACATTCCTTTTGATATTCAGTTAGAATTATATCTTTCAAGGTCAAAGTCTGAGTCTTTCATTTCTGAAGTGATATCTTGTTAGGTCCCTATACTACTAGTGTAACCCCTTATTGTTATTAGTACAATCCGCTTATTATATTGTTGTGCCCATGGGAGGACAAGAAATTTATACAAAAGCATCAAGAACTACTCAAGTGTTGAGGACAACACTTTTTGAAGGAGAGGGGCATGTTAGGTCCATATACTACTAGTGTAACCCCTTATTGTTACTAGTACAATCCCCTTATTATATTGTTGTGCCCATGTAGTCCCCATATTGTTATTATTGTGCCCCATAGAAGCCCACTATTGTTATTATTGTGTCCTTACATTATTATTGTTATGTCGGCTCTGATTATATTATGACCCCTTAGACTCCTATATATAGAAAGAAGGTCTTGTCATTTGTATCATCAAATAATTGTTCATTTGTGTATTGTAAAGGAGGTTGCCCTCTCGAAGAGGCTTATTTATAAGGCATTCATCTATCTTTTCTATCTTTTTGTGAGCTGGTTTCATAACATTTGGTATCAGAGCTTTGGATTCTAGGGTTTTTCTGCTCCACATAGGCCATCGTGGCATTTTCACTATAACTTTTTTTTGCAACGTTTCAAAAGTTTAAAAAAACCATGTGAGAATAAATCATGCTGAACCTTGGGACCAAATTTTAGATTTTGACTCGCTATAGTTTCAGAGATATGATCTGGGGAAGTTAGGCTTTTTGCAAGCTCCACAATTTCATCTAAAATAGGCCATCGTGGAATTTTCACTATAACTCTTTTGCTACAAAGTTTCAGAAGCTAAAAAAAAAAAATCCATTTGAGAAGAAATCGGTCTGAACCTTGGCACTAAATTTCAAATATTTTCTCACTATATTTGTGGATATATGATATGAGGAAGTTAGGGTTTCTACAGACTCCCGAATTACATCCTAAATAGGTGACCTTGGGAAACTCATCATAACTTTCTCTCTGAGCATCAGATTGAAATTGCATAAGAAGTTACAGAAAGAGGATGGATTGTACTTTGTTTGGCCATATTTTTCAAAACCTAGGGTTGAAACAATGACATGTGGCACATTGTACAAGTTCAATCTATTGAACTAGTCTATAATTAGGTCATCACAGGAGATTGGGAATAAATATTTCTTCGGGAATCCAATTGAAATCAGACTTGCAGATTTAGAAAGAAGTCCCAAAGTGCTATTACAAGCCAAATTTTCTGAAAAACATTCAAAATTACAGAGTTACAGTCATTTCAAGATCGAGCTCCTAACATCAAGAAAAAGTGAGATGAGGAAGTTTCATGGCAAGGATCTAGTAAATTGGATACTACAGATGGAGAAATATTTTGATCTACATGGTGTACCACTGTTATAAAAGGTATGTATTGCATTTAATTATTTAGAACCGAATCAATTTTTATGGTATAAAGGACTTTGTTCTCATAAACCACTTATTACATGGTCAATTTTCACATAGGAAATGATATCACATTATGAGGATACAAAGAGAAACACCTTCTTTAGCCAATTGATAAATCTCAAACAAAAGTGTTCAATGGAAAAGCACATTGAGGACTTTCAAAAATTGAATATAAGTGAAAATGATATTCCAGAGAAGCAGAGGATTGATGTCTCCATAGGGACTTTAAAGGATAACATTCAACATGAGGTTCATCTTTGGGAACCTGATTCATTGGAGAAGGCATTTAGGTTGGCAAGAAAAGGGGAAAGAAAAATTATGGAAACAAGGAATTCTACCTGTCACAAATATAAAGATGGAAGTGTTATCTCTCCTAGCCTTCCACAACCTACAAGGTTGACACCACAAAAATTGGAGAAAAAAGAGCAAACGGACTTTGTTACAATTATGATAACAAATACATTAAAGGTCATAAGTGTGCTGAGAAGAAATTATTTTACATTGAAAGTGAAGAGGAGGAAGAAAAGGATCAAGAAACATCAAAAGAAGAGGATATACACCAGGAACCAACACCAGAGAAAGAAGAAATGAATTCAACCATATCTTGTAAAGCATTGGCAAGAATTACCACTCCTCAAACTCTCAAGATACAAGGACATATCAAGAAGAAAAAGGTTCATGAAGTGGAAGATCACATCAAGAAAGAATAAATGAATCTGACCATATCTTGTAATGCATTGGATGGAATTACCACTCCTCAAACTATCAAGATAGAAGGACATATCAAGAAGAAAAATGTTCAAGAAGTGAAATATCACATCGAGCATCAAGAAATGAATTTGACCATATCTTGTAATGCATTGGAAGAAATTACCACTCCTCAAACTCTCATGATAGAAGGACATATCAAGAAGAAAAAGATTCAAGCAGTGAAAGATCACATCGACCATCAAGAACAAGTTCTCCAACTTTTAAAGGGTAATGCCACTTTGGTTTAGAATCAAATGAAACAATAGGCAAATCAACATCGCAATGAATGAAGTTTTGATGTAGGCGATTGGGTATTTTTACAGCTACATCTCAAGAAATCTATTTATGAGAAGCAAATGTTGGCAATACTACACGCACTTACAAAATGGTGACCTTACCTAATGGGAAGACACTTCAAGGTAAAAATGGATCATGATAGTCTTAAATAATTTTTAGAACAAAGATTATCTTTAGAAAAAACAAAAAAAATAGGTCACAATGATGTTTGGTTATGACTTTGAAATCATCTACAAAAAAGGGAAGAAAAATGTTTTTGCAGATGCACTCTCAAGAAAGGATGAGGATGTGGAAGCATTGTTTTGTGCTATTTCTATTATCCAACCAGATTGGATAAACAAAGCAAGGGGTGAATGGAATAAGGACGAAGAAGTGTGGCCACTCATTCAAAAGTTGCAGAAGATCCCAGTTCAAACAATATTGGCAAAACTTGACGAGAAACGAAAAATCATATTGGAACCTGGACCAGTCACATAAACAAGAACCCGGCAGCTACGAAATCGATCAATTTCAGAGTATCTCATCAAGTGGAAGAATTTACCCAATGAAGATTCCACATGGGAGGACAAGAATTTTATACAGAAGCATGAAGAAATACTCAAGCATCGAGGACAACACTTTTTGAAGGAGAGGGGCATGTTAGGTCCCTATACTACTAGCGTAACCCCTTATTGTTATTAGTACAACCCCCTTATTATATTTTTGTGCCCATGTAGTCCCCATATTGTTATTATTATGCCCCATAGAATCCCACTATTGTTATTATTGTGCCCTTACATTATCATTGTTATGTCAGCTCTGATTATATTATGACCCCTTAAACTCCTATATAGAAAGGAGGCCTTGCCATTTGTATCATCCAAGAATAGTTCATTTGTGTAATGTAAAGGAGGTTGCCCCCTTGAAGAGGTTGAATTCTAAGGTGTTGATCTATCTTTTCCATCTTTTTGTGAGCTAGTTTCATAACATATCTGAACCTCTTCAATTTGAATCTCATCCTCATTCTTCAGAATATCTATTTTCTAAAGTTGATCATGAGTTGTGGTTGAATTTTGACAAACTCTAAAGCCTTTCTGACAAGCTCAAAATCACTACTGAAAGGGCCTACATCCAATATCAGCTTGAATACCTAACTGCTACTTCATCCTCTACTACACCACCAAACACATCATCTCTTCCACCACCTCCATCAGTGTCATCATATTTACCTACACAGCCCATTGTAGTACATTTACTACATCCTCTAGCAGTCATGGCATGATTCGCACCTCTTTTACTACTTGCTCAACTTGCTGCTCTACCTTCGAACTATGGCCAAAGACTCCCTCTTTTTATGGAAGCTCAGAAAACACAGCCTAACAGCATGTTGATAAATTGGTAGATTTTATCAATCTGGAAGAAATTGATGAAGATGATGCTAAGATGAGAATCATAGCTTAGAGTTTTTCCGAAGATGTGAAGAAATGGTTTTAGAGCTTGGCTTTTAATTCTGTAAATAATTCACAGCAGTTGATAGAGTTGTTCCTAGCATGATGGCAAGAGAAGAAAAATCCATTACAGATTTTGGTTGAGTATAACTCAATGAAAAGAAATTCAAATGAGATAGTCCAAGAGTTCACAACAAGGTTCAATATGGTATATAATTATATTCATGATGATATGAAGCCTCCACCTGGTCTAGCACTTCTCCACTATCCTAATGCTTTTGACCCAGATATGGCATATCAGCTTAGGGAGAGAGACCCTGCAACTCTTGAAGAAATGCAGCGAAATGCAGTAAGTGTCGAAGCTAATCTTCTCATTAAGAAATCTAAATCAAAGCCTAAGAGGACTAAGAAGAAAGTTGTTTTTAAAGAAGAGCCCTCATCATCATTAGATGTAAAGCTTGACACTTTGATCAAAACCATGGAAAGAATGATGGACAAAATGTCCATAACAGATCAACAAGCAGAGCCTTCAGTAAGGAATCCGAATTTTTGTGACCAGTAGCAACAACAATTTAGAAGTAGGAAAAAAGAGTAGAGAAATCAAGATCCTCTAGGACAAGTAAGAGCTCCATTTCAGCATAATTATACTGAAGGGAATGAAGAATGTGAAGAGTAAATTGTAGAAGCAAATCATTTCTCTGAAGAGGATGAGCTACCCATCTTTCTAACGGACGAAGATCAGTTTTCTGAAAAATATTTTATACCAAGTGATCATTAGCTTGTACTTTCAAGTGATGATGTATGGGTTGTGCACACTGAAGAATACCAAAGAGGATATCAGAATTCTCTTAGTCATTTTCAGAAACAATATAACTTAAGGAACATAAATGTACATGTTACATTGAACCAGAAGAGGCAAAATGCATAGAAATATACACAAAGAAAAGAAGTAGCTCCTACAAATCAGAATAAAGAAAAGGAGATTGTCATACTGAGCTAAGATAAAACCAATGAATCCTCTACCAGCAATGTGAGAAAAGATAAGGAGTTTCAAAGTGAAAGTCATAAGAAGGAATCTCCAGTTAAAGGGAAGATTGAAAAGAATGACATCCTTGCAAAAGAGGTTGAAAAGAAATCTAATTTATTTAGTTTGGAAAATGAAATTTCTAAGTTGAAAGTTTCAATTCCTCTCATTGAATTAGTGAAGAATGATAAGTATAAGTTTCATATTGCTAAAATGCTTAAGGTATACCAAATGTCAGATGTAGTAAATGTTGTCGATGATGAGCCAGCAATTCTGTTAGTTCCAGCCTTAGAAGGAAGTCCTGAAGATAGTGAAATCCCACCTTTTTATCTTAGTCTCAAACTTCATGACTTTATCCTCCATAACGCTATGCTAGACTCCAATGCCTCACATAATCTTATGCCCAAAGTCATCATGGAAAAACTAGGATTGAGTATCACCCGACCTTATCATGACCTTTACTCTTTTGATTTGGGAAGAGTGAAATTTCTTGGCCTTATCAAAGATTTAGTAGTGTCCTTGGACCAAATTATGCGCAAGAATGTGCTGATGGATGTAGTGGTCACAGATATTCCTCCTCGATTTGGTATGTTGCTTTCAAGGTCTTGGGGAGAAAAGATAAAAGGCACTTTATAGCTTGGCTTTTCATATGCTACTATTCCAGTATTTGGCAATTCAGAAAACTATATCGGGAGAAGAAGATGAAATTCATGATTAGCAGCAAGGAAAAACCCATAAATCACCCCCATACATGTTGTACATACTTATCTAGATTCTTTCATTATGTATAGTGATATGAATTCAATCGATGATGAAAGTCCACTTGTAGAGATTTCAGAAGTTTCGGATGTTATAAGCAGTGTGCAGAAAGTTGTGATTGTTGAAGGAAAAGAGATGAATGAAGAATATTTATAGCTAGTAAATCCTCTTGAAAGGATTGCTGAGTTAGTGTAGAAAATAGAGTGTGTTGAGACAATGAGTCATCCTACAAAAGATCAAAAGATACAGCCTTCAGAATTTCTTTTTCCGAATGAAGAAAGTGGTCTTTGGACCATGGATTTTTATGGTGCATTGGGAAAAGAAGGAGTTGGGATTGGTGTTTGGATTCATGGTCCATTACATCATTCATATAAATTCCACACAATGTAAGGATTAGTTCTTACAAGTTAGCTTTTGATTTCTCAAACAATGAGGAGGAGTATGAGGCATTGATTGTTGGCCTCAAAATTATGAAAATGTTGGGAGCAAAGAAAATTGTTGTTTATGGTGACTCTGAGTTGGTAATCAAACAAGTGAAAGGGGGATACCGAGTCAAGCATCCAAGAATGAGAGCTTATCGCAATGCTTTCCTTAACATCCTCAAAACTTTTTTAAAATATACTTTGTCTCTTATTCCTAGAACTCGGAATGTTATAGCCAATTCTCTTGCTATTGTAGCTAGTGTGGTGAAGATTCCCATTCACTCCAGTCATAAGTATTATATCCATCTTAAACATTGCCCAGTTGTTCCTGATAATATGAGATTTTGGTAGATGTTTCAGGATTAAAAACAAATCAATAACTTTCTGCAAAAATTCTGGCATTGATGATGCATCCAATATGAATGATCCAGAGATTCAATCAGCTGAGATTGAAATATTGCAGCTGAAGGACAACAATATTCCAAGAGGTATTGTACCTTTGGAAGAGTTTTTTGTTTGAGATGATGTTTCCAAAAGGACCACCATGGTCCCCACAGAGAAAGGCATCGAATATGTGAATATTGGTGTAGCTGACAAGCTTAAGATGGTAAAATTGTCAAAGTCCTTATCTCCTGAGATAAAAAGTAAGTACATAGCTTTAATGACAGAATTTTCTGATGTATTTGCTTGGTACTATTTAGCTTTGAAGGTTTATGGCAAGAATATCATTCAGCACACTATTCCGGTCAAGCTTGATCAAAAGCCATTTCACCAGAAACTGAGAAGGATTAATCCTAAGCTACTACCATTAATTGAAAAAAAAGTAAATAGGCTTTATAAGTTTGATATCATAGTTCCTATTCGATTTTTTGAATGGATGTCAAATCTAGTGCTGGTAAGAAATAAGATCAAGGAGATTCGTCTTTGCATTAATTTTAGAAATTTAAACAAAGTGTCCTTGAAAGATAATTATCCCTTGCCAAAGATGGATCATATACTTCAGAAGATAGTTGGGTCTTCTAGGATGTCATTGCTAGATGGATATTCTAGGTACAATCATATTTCGGTGCATAAAGATGATCAACTGAAAAAATCATTCACAACACCATGGGGGTACATTCATGTACACCAAGATGCCACTAGGATTAAAAAATGCAGGAGCGACTTTTCAGCGAGATATGGACATAGATTTCGCTAATGAAAAGGATGTATTTCTGGTTATATATTTAGATGATCTCACAGTTTTTTCCAAGTCTGATGAAGATCATTTACATCATTTGAGAATTGTTTTTCAGAAATGCAGAAAATTTGGTATTTCACTTAATCCAAAGAAGAGCTTATTCACCATGGAAGAAGGTAAGTTGTTGGGACACATCATCTCCAAGGATGGTATTTGCATTGATCCTTCAAGAGTTCAATCCATTCAACAATTAGATTTCCCAAGGAACAAGAAAGAAATTCAGTCTTTTAATGGAAAAATCAATTTTTTGAGAAGATTCATCCCCAACCTCGCTGAACATTTGAAAGAGATGACAAACATGCTAAAAAGGGATAGCGAGGTAAAATATCCTTTAGATGCTAAGAAATCTTTCCACGTAGTCAAATTTTCATTATCTACTGCGCCTATTCTGATTAGACCAGATTATACTTCAGATTTCATAATTTTTTCATTTTCCTCTGAGCATACATTAGCAACAATCCTAATGCAAAAGAAAGATCAAAAAAATGAGCAGCCTATTGTGTTATTCAACCTAACAATAAGAGATGTCGCACTAAAATACAACATAATTGAAAAGCAGGCTTGGCATTGGTGAAATCTCTCAAATATTTTTTAGTTTATATTCTCCATTCTCATACCATTGCTTATGTTCCCACAATAGCTATAAAGGAAATTCGTGTGTAGATAGATCATGAAGGCAGAAAGGGAAAATGGATTGCAGCCATGCTAGAGTATGATTGGAGATAAATCCCACAAAGTTCATCAAGGGACAAGGTTTGGCTAAGCTCATGGCTGAATCTAATTTGCATGCACTAGATATCAATTTGATTGCAACACTTTTTGAAGAAGAAGAAAAAGACTCATACTTACAAGTGTCTGATATGTTCATTTCATCTCCATGGTATTCTGATATTGTTTATGTGTTGCAGCATTTAAATCCTCCACCAGAAATTCTGAAAGCTAAAAATAGATATTTAAAGTTGAAATCTTCAAAGTATTGTATTCTTGATGGTGTTTTATTTTGGAAAGACCCTGGTAATGTGTTGCTGAATTGTTTGGTAGAAAATGAAGCAAAGGATGCGATGAAAGATTTTCAAAAAGGAGACTTTGGTGGCCATTACTTCTAGAAGACTATAGCAAATAAGATTTTGAGAGTTGGTTTCTATTGGCCCACTCTTTTTTCTGATATATATAAAAAAGTGATGAGTTTTCATGAATGTCAAATTTTCCACGAAAAAAGAAAACTTTTTCCATTACCCTTGCAGCCCATTTCAATCACAGAGCCTTTCCAGCAATGGGGTCTTGACTTCATTGGCAAGATCCATCCTTCATCATCAGCACAACACAAATGGATTTGACAGTGTTTTTGCCACAACTACCACCCTATTGAAACATGCTCTTACAGCATGTTTCCAATGGGTCCCCTGCAAGTTTGATTTTTCATCTTTCAGAATGATCTGTTCTATCACATGGATGTCAACTTCTTGTTGAGTCAAATTCTCAAGGCCTGATGGCTAAGCCATTAAATATACCTCTGCTACATGGATCATTCATGACACATCCTGTCCCTTTATCCTCTCCCTTCATTAGGATCTTTCAATCCTCACAAACACGCATGGTACATTGGCACCCGCTCAAACCATCACCCCTACTCTTATCATAATCAATTGTTGGTTAACTCACAAAACCATTCATCTCATCGTTTTCATGTTATAATCCCTTTGCAAAGGAAACCCTTCGCAAAATACATAAACCATCTCTCTTTCACTTATCAAACTCAATATGGGTGCATAACACATGCCATAAGGTCCGGGGTGCCATCGCATATCGCATATCAATGAAGCATGGGCCTTATACACAATGTGTGCGGCGGTGTGGTAGATCCACCGATTTCTATGAACTCGAGCATATAACATTTCAAGTTCGGCATTATGGCTAGACATGGTTTTACTCACATATTCCTTTGTTTCTCAAAAAATATTGAAATCTCAGTTTTCAAAGGCAAGCCTGTATTGCGGACCCACCAACAGTATTAACATATATATATATATATATATATATATATATATATATATATATATATATATATATATATATATATATATATATATATATATATGTTTTCGGGTCTAGGGCCATATCGCATATCGGTGGAGCACCAGGCTTATGCATATTGCGATATGTGATATGTCAAACCCAACGATATTTATAAGCACTGATATATATCATTTGAGGTCTGGCTTGGGCGACCGGGGCAGGATTTCTTATGTTTTCGTATATTTTCCAAATTTTTCGAAATTATAAAGGGTTGGGTTTTCAATGAAAAAAGCGAGCCTGTGGAGTCCCAATAGTGCAATTGCACATCGGGGCGGTGGAAGTCATGGGTCCTGTGACCTGAGAGGGGGCCAATACCCAATTTCAATGAAAGGAAGCCCTTGAAAACTGTGCCAAGCCTATGGGTTGAGTGGGAAACTGTATGATCGACTGTGTATCGGGCATAAATCCTTTTCGCACTTGCTCCATAGTTTTATAAAATGAATGAAGGCAGTGTTACGTTTGATTGATGCATTTTTGCTCTATTGTTCACAATCATCAAGCTAATGATAGCTATCTTTGTAGGTGAGAAGCAAAGGATGTAGGAGGGGATTCAAAGGGCCATGTATGCAAAAGAATTTGGTTTAAGAGTCTAGCTGCAACCCCACACGTTGCCTGTACATTCTGCGAGCAAACCTGTTCTGGTCTCCATTATGGGAAGGAAACATACAATCACCCTTTTCACCAGCATCTATTCTCCTCCTCAAGAAAGGAATCGACCCATCATTTATGCCTTCTATGTGCCACCAGTCACGCTAATGATCCTATCTCTGTGTACTCAATTGGCATATCTAAAATAGTGAGAAGATGAAGAGGCACGGTGACCTCATCTTGTCAACAGTTTCACCAACCTATCGCATCTATACATACTGATCTATGCAATGGAAAAAAGGAATGGAAAGGTCATGGAAGGCCGAGGGTCGTTCAAGGTTGCATAAGTATTACCTCCGAAGAGGAGAAAGGGTTTTTGATTTTTGAGAAGAACAGTGTTGCTTTATTGTGAAGGAGGAGGACTGTTTTTGAGGGAAGGAGCCTTAGTTTCATACTTATCTGATTGTTCTGATATATGTTTCGGATCAGAGTTTTATTACTGGGATGAATGTAAATGTGATTTATGTTTATTCTATTGATGACTTACAATGCACTATTAGTCTTCTTAAAACTAAATGTGATTCAGTTTCATGGTTAACTTGTGAATGGTCTCTGAATTGAAACTAAGTTAAACATCAGTTGCAAGTTTAATTTCATAAAAGAATGTGGATTCCTATATGGATGATTGGATTGCAATTTAGCTTTAATACAGTCTTGTCCAGCTGTGAATTCAGTGATTGATTCATTTGGACTTGAATCTATACATGATGTTTAATCTTCTTTATCATGCTCTTGTCAAACGTATATATGATGTTTAAGCCTATGTATTATGCTTCTCCATGATAGATTAGGATAGCTAGGGCTAGATTAGATTAGTTAGAAGTAATATAGATAGGATTTAATATATAGTGGTTAGCTATTTTATTTTGTTGATTTAATCGAAGTCTTCCACCCGAAAGAAATCTATCAACGCATTTAATAGTTTACGGGGTCCCTTAAAACCCGTTGGAACTAGCCATTCCAAATGAATGCAAGTCTGGTTGGGGCTTATGATCAGGTTAGTTCCCCTTTTTGGCCTAGCGAACATTAACCATGTCAACAAATTGGAGCTAGAAGGAGGTCCTGAACCGCCCTCTCCAGCTTTTTAAGATTTCATCTATAAGTGCCACGCATGGATTCAAAAGGATTAATGTATGGATCGTAAAGGTCAGAGAGATCCTGCCACACATTTGAAAGAGCCTCATTTTGAAGAAACAAAGACCCCTCTAAGTCCTATTTCTGGGTCACCCAAGGAAGAAAGACTATGGGAGTATCCTGTCACTCAGGAACAACCAGTCAGAGTGCTTACTCGGGCTTATGCTCATTCCCTCTCTCAGCTTCCCATCTTTCACTCTTTACCTCTGACAACTAAGAGAAAGCCAAGGATATTTACCCTGAGTGAAGATACATCTGCAACCACTTCTCTCGAAGATATTGTGCTAGAATCCTTGCAAAGTATCGACACCCCTTGGGAAGAAATTCCTGAGGATTCCCCTTCTAAAGGTAACTCCTTGCTTGATTTTGAGAATCTTAACGGAGAAGCCTCCAACCAAAACTTCCATGTCCATAATATGGCCAACGTTCCTCCTCCGGGTGGGAACCAACATCCACTTCCTCCTCCGGGTGGGAATCAATCCACGCCTCCTCTAGGAGCACTCCCTCCCTGGCTCATACAAGATGCCATAGAGGTACCTAGGCAGCGGCATCCTTTACCCAAAAATACAGAAAGAGTGTTACCCAGTTTCGACCGTGAGTGGGGAGATATCGCTGATAACCATATTCACTCTTTCTTCCTAGCCTTGCGCCAATTGGGGGTCACCGATGAAGATGTGGTGTGATGCCTATTCTCTTTTAATTTGACTGGTGTAGCCTCCGCATGGTATTTCAACTTGAGAATAGGGTCAATAACCTCTTGGGATGCTTCTCAGCAGGCCTTTTTAGAGAAGTTTGTTGATGACAAAACACCTGTGACCTTAGTTTTAGAATTATCCCATCTGAAAATGGAAACCAAGGAGAAGGTTAAGGACTTCAACATCCGGTTTGACACCTTGTTCAATAGAATCCCAGCCACCGCTAGACCTACTAAGGAAGTGCTCATGGAGTTCTATGTCTCTACTCTCCCTGTCCCTACGATGATGTGGGTTAAAAGGAGTAATGTGCAAACCTTGCAAGGTGCTATCAATGAAGAAGTGAAGGTAGAGAAAGAAATGCTTAGTCTCACAGCATGCCACTCTACAACTGGAGAAAAGACAGCCCCTCATACATCCAAGAAGAATAATGGAAATGATAACAAAGGGGTTGAAACTAAAGAAAAGGACACCACGGATGTGGAAGGGTTGTATCAGATCATCAAGAAACTAATAAAACAGTCATTGATATGAGAAGGAATCATGGAGAGAGTACTAGTGGTAGGGGAGGAGATTATAATAACAAAAAACCCTTCAAACCTTTCTACCGAAATAAAATAGAAGGTGGTCATGGCCAGCTTGCATTGCCTACTCCACCTAATGAAGGGGCTTTAAACACAGAAGAATTGGCTCTGATTGGATCGCTTCTCAACAAATAAGAACCTATACTGGAGCTCGAACCAGAATAAGGAGACAAGGAGGAATACCAAGTAGAATAACCCTCAGATGAGGAAACTCAAAGTAATGTGTTGTATGATTTCCATAGTGATAAGAATGATGACGAGGGAGATAACACTACAAAAATCAACACCAATGAAATCCACACGCGTAGTAAAGGGTTGATTCCAGGTGCGACAAAGCCCTTAGACCAAACAAAGCAAGATGTTCGTCCTGGGAAAGCATCCGCTCCCAGAGTTCTTGTCAAGAAGAGTGGGCCTGGTAGTCAATCCAAGAATACCCCTATTGCAAGTCACCCAGAGAAAGAAAATGCATCTCCCACTACAACGAAGGCTACTCAACATGGTAAACTCCCACTTAAAAATGGCAAAACAGGTATGTTCACTCTGCCCTATCCTGTTTATAACATTAACTATAATATTGTGGATGATCTCAAGAAGTATAGGGCCAATATCACATATTTTGACTTGTTAACATTAATGCAGCAAAGAGATTTGCTGCTGAAAGCTATGAATGAGTAGAACTGCAAAACCCCCACCACCTCAAGCACCTAAACCAGGAAGGCAATGTCCAAACCCATTAGTACCACTAGTGCAGCCCAAATACCCTTAGCTATGGAGGCCACGTTATCTAAGATGAATCGAAAACCCCAAGATGTCAGCATAGCCATGATAGAGAGGAAATCAAAATCTATGACCCCACTCTTCCTCATTACGTTTGAGATTTTCAACATGAACGTCCACAATTTCTTGGTAGATTCTGGCACCTCATCCACTATCATGCCTTATTCTATGGCTAAAAGACTTCACACCATACCTGAAAAAACTAGAACTCGAATCATGCAATTAGATAGGACAAATGTGACAGTAATTGGAGAATTGAAGGATGTGTTGATTCGGATGGTTGCTAAACCACAGTACACACAAGTCATTGATATAGTGCTAGTTGATATACTTGAGGCCTATGGAATGCTTCTTAGCAGGAACTCGTCAATGAAATTGAATGAATACTTCTCGACTGATTTGTCCCATCTCTTGTTACCTCAAAAGGGAAAGGGTGATATGCTGAGGGTTGATAGGGAAAGATACATGAAGTATGTGGCAATGGAACTAAATGGTCCCAATGAACCTGTAATGTTTACCAACTCCATCCTTGGGAACTATAGTTTCAATCTTTATACCACAGAAACCTATTTTGGAGAGTTTCATGCAGAAACTGTTGAAGAAACTTTGACACACACACAGTTGGAAATTCCCTCCCATAATCCAACTGATGAGATATCTTGTATTATAGTAGATGATAGGACCAATTTCTTAGATAGTAGTTCAATTGGTGTAACATTAGATGCAATATTCTAGACACTCTATTTTGATGGTTCTAACTACCTTGAAGGTGTAGGTGCTAGAAGTATTCTCATTGACTCGCAAGGGAACCAACATCTAATGGCCAACTAGTTGGAGTTCGCATGCACCAACAACACAACGAAATATGAAGGCCTGCTTCAAGGCCTGAAGAAAGCCATCATTATGAATGTGAAAAATCTTAAAGTTTTTGGTGACTCACAGATAATTGTAGATCCAGTAAGGAAAAGGATACATTGCAATTCTCCACACTTGGTGAGGTACCAACATGAGGTATTGGATTTAATTAATAGTTTTGATTCCTTTAATATTACATACATACCTCGAGGCCAAAACCAAGATGTTGATCTGATGGCAAATATGATTGCTAAACTTTTGTCTGATTTTAGACTAAAGAAAAATAAATGTTCTATTGAATTGATTTTCAGACCGTCCATGCCTAATAACATCTCAAATTGGCAGGTTTTCGAAGATGATGAGCAGATCCTTGAGTTCCTACACTACGAGAAGACATTCAAGAGTGCAATCATTGACGAAAAGGAGCATGACAAGCTTATGAGTGAAAGGGAAGATAAGGAAAAGGATCAGCCCAATGTGATTCCAAAATCAGTGGTTAGGATGGAGCACTTGTATGACTTGCATGATAAATTCAAGAAATCTATTAATTGCAAAACACACAGCTCATCCATGAAGTATGAAATGGTCAACCTTGGGACTGAAAAAGACCCAAAAAATGTCAATCTGGGCCTGGGATGCTCTCCGTAAGAAAGGGCGCATTTGTCAAACTATTTAAAGAATACAAGGATGCCTTTGCATGGACATATGAAGACCTAAAGACCTTTGATACTAGTATTATGCAACATGTGATCCCTTTGGAAAAGGAGGCCAAGCACTACCAACAAAAGTTGTGTAAGATGCATCCAAGCCCATAACCATTGGTGAAGAAAGAACTGAACAAGATGCTGGATGCTAAAATCATATTCCCGGTCAAACACACCAACTGGGTAGCCAATCTCGTGCCAGTGAGAAAGAAAAATGGAGACATCAGGCTGTGTATTGATTTCAGAAACTTGAACAGAGCGTCTCAAAAGGATAACTATCTTGTCCCTTCTATGGAACACATCCTTCAGTGCGTTTCTGGGTCTGAAATGTTGTCCCTATTAGATGGGGTTTCAGGATATAATCAGGTACTTGTACCTCATAGGGATCAGCTTAAGACAGCTTTCAACACCAAATGGGGCACCTACACATACTGTAAAATGCCTTTGGGATCATTAACGTGAGTGCCACATTCCAGAGAGTTATGGACATAGCCTTCTGAGGGTCGATGAACAGATCGGTAGTGGTGTACATGGATGACATCACTGTGTATTCATATCGCAGGAGGGATCACATTTATCACCTGAGGCAGATTTTTGAAAGATGTCGAAGGTATGGGATTTCTTTGAATCCCAAGAAGAGCATCTTTGCAGCCACAGAGGGGAAACTACTGGTTCATATCCTTTCTAAATATGGAATTGTTATTGATCCTAAAAGAATGCAAACCATCATGAGAATACAGCCCCCTACCAATAAAAAATCCATGCAATCTTTCTTCGGGACGATTAATTTTGTTAGAAAATTCATCTCAAGCTTCGCTAAAATAGTATACCCCTTGTAGCTGATGATGAAGAAAGATGTTGTGTATAAATGGAGTGATGAAGCCAAGGAAGCATTTCAGTAGATCAAGGAAGCCATTGCTCAAGCTCCTGCACTAGTCAGCCCTGATTTCGGCAAAGGATTCTTCTTATACACCTTTGCTTCCGACCTCTCATATGCCGCAATTCTCACCCAAAAATGTGATGATGGCAATGAAGTCCCCATTTCCTACATGAATTCGAATCTCCAAGGAGCAGACCTGAATTATCCAGACGTGGAGAAACAAGACTATGCAGTTTTCAAGGCCATTAAACATTTCCGCCCTTACTTACTGAAGGCCAAGACCAAAGTCATCATGCCCCATTGATGAGCCCCAGAAATAGGTAATTATATGGGCTCATTTTGCCTCCTAACTTAGTTTAATCCACCATTCCTTAGCTTATTGCATGTTTTTTTATTATATTTATGCTTCTAGAGTGAGATGGGTTGGTTATTATGCCATGGAGTCTAATGTGTGTTTAACGTAGATTTTTGTTGAATTTTGGAGGAAAAGTCAAAGATTTAATAGAAAATTGGCAGCAAATATTCAAAGAAGACAAGGGAGAGGATTTATAGGAGGGTTTCCCCCTCATTTATGACTCCCCACTTCTAATTATCCTTCAGGAAGTTTGCAGCACAAACAACCAAATCAATGCACTATGAGGCAGCCGAGCAAGTGGAGGATAACTTCTGTTATCTCAAGTTTTGGGAGCCAAACCTCCCTGATTTTAAGGAGGTTGTTGGAAGCTATAGTTGTATAAGTAGAGAGTCCTGGGGCCTCATTAGGAAGTTGGTCAAATTTTCCAATTTTTGTTGCAGCTTTGCTCTGCTCAACTTCGAGCTTACTTTTGTTGACAATTTTATGTAATCCTATTATTATTTTGATAATGATGATGAGATCCTTGTTGAGCTAGCACTGAGTTACTTTAGAGGGCTAAAGCTCTTGGGTTAGGGCCCAATCCAAGCAGCCAAGCTCCTCTTGTTTGTATTTATATGCTTTGTTTCAGTTTATGAATTAGTTGCAGTTAGATAAATTTCTTTCTTGGTTAAGAATAGGTTGCTTTTGGTGATTTAGAAGGTTGTTTCCATTTTAGTTTTTTGTAGCGGGTTGAACAGTGATAAAAAGAAGATACAAAAACTCCATCAACAGATCCTTGTCTTCCTTTCATCCCCTTGGGACCATGAACTAAGGCAAAGACCCTCTTGCTGCCACAAAAACACAGATTTTCCTTCTCCATAGGATTTCTAGTGTTGCAGTTTGTTAGAAGGTTAATGATTTTCTTTAATATCTATTTCACCATGCTCATTTATGTCTTTACAATAAATTTCCTTCCATGCTTTCTTTCCATATAGCATTTTTCGGCATTTACTACCCTAGATCAAAGTTTATATTAGCTTGATGAAAATTCTGTTTTTTTGATGTATCTAGTTTATTTGCTTGCTTAATCTCATTGTTTGATTTTTAGTTCTCTTGCACCAAATCTATTATCACAATAATTCATCCAATCAGCCATCACCATCTCTCTTTGATCTATGTTCCCCAGATCACCCAAAGTCCTTCACAAATCTGCCTTAGTTTTCTGCACTTTTCTCATAAACTTTCCTCTCTTTCCTTGAACAAATACGACCATATTTCTCTCTCCTAATCATTCTTGATTAACCCTAGACACCTTAACAAATCATCCTAGGCTTCAACTACCCTTTCCACCCACTTTCCCACCTTCAAAACCTCCAAAACTGCTCTCAACATCCTCCTGTAGACCTCCTATAGACCTCCTGTAGATCCCCTGTAGCCTCCTGTAGATTTTCTTGTAGGTGTCTTTTTGAAGTCTGATTACAGGAAAAGCCTCCAGAAGGCCACCTGAGACCTCCTGGGACCCATCCACACCTTCCTACACCTCTGAAAATTCCAAAGTCATCCTCCATCGCCACCTAATCGTTGCGACACACACAAACAAATAAATTACATGCAAGACAATTTCACCTAAAAATACATAAAAATCCAAAAAGATGTTTTTTTACTCATTTGCTTCTATAAATAGCTTGAGTAGATGTTGTTTACTTTCTAAGTAGGTAATGGTATTCATTTCATGGCTTTTCATCTCTCTTTCTGTAAAAGTAGGATTAGTTGGTTAAGTAGGGTTTGCTAGGTTTACTTCACATTTCAGTCTTCTTTCTCTTTTTGCAAGTAGAGTAGCCTCTGTAGAGTAAGATTTCCTTTCTTTCATCACATATAAAGCTTCTTCTAGAATTCATAGAAGGTGCCTTGAGCTCCTCGTGATCTTGCACCAGCTGACCAAGTGATAGCCTACAATAAGAACTAGTACTTGTGCATATAGCACCGTTGCTTCCAAGTTTGTTACGAACTGCTGGGTTGATAAAAGTAAAGCAGGAAGCACAGGAGTTGCAGCATTATTGTTGCAATACTGGAGCTCACCACTTTTTGGCACCATTTTCGAGGAAGTGTCAGAGTATTTTGTGATTACTTCTTTCTTCTATTTTCTACTGCAACATTCTACTAAGTAGTTTATTTCAGCAAAAGTAGAGTAGTTGTTCCTTTCAATTTCTGCATTTCCTTTTCAATTCTGCAATTTCCATTTCAGCAAAAGTAGATTAGTCATTTCTTTGATTTCCTTTCGATTCTGCAATTTTCATTTCAACAAAAGTAGATTAGTCATTTCCTTGCTTTCCTTTCAATTCTGCAATTTCCATTTTGGCAAAAGTAGATTAGTCATTTCCTTGCTTTCAGTTATGCATTTCATTTTCTTTCCTTTTCAGTTCTGAAATTTCATTTCAACAAGTTCATTTCAGTTAGTTGCAATTTGTTTGTTCAATTAATTTCATTTTTGCAAGTACAAGCAGAGAAAAAAAATGAGGCAAAAATCAACCAAAAGATTTCTTTTCATGCCTCGTAGGAACAGAGATAATCCATGAAAATTCTTGCCCAACACCCCCACCACATCACATAGCCACCCTTCTCTCTTCTTCGGTGGCAGTGACCAGGAAGAACCTTTAGGTGAACAACTAGAGATATTTGAAGAACCTATAGGGGAAGGAGAAGAAGAAAACATCCCTCCTGAGACAATTGCTGAAAACAAAAATGCTAGGGGGACACCTTTCCCATTCGAGAGACCAACGGGGACACCAAAATGAAGAACATAAGCCCTTTAGCCCTACCTCACTTCCATGGGTTGACTACAGAAGATCCCAACACCTTTTTGTTTGAGTTTGTTGTTATCTGTCGAACCTATGACTACACAGAAGACAAGCAAAAGTTGAAACTATTTCCTTCTACCCTCAAGGATGCAACATTGCACTAGTTCATGGGGTTACCTGGCAATAGCATCACAACTTGGGCTCAGATGCAGCAGGCCTTTAATAAAAAATATCAAGACTATTGTAGGTCAAAAGATACCAAGGAAGAAATTTTCCAAATGACCATGGGAAGTGATGAATCTTTGGAAGATTATGAAGAGAGGTTCTAGCTCAGTTATAAAAGGACTAGGTGCACACTTGACCCCGAATCTCTGAAGTTGATCCTACTCAGGGGAATTCCGAAAGACCTTTTAGACACCCTCTATCTACTAGCTGAGGGAGACATCTACCAACTACCTTATGAGGACATAAAGATTGTTTTTAGAACAGCTAGAAAGAGAAGTAGGGGGAGTCAACCCATAGCCAATACCTCCTCATCCAATTCATCCAATTCATCCATCAAAGGTGAACTTGGACACATGCTGGAAGACTTCAAGAGTGATATGCTGCAGACTCTTGCCATGCAAATGGATACCTTGCATGTCAAAAAGAAACAAGAGGAAGCAGAGAGTGCTTTGGCCATTTTCTGTCCTAGGTGCACCAGAAGGCATCCTAGGAACGAATGTCCATTGAACTCTATAAATGTTTGTTCAGCCTATTAAGAAGATCATTCTACAGATAAGTGCCCTTCCTTACCCGGAATTAAAGATGTATACGAGGGGGGGGAAGGAGCCACTGAACCACTCTATTTCATGAACCAAAGGAGACTGCATGGACCTAGACCATACCAGCAGGGGATGCAAGGGACATCTCAGGCATACAACAACCCCAACCAGGCCACTTCCATACCTTCTTAGGGCCCTCCTGCTCATCCTTCTTGGTCCACACCTCCTCCTTGGCCCTATCCATCTCAATATCATGCCCAACCAGCTGCTCATTCATTTCAATTATATGCTCAGCCACAACCTCAGTGGAATGCATCTCATCAGGGGTGGAGGCCCCAGTACAAATCTCCTCCCACTCTTTTGCCTTCACCACCTGCTCAACCGGAACCATTGCCTCCTGCTCCACCAAGGCAACCCCAAATGCCTGCCCAACCGAACCTGAACTCAAACAATAGACAGGCCCAACAAGTATATAGTAGGGAACCATCATGCCCAACCTATGCTGTGGAGATTCAGGAGATTAACCTGCGATCTAGGAAGGTTCTCCCAGATAGCCAGCCTCCCCCTAAGGAGGTTGAGGAAGATAAAGAGGAAAGTGAACCTAAAGCAATTCCACCCTTTCCTGAGAGACTATCCGGGACAACACATCCCACCCCAAAAGAAACTGAACTTCTGGGAGAGTTGAAACAGTTGTGTAAAGATACCACTTCTCCAAGCCATAAAGGATGTGCCTATATACAATAGAATGATCAAAGAGAAGTTCTTTAGGCATCCAGGTAGGCGCAAGAGAGATGCCCCAACCATCAATGTCATAGGACAACTGTCCGACATGATGTTAGGGAAGGTAATCTGTCTGAAATACCTGGACACTGGAAGCCCAGTAGTTGATGTCCACATCAATGGCACCATGATCCCACACACCTTGATTGATCTAGGAGCTACCATTAATGTGATGAAAAAGGACACCATGCTCAAACTTAACCTCCAAGGCTCCTTGAGGAATACCACGACAGTACTGCAGCTAGCAAACCGCTCCACCGTGACCCCTGAAGGGATTGTGGAGGACGTGATGGTCTCCATTGATTCTTGGGAGTACCCTGTTGATTTCTTAGCTCTCCAGCTGAAGGCAAAGCTCACGGGGTATCCTCTCATCCTGGGAAGACCCTAGTTGGCTACTGTCGATGCTTACATCAGTTGTCAGGCTAGGAACATGACCATCAAGAACGGGCATATTTCGAAGCAGCTAATTCTATACCCTCCTACCCAACCCTTGCTAGAACATGATCTACCTCTCTGGTTGGAGGAGGAGGATGACGATGAAGTCTATTCTGCACCACTATGTGCAGTAGAAACTATCATGGGGTGGAAACTGCAAAATGAGGATGATATCATTGAAAATTTAATTTAGAATCCACCCCCCAGTATTTTTCCATTAGAAGATCTAGTGAAAGAAACCCAAGACAATCCCTTAACTGACCTCTGTGTGGCTAACCCAACCTCTCTTCGTGTTAATAATATAGAGTTCGGCCCAGAAAGAACCTTGAAAATCAACTCATCCCTATGCATTTCCCAGGAGAAGGAACTGTGCAGCTTATTGAGAAAACATTTAGATGCCTTCACCTGGAGTTATAAGGAGATGAAGGGAGTGCACCCTTTAGTATGTACTCATCATATATACATTAAGGAAGATTGCAAACTAGTTAGGCAGCCTCAAAGGAGGATTAATCGAACCCTTAAAGACATTGTTAAGGAAGAATTGCAAAAATTACTTGATGTAGGATTCATCTACCCCATCTCTGACAATGAATGGGTCTCTCCTTTAGAGCTAGTGCCAAAGAAAAATGGTAAGTGGAGAATATGTGTCGATTATCGGGAACTAAATAAAGCCACCAAAAAGGACCATTTTCCTTTGCCTTTCATAGATCAAGTGTTAGATGCTCTGGCGGGGAAAAAGTTTTTCTCCTTCCTAGATGGTTTTAGCGGGTACAATCAGATTCAAATCAGCCTAGAAGACTAAGATAAGACCACTTTCACTTGTCCTTGGGGTACCTTCACATATCGAGTCCTTCCTTTTGGTTTGTGCAATGCTCCAACCACTTTCCAGAGAGCAGTATTGAGTATATTTTCTGAACTGGTTCATGATGTAGTGGAGATATATATGGATGATTTTACTCCTTATGGTTCTAACTTTCAGGAAGCTTTATCTAACCTAGGAAAAGTTTTGGACAACTGTATTGAAATGAACCTGTCCCTTAGTCCGCAAAAATGTGAATTTTTGATGACTGATGGGACCATGCTAGGTCATGCAATATCTCAACAAGGATTACAAGTGGACCCCAACAAAGTTGCCATCATCCAAAGGATCCCACCTCCTCAAAAGGTGAGAGATATCCTAAGTTTTCTAGACTTAGCTGGATATTATAGAAGATTCATTAAAGATTTCAGTAAGTTAGCCTCTCCGTCGTTTGGTCTTTTAGGAAAATATGTCGAGTTCATATGGACTAAAAACTGTCAAGAAGCCCTAGATACCTTGAAAAGAAAACTTGTGACTACCCCAATTTTGAGAGGCCCAAACTGGGCCCTACCTTTCCACATTCACATAGATGCCTCGAACAAAGCAATATGAGCAGCCTTAGGAGAAACAGATGAAAAGTTACCTTATGCCATATACTTTATAAGTAAAAATTTATCAAAGGAAGAGTTAAACTACACAGTAACCAAGAAGGAACTCCTAACTGTAGTGCATTCCTTAAACAAATTTAGACATTACATCACAAGCTATCAAACCTTTGTACACACTGATCATGCTGCAATTAGGTATTTAATGAACAAACCAGATGTAAATGCTCGCATTATTAGATGGTTTCTTTTACTGTAGCAGTTTGATTTAACCATTGTTGATAAGCCTGGTAAAGAAAATGTTGTTGCTGACTTTTTTTCTAGAGTAAATTTTCCTATAGGTGAAGAAGGAATGGTGGATGATTAAATGCCAGATGAACACCTATTTTCTATCTCAAAACTCTCTCCATGGTTTGTTGATATAGCAAATTACTTGGTTTCAGCACAGTTCCCACCACACCTGTCCTCAAAAGAGAAGAGAAAGATCGTAAGGAAAAGAACCCCTTTCACCTAGATTGGGGGCAATCTCTTCAAACTTGGCCTAGATTAGATCTTGAGAAGATGTGTCAGGAGGAGGAAGTTTTTGACATTCTCTTGACCTGTCATGACGAGCCCTGTCTAGGTCATTTTGCAGCAAAGAGGACTACCTTCAAAATATTGCAGGCAGGCTACTATTGGCCCACTCTTCATCAAGATGTGAGGAGATATACCAGCCAATGTGATCAATGTCAAAGGACGGGGAAACCTACTCCAAAGGATGAGATTCCCATGCAAGCTCAAGTGACCTTTGAGCCATTTGAGAAGTGGGGCATGGACTTTGTGGGTCCTATCAACCCTCCTTCAAAATAGGAGAAATACATCATTTTGTGCACCGATTATCTGACAAAATGGGCAGAGACCAAGGCCATAAAGGTGGCAACAGACGAAAAAGTAGCTGAGTTTTTAAGAGAAAACATATTCTATAAGTTCGGGTATCCAAGAGAACTGGTCACAGATCAAGGCAGTCAGTTCACTTCCAATTTGATTGAAGACCTTCTCACACATCATAAAATCAAGCACAGAACTTCCACCCCTTGCCATCGGCAAGCCAATGGGTAGATGGGAGTCAGTAATAGAGCTTTGGAAGGAATTCTGACCAAGGTAGTGAGCAGCAGCAAAAAATATTGGGCGGATAGACTAGTTGAGGCCACCTGGGCCTACAACACAACATGGAAGACCACTACAGGGTTCACACCCTATGAATTGGTCTATGGGAAGAAGGCTTTGTTGTTAATAGAATTTGAATACAATACATTAAGGATGGTAGCTCAGCTGGCCCTAGATCTCATCCATGCATAGAGGGAAAGACTACTCCAGCTCAATGGATTGGATGAACAAAGATTGCAGGCCCTTCTCCACACAGAGGTAGTTCAGTTTTAGAGGAAGATATGGCATGACAAAAAAATCAAGGAGAAGCAATTCCAATAGGGAGATTAGGCACTGCTCTATGAATCAAGGTATAAAGACTTCAAAGGCAAGCTGATCCAAATCGGATCCATAATCAACTGTCATAGGACCATGACTAAAACAGGTCGAACAAATCTTGAATAAAATCCAAAACAGCAATCGAAAACACCCCGAACCAATGGTCATGGTAGCTGGTGTAGAGACAACGAGAACCTCGGTCAAAGCACACTGACTGAGGTCCATGGAGACTGCACAGGAGGTCGATGAAGCCCCTGGGAGCTCCGCAATGAGAAAAGGAGTTGATTTTCAATAACGCGCAGTGCTGGGCAAACAGGGATGAAATAGTAGAGCCTCAAGCACCCGGTTGCATGGAGGAACCGAAGGACCACGGGCGGGAAAATAAAAGCGCTAAAGGACAAATGGTAGGACCCACACTTTGGAAAACTAGCAGTTTCCCCAAGACGCCTTTGAATGGTAAGAGGTTATGGAAAAAGCGAAGTGAGCACCCTCAGCGATCAACGCGTGGCAACAGAGGTGAGAGAAAAACTGCCATGATCATGTGTTATCGATCAAGCAAGTCAACCACGCTTGGTGTGTGAATGACGTTGGATTTGGAGGAGCCCAGATCAGACTGCTGAGATTGCGCCTGATAGGCAGAGAAAAAATGACAGGGAATTAAGCCGTGATTTAAAGGGATTTGAGATCCGTTGACTACCACGGTGGAGAAAGCAACGCATCGATGAACAGACTGGCACTATTCCAGTGAGGACACATGGCTACCCCTCGAGCGATCGTGCTAACGCTGAACAGGGAATTCCAAGCACACAGGTGACAGGCGAATTGATGCTAGCGGGAGGGGAAACGAACAGGCATTGAGGCCGAATGGATAAAGATGAGAACATAGATAGTGAAAGAGATTCAGATTCGAAGAGATTCAGAGGAAGACTTGAAGAGACCAAGAGAGACAATGACAGTAAACCCTGAGAGGAGGACTGAGCACAGAGAGTAGTAAAGTCAAGCAGAGGAGACAGAGGGCCGAGCTGACCACAGTTAGCATCGAGCACTAGAGAGATTGAAGATTCAAGCCTTCCCATAGAGGAATCTGTCCAGATTGAGCATTAAATAGTTGGCTCTTTCCACTATAGACCGAGGGTCACAGAGCTAGTAGTAAGAATAAGAGTCTGTGTGCTCCAAGTGGCTTGGGGAATCCAAGAATCACCCTACCAAGAAAAATCTGCTTTAGGAGAACTCCTATTGAGTCCCTGTATTGTAATATATCTGCTCAAAGACATAATAAAACAAGGCCACCACTAAAGCTGGACCCGAGACGTAGCCCTGGAGAATAGGGTGAACTCCTTATTAAAAGTGTTTGTGTCTTTATGTTTCTTAATGTATTTCTCTGCTATCTTTCTGTTTAATTTCTATGTATTGGCAATCTGATCGATCCGTTGTTTCAATAACACAGAACACATACACCAGCACATGGGTCTTTAATACCTTCTTATTTAACAAATCTTCACTGAGGTCACTCATAGGGTGATTATCAAATCAAGTGGTATCAGAGCTCTAGGCTGTAAGGTTAGGCAAGCTTGTGTTGGTTTAGTTGTGGATGATCACAAAATCAAAGCTCAAATTAGGAGAAGGAGAGTTGGTGGAAACTAATCCTGAAATTGGGAGGGTCTATTCTTGAAAGACAATGTCAGAAGAAGGTTCTATAAGGCTAGACCCTCAATTCATAGAAAGTTTCCTAGCTATAAAGTCCATGGTAGAAGAAATGTATAGGGACTTTAGAAAGCATAAGAGTGAAGATTCATCAGGCTCTAAGCAAGATAAAGAAGAAGATGAATCTCATTCCCATGACCACTCCAAAGGAAAGGGGAAAGAATAAAACTTTCCTACACCTCCTAGTAGCCCTGTGCATAATAAGAAAGCATCTTTGATTAAGTTGGATGTTAAATTTGATTTGCCTATATATGATGGAGAGTTGAATGCTGAAAAGTTGGACAATTGGATAATACAAATTGATGTGTATTGCAGAGTACAAAACATAGACTCAGACAAGAGCAAGATTCAGCTGGCAAGCCTTTGCCTAGGGGGCACTGTCTTGGTTTGGTGGGAAGGTAGAACCCAAGCTGATATGAAGAAGCATGGTAAGACCATCTCTGTTTGGAGTGACTTTGTTCCTGCCATTAGAAAGCAGTTCTATCTATTGGCTTACATGCAACAAGCCATGATGAGTTGGAAAACTCTTCGGCAATTGAAGGGGCAAAGTGTACAAGGGTATATTCAAGAGTTCAGAAAGAGAGCATTGATGTTGGGCATTTCATTAGACTCACCAGAAACTCTTTTGAAGTACATTGGGGGTCCACAGCTACATGAGGCATACCATCCTCATGTTTAATCCCACTAGTATAGATGAGGCATCTGTACAAGCTACTCATCTATAATCTAGAGGAAAGAATGGAAATCCAGAAGTTGGGGGACCATCCCACCCCACTGTAAGCAAGAGCAAGGAGAAAAGAAAGCAGAAGTGGAAAGCAAGGAAGGCTAACACTACACAGAAAGGAAAAGCCTCATGAACTCACTGTTAAAAGGAGGGGCATGATGATGAACATGTTGGATTCTGCATCCAGAGCTGAGGCCTAAGAAGTTTGAGGGAAAGAAGAAGAAAGCTGCTACAACTATTTAGAAGGATTTGGGGTTAGACTCAGGAGATGAAACGATCATAGCGACCACATGTATAAAAGGTAAGAAATCTGAAGCATCTACTAGTCATTCTGTTCAATCTGTTATTGATGAAGAACATGAGAAAAAAAGGCATGAGTTGTTTCATATTCGAGTCGTTTCCAAATATCAAAAGATTGATACTTTGTTTGATAGTGGCTCACAAGTAAATCTGATTTCTGAAGCAATTGTAAAGAAATTGGGATTAGCAACTACACCTCATAAGAAACCATACCCATTAGGATGGTTGAATGATAAAGCACAACTACAAGTGACTAGACAGTGCAAACTCAAGTTTTCTTTTGAGTCAGCATTTGTGGTTGAGGTTTAGTTAGATATAATTCCTTTGGATATATGTGGAATTGTTTTAGGAAGTGCTTACTTGTATGATAGAAAGGCTATTTCCTATAGAGCTGAGAACAAGTATCTACTTGTTAAAGATGGAATCGAATACTTTGTAAGAGTTCATAAGCTCAAGAATAATTATACTCTCATAAACTCAGGACAGATGAAAAGAATGATAAATTCATGCAAACAGTTCTTACTGATAGTTGTAAAAGAAAAGAAAACTGATAAAGCCAATGTATTTGAGGGCTGTAATTTTGATCAGCAAGCTGATATAGAAAAGATTGTTTCAGAGTATGATGTCTTGTTTCAAGAACCTCAAGGTCTGGTACCCAAAAAGGGAATAGTACATGATATTATTTTGCAGCAAGAAGTTCCTTTGCCTAAAATTGGGATGTACAGGTTATCTGCTTTAGAGAATGCTGAAATCAAGAAGCAGGTGCAGGAGTTTCTCAAGAAAGGGTTCATCAGGCCTAGCACATCACCATGTGGGTCACCAATTGTTTTGGTGAGAAAGAAAGATGGCTCGTGGAGAATGTGCATTGATTACCGAGCACTGAATAAGATAACAATAAAAAATTATTATCCCCTTCCTCGCATAGATGATATTTTAGATCAATTAAAAGAAGTCATTTACTTCACCAAGCTGGATTTGCACAATGGATACCATCAGGTTCAGAGTTGCAGAGCAAGATGCATGGAAGACTGCTTTCAAAACAAAGCAAGGATTGTATGAATGGCTGGTTATGCCTTTTGGCTTGACCAATGCCCCTACTACTTTCATGAGATTAATGAATGATGTACTCAGACCTTTTCTTGATGATTTTGTTATTATGTATCTGGATGACATTCTGATTTTTTAGTAAAATGTGGGAAGAACATTTAAAGCATGTTAAACAGACATTAGATGTTTTAAAAAGAGAAAAACTTTATGTTAAACTCTCCAAATGTGAATTTGGAAAAACTTCTCTAAATTATTTGGGTCATATAGTAGGGGGAGGTGAATTGAAAATAGATCCCTCTAAAGTGGCAGTCATTGTAAACTGGCCGAAACCCAAGTCTGCTACAGGAGTGAGAAGCTTCATAGGAGCAACACAGTACTGGAGGAATTTCATTTCAAATTTTTCCTCAATTGCAGCTCCCTTACATGCTTTGACAGGATTGAACAAGGTGTTTCAGTGGGGAGGCAAACAACAGAAAGCCTTCGACACCTTGAAAGAAAAAATTAGTACAGCACCTGTACTAGCACTGCCAGATCTACAAAGACCATTTGAGATCCAAACTGATGCCAGTGACTATGCCATGGGAACAGTGTTGACACAGCATGGTAAACCCATATGTTATCATTCTGAGACTTTTAATCCTGCAGTAGTCAACTATCCTACATATGATAAAGAATTGTATGCATTAGTTCAGAGTGTGAAAAAGTGGAAACATTATTTAATGGGCAAAGAAACAGTAATACAAACTGATCATCAGCCACTTCAATATCTACACTCCCAAACTAAGTTGCAACAATCAAGACATTACAGATGGATGGGTTTTCTACAACAGTTTCATTTAGTCTTCAGATATAAAAAGGGCATACATAACAAGGCTGCAGACATGTTATCTAGACCCATTATAAATACATCTACCATACTTAAGCATAATTTTGTGCTGCATGAAAGCTACATAGAACAATATGCTCAGGATGTGGATTTTAAGGATGTATATGCAACTTTGAGTCAAGGAAAAAGAGTAGGAGAATTGGACTATCATGTAAAGGATCGACTCTTATATCATTGTGGGAGACTCTGCATTCCACAAAATTAGAGAGCAAAGATAATTAGGGAAGCACACACTTCTCTGATATCAAGTCACTTTGGGGTAAGTAAAACAGTTGCACAGCTGCAAAGGTTCTACTATTGGCCAAGAATGAATGAGACAATTTCTAGATATGTAAAGGGGTGTGCTATGTGTGCTAAAAGCAAGCCTAGTAACAAAAAACTAGGCTTATACACTCTGTTTCCAGTTCCTTCTCACCCTTTGGAAATCATTTCCATGGATTTTGTTGGAGGACTGCCTAAATATAGGAAAGGTCATGATTATATATATGTCATTGTGGATAGGTTCAGTAAAATGTGTATTTTGATACCCTGTAGCAAATAGATTACTGTTGAACAAACTGCAAAATTATTTTTTGAACATGTATGGGTTCATTTTGGATTACCCGCTTCCATTATATCTGATCGAGACACCTGATTTGTGGGGACTTTTTGGTCCAGTCTGTGGGAACTAATGGACACCAAATTAAAAAAAAACATAGCTTTTCATCCAGAAACAGATAGCCAGACAGAAGTAGTTAACAGGATAGTGATCCAGTTCGCAGCAAACACCCTAAGCTTTGGGATGAACACTTATGTTATGTGCAGCATTCTTACAATAGAGCCAAACACTCTTCTACCCAGAGATCTCCTTTTGAGACCTGCTTTGGTTTCATACCAAGGTCTCCCTTGGATTTTGTCTTTGGTAAAGATATCATGGTTGATGGACATAGTGATGTGGACAAAGCAACTAGGTTCATTGAACAGATCTAGAAGATCCACCAAGTAGTACAGGAACAGCTGGAAAAGAGCCAGGCCAAGTATAAGGCTAGGCATGATAAGCATCGGATGGAGCATAGTTTTCAAGTTGGATACCAAGCCTAGCTGTATATCAGCAAGGACAAGATGCAAGTTGAAGGTAAGAAGCTAAAACCTATCAGGTATGGACCCTTCAGGATACTTGAGAAGATTGGTGAAAATGCTTTTTGCCTTGATCTGCCAACTTACATGCACATCTACTCAGTCGTGAATGTAGATTGCTTAAGGTTGTTTGAACCTTCCATGATTGAGGACCCTGAAGAGCAGAGTCAATTGCATTCTATTGATGACCTACTACCTGAATATCTTAATGAGTTGCAGGAAGATACAGTGCTGGACAGGAAGGTAAGGATGATGCATAGTGGATAGGTGGAATACCTCATAATTGGGCTTAAAGGTTCGAAGCCGAGCAGTGCGAAGTGGATTGAGATTGGACAAGTGAGACAACAGTTTCCTCACTTAGTCGATGCTTGAAGAAAGAAAACCAACTTTCGGTGGTCTGAAAGCTTTTCAGTTGGGAGGTCATGATCCAAATCGGATCCACAATCAATTGTCATAGGACCCTGACTAAAACAGGTTGAACAAATCTTGAATAAAATACAAAACAACAATCAAAAACACCCTGAACCAGTGGCCATGGCAGCCGGCGTAGAGACGACAAGGACCTCAGTCAAAGCACGCTGACTGAGGCCCATGGAGACTGCGCATGAGGTCGATGAAGCCCCTGGGAGCCCTGGAATGAGAAAAAGAGTTGATTTTCTAAGTTCGCTAGCGCTAATGCGCATCGCTGGGTAAACATAGCTAAAATAATAGAGCCTCAAGCACCCGGTCACATGGAGGAATCGAAGGACCGCAGGCGGGAAAATAAAAGCGCTAAAGGACAAATGGCGGGACCCGCACTTTGGAAAACTGGCGGTTTCCACGGGACGCCCTCAAACAGTAAGAGGTTTTGGAAAAAGTGGAGCGAGCACCCTCAGCGATCGACGCGTGGCAGCAGAGGTGAGAGGAAAACCACCGTGATCGCACGTTATCGGTCAAGCAAGTCAACCGCGTTCGTCGTGTGAATGACATTGGATTTGGAGGAGCCCAAATCAGACGGTTGAGATTGTGCCCAATAAGCAGAGTGGAAATGACAGGGAATTAAGCTGTGATTTAAAGGGATTTGAGATCCATTGACTGCCACAGTGGAGAAAGCAATGAATCAATGAATAGGCTGGTGCTGTTCTAGTGAGGACACATGGCTACCCCACGAGCAATTGTGCTGATGCTGAACAGGGAATTCCAAGCACACAGGCGACAGGCGAATCGACGCAGGCGGGAGGGGAAACGAACAGGCATGGAGGCCAAATGGATAAAGCTGAGAACATAGATAGTGAAAGAGATTCAAATTCGAAGAAATTTAGAGGAAGAGTTGAAGAGACCAAGAGAGATAGTGACAGTAAACCCTGAGAGGAGGACTAAGCACGGAGAGCAATAAAGCCAAGAAGAGGAGACAGAGGGCCGAGCTGACCACAAGCAGCATCGAGCACTAGAGAGCTTGAAGATTCAAGCCTTCCCATAGAGGAATATGTCCAGATTGAGCATCACAGTTAGCTCTTTCCACTGTAGACTTAGGGTCACAAAGCTGGTAGGAAGAACAAGAGTCTGTGTACTCCAAGTGGCTTGGGGAATCCAAGAACCACCCTGCCAAGAAAAATCTGCTTTAGGAGAACTCCTATTGAGTCCCTGTATTGTAATATCTCTGCTCAAAGACATAATAAAACAAGGCCACCACTAAAGCTGGACTGGAGACGTAGCCCTGGAGAATAGGGTGAACTCATTATTAAAAGTGTTTGTGTCTTTGTGTTTATTACTATATTTCTCTATTGTCTTTCCATTTAATTTTTGTGTATTGGCAATCTAATCGATCCGTTGTTTCAATAACACAGAACACACACACCAGCACATGGGTCTGTAATACCTTCTTATTTAACAAATCTTCACTGAGGTCACTCATAGGGTGATTATCAGATCAGAAGCTGAGGACAAGATGGCTAGGCCTTACACTGTGGAAAAATGCAATGACAATGGTTTAGTTCTGATTAGAACCATTGATGAGAAAGAAATCCCCATGCCTGTCAATGGACATATGTTGAAAATTTACAAGAAGCCCCTCTCCAAGTGAGAGTTCATTAAAGATTTGAATAAGACAGTGTTGGTAGTGGAGCAAGTCTTAGCCTCCACTCCACCCACTCACTGAAGAAGTAGAATAATAATAATAATAATAAGGACTCAAGTGAAAACCTCCATGAGGCGCTTGATTCCCATCATTGGGTTGAAAACCTCTTTTGGGTGGCCCAGTGATGACAAAAACAAAAAAGAGAGAGAATAAGATCCTTGGGTCAAAACCTCCCTTGGAGGTACCCAGGGTAGGCAATTAAGGTGAAAACCTCCTTGGGGCACCCTAGTTGTCTTTCAAAAGAGAAAAAACAGAGAAAAGGAGGAAGAGAAAGTTGACTCTGAATGTGCATTTCAGGATATAGGTGGACCAAGAGAAGATGCCAGAAAGCCTATTTCATCTCCTCTACACTCTTCTCCATCATTTCCGAACTTTCTTCCACCTCTCTGTGTTTTTTTTCAAATATTTTGTGTTCTACAAGAGGCCCTGTGTATTCTACAGGAGGCTCCTGTAGAAATCACAGAGAGCCGAAAATGGTTCCAGAAAGAAATTTAAGGGTCTGGGAAGTTTCATGAAGATCATGTAGACCCTCTTACAGGTATCCACCCTCCTGGCCATCCATCCCACACCTGCACCACCTCATCATCATCATTTCTTTTCCTCCATATCGAAAAACACAGAAACTAGTTTTTAGAAAAAAACCAAAAAATAAAGGGAGTAGCACCTCCTGCAGCTTACCAAATACCTCTCCATCTCCATCAGCATCTCTGGTATCATCCTCCCAGTTCCCAACACAAAAATCAGCTAAAAATTTTAAAGGGAGAAGCAACTACAAGAGCTCTTGTAGGATTTCCTGTAGCAGCTGATCCCTTTAAAATCAAGCCACAACAGCAAAAGAAGTGCAACCAAGGGATTGAAGGGGATATATGAAGCTAGATCCAGCCAGAGGATACCTGCAAAAATCAAACAAGCCATACATCAAACAACAGAAAGCATGTAGCAAAGGAAATAGAGGCATGCAACAGCTGAAATACAAGCATGCAGTAGCAAAAGGAACCAAAATGCCTCACAACACGTACATTCGACTCCCAGGTAAGTGACTAACCCTCTCCTCTGTTGCATCTGTGTAATTGAAAAATATGCATAAGCAAATGAGATGGTTAGGTTTGAATGAGAAAAGGTGGCCAGTTAACTGGCCACCCTCATCCAATTGACTACGCTCATCTAGAGATGCCACCACACGTGTGCCTAGTCAACTCACAGAAAAATCCAAAGGATAGGTAGTGGAGGGTATGAAAACTCTGATGCAATGATGGGAAGTGATTATGGGAAAGAGCCATGATGACAAGGTAATGGGGACCAATGGTCCAAATATGGCAACGTACATTTTTTCCAGCTCACCCCATCACCGGAAATATCTAAAAGAAGAAATAAGTATTCCTCCTCGAAACTCCTTCACCACCTTTTCTTTCATTTCATCCTCATCCACTTAGCTATAGCAAGCTCTCTGTCACCACCATAGCCTTGAAACCATCATTCTCCATCACTTTCATCCATCCTCCTACTATCAGCGTTCTACAGGAGCAGTAGCAGGTTCTACAGGAGCACCTACAGCCAGTTCTATAGGAGGGGCAGTAAGCAGTTTTTAAGGAGAAAACACGGGTTTTTTGCTCAAATTCTAGCTTGAAGAGGTAGGTTCTATGCATACCCACGTTGATTGTCAATATGTGCAAGGAATGATACAATTTTAAGGAGGAATTAAGTCTGTAGAAGAAGAGGAATTCCATAAAAAATTTCTGCGTGTTTTCTTAAAAAAAAACACAGTCTTTCTTTGTTTTCCTATTTCTTCAAAATTCTTGTCTCCATCTCTACCTTGGGTGTTCCAAAGGGGCATATGCACAATTATAGGGGGATTCATGAGGAAGGAGCCCACAAATTCAGTCAGGCTCCATGAGCATCTCGAAGTAGTAGCCATTTTCACCAAAGCAAATTGGATGCCATTTTTTGAAAAAATCTGAGGGTTTGATGAAGAAGTGGCTTAGGATTTTTCCCTTTCCTTACTCCCTCACTCAAGGACCCATGCCACTTTTACTTTTAGAGGTCTCTCCATGAAAATCACCCTAGAATTTATTAGTAGGGTTACCACCCTTCCTCTTGGATTACCTTGGAGGAAAGATGAAAAGCCAATTGGACAATCTATCAAGAAAAACTTCTTCCAACCAAATGAACATCCTGTAGAAGACAAAAAAGGCATTAGAAGAACAAGCATACCTTACCCTTAGGATGACGTCAGTTACCAAATTATCAAATATATTTCCTGTGAAGGGAGGTATAGCATAGTTTATGGTTATCATTTTAGACTCCTCCATGAGCTGAGATATGGCATGGAAACTCCAACACCCCAAAAACTCAGCATCCCCTATTTTCTCCTACAGTCCCTCATAGACTCCAGCATTAAGTTGAAGGCAGGAGGTCCAGATTAGTTGGGTCACCATGGATTGATTAAACTGTTAGTAGAACAATCCCTCCACACCTTCACCATCTCCATAGCATGGGAAATCTTTAGAAACATGACAGAAGAATATGATATAAAGGCCCTCACATATGATCTCAGTCCTTCTGATAGTGAGGAGGAAGAGCAGCAAAGGGTAGAAGGGGAGGAAATTGAGGAACAAGAAGGGGAGAAGGAGGAAACCAAAACAGCACAAAAAGAAAAAAAAACTAGGAGAGATAGAGAAAAATACAAAAGGAGAGGAAAAGGGGGAAAAAAAGACAAAAGTGTCTCCTGAGACCCTAGAAAGAGAGGCAGCAGCTACCCTCACTACCCTCAGAACCCCAATTAAACCAAAACAAAAGAGCAAGAGGCAGACATCAATGTATTTTAGGGCTCGGAAAAGCACAAGGATAAAAACAGGAAAACCATAGCCATATTCAATAGTGCCTATTATAATTGAAGGTTCACCCACTGTCAAAGGGGGAAGAATCTCCCTCTAAAACCACCATCACATATGAAATAGGAAGTCCCAGATTTTCCACCTAGAAGGAAAGAGTGCAACTACAGGACTCAAAAATAGCTCTACAAGAGGCATAGACTGTTCTACAGGAGACACTGACAAAGCTACAGGAGACTGAAAAACTTGAGAAAAGGGTAGAATAACAGCCAAAGGGGAAGGAGGAAATAGCAGAGGCGCAAGAACCTGACCCCTGGCCTAGTTTGGGCTCTTACTACAATCTTCTTGAGGGGGGATAATCATTCCACAGAAATTTGCAGTCCCACTTTTCTTTGAGTTGGAGAAAGAAAGGATAAGGAGCTATATATGGATGCAAATCGCCAAATCCAAGGGGGTCGAGTATATTGGCCACATGGAGAGCAACCTTAGAGAAATGGGTAGGGAGTTAAGTGCTGTAAGACATAGAAAGGCAATCACAAGAACTCACTTGGAAACAAAAAGTGAGTTGCTAAGAAGACAACTGCAAAAAAAGGAGACACAATTGGCATGCATGGCCAGCTAGTCTATGGAGGCACTGCAATGCAGAACACCATCAAAATCATATGGATCATACCTCAAATACCAATGGCTACAGATTCAGATCAAGACTTTGGCACAGAGAGGCAGAATTACTTCTCAGGATTACAGACAGTTCATGGACCTATGTGACCAAAGCTCTTCAAAAGACAAGGCAAAAATAGTAGAGTTCTATTTGCATAACATGGCCCTCACATACATGAATGTGTGGGACCCCAATGCTAGGCCAGGGGACCTGCAGCTAATGGCCATGGTGTCATGTATGAATCATGAGGAGAAAAGGGCAACAGAAATGAAAAAGTTGATGGAAAAAGAGAAAAATGAACCCCTAATGATTAGAGCTGAGCCATCAGACCCCATGGCTCTCAGCAGCACACACTAGCTACTTGCAAATAATCCTCCAATCGCCCCTAAGTATATCAATGATCAGGGTCAAGACATTGCACATTTTGAGGATATGGAAAGATTACTTGGGGATGACTGCATTCATGCTTGTATGAGGAGGTGGAACACACTACCACACAACTTGCAAATCAGGGAGTATCACTCCCCAACAAGGATGAAAGAAGCATTAAGGAGAGTGCCACTATACAAGCACTCTATGCAGAGTTTGAAGGTCAATTGGATTGGCCTCAAACTAAGTCCCCCACTGCTGCTAGGACTGCTAGAGGGTAGAAAAGAGGAAGAAGAGCAACAGCAGTGGGAAGAGGTGGATATAAAGGCAGGATTCCATGACAAAGAAGAGGACCTCACATCAGAAGCATGGGATGTCAGGGAGGCCATCAAGGCCATCAAGGATGAGGAGATGGACTAGTTTCTCAGAGGATGAGCAACACCTTTAGTAGGGGGTGATGATGAGCCCCAGAAATGGGTAATTATATTGGCTCATTTTGCCTCCTAACTTAGTTTAATCCACCATTCTCTTAGCTTATTGCATGTTTTTTATTATATTTATGCTTCTAGAGTGAGATGGGTTGGTTATTATGCCATGGAGTCTAACGTGTGTTTAATGGGTATTTTTGTTGAATTTTAAAGAAAAGGTCAAAGATTTAATGGAAAATTGGTAGCAAATATTCAAAGAAAACAAGGGAGAGGATTTATAGGAGGGTGTCACCCTCATTTATGACTCCCCACTTCAAATTCTCCTTCAGGAAGCTCGGAGCACAAACAGCCAAATCAATGCACTAGGAGCTAGTCGAGCAAGTGGAGGATAACTTCTGTTTATCTCAAGTTTTGGGAGCCAAGCCTCCCTAATTTTAAGGAAGATGTTGGAAGCTTTAGTTGCATAAGTAGAGAGGCCTAGGGCCTCATTAGGAAGTTGGTCAAATTTTCAAATTTTTGTTGCAGCTTTGCTCTGCTCAACTTCGAGCTTACTTTTGTTGACAGTTTTATGTAATCCTATTATTATTTTGATAATGAAGATGAGATTCTTGTTGAGCTAGCACTAACTTACCTCAGAGGGTTGAAGCTCTTGGGTTAGGGCCCAATCTAAGTAGCCAAGCTCCTCTTGTTTGTATTTATATGCTTTGTTTCATTTTATGAATTAGTTGTAGTTAGATAAATTTCTTTCTTGGTTAAGAATAGGTTGCTTTTGGTGATTTAGAAGGTTGTTTCCATTTCAGTTTTTTGTAGCAGGTTGAACAGTGATAGAAAGAAGATACAAAAAGGCCATCAACAGAGCCTTGGCTTCCTTTCATCCCCTTGGGACCATGAATTGAGGCCAAGACCCTCTTGCTGCCACAAAAACACAGATTTTCCTTCTCCATAGGATTTCTAGTGTTGCAATTTGTTAGAAGGTTAATTCTTTGCTTTAAGATCTATTTCACCATGCTCATTCTGTCTTTGCAATAAATTTCCTTCCATGCTTTCTTTCCATGTAGATTTTTTCAGCATTTACTTCCCTAGATTAAAGCTTAGATTAGCTTGATGATTTTTTTTTTTTTTTTATGTATCTAGTTTCTTTGCTTGCTTAATCTAATTGTTTGATTTTCAGTTCACTTGTAGAAAATATCTTATCACAACAATTCATCCAATCAGCCATCACCATCTCTCTTTGATCTATGTTCCACAGGTCACCCAAAGTCCCTCACAAATCTGTCTTAGTTTTCTGCACTTTTCTCATAAACTTTCCTCTCTTTCCTTAAACAAATTTGAATATCTTTCTCTCTCCTAATCATTCTGGATGAACCCTAGACACCTTAAAACATCATCCTAGCCTTCAGCTGCCCTTTCCACCCGCCTTACCACCTTCAAAACCTGCAAAACTGCTCTCGGCATCCTTCTGTAGACCTCCTGTAGATCCCCTGCAGCCTCCTGTAGATTTTCCCGTAGGTGTCTTTTTTAAGTCTGATTGCAAGAAAAGCCTCGAGAAGGCCACCTGAGAGCTCCTAGGACCCATCCACACATTCCTACACCTTTGCAAATTCCAAATTCATCCTCCATCACCACCTAATCACTGCCACATACACAAACAAATAAATTACATGCAAGACAATTTCACCTAAAAATACATAAAAATCCAAAAATATGTTTTTTTGTTCATTTACTTCTATAAATAGCTTGAGTAGATGTTGTTTACTTCCTGAGTAGGTAATGGCATTCATTTCATGGTTTTTCATCTCTCTTTCTACAAAAGTAAGATTAGTTGGTTAAGTAGGGTTTCCTTGGTTTACTTCACATTTCTGTCTTCTTTCTCTTTCTGCAAGTAGAGTAACCTCTATAGAGTAAGCTTTCCTTTCTTTCATCACATATAAAGCTTCTTCTGGAATTCATAGAAGGTGGCTTGAGCTCCTAGTGATCTTGCACCAACTGACCAAGTGACAGCTTGCAGTAAGAACTAGTACTTGCACATACAACACCGTCGCTTCCAAGTTTGTTACGAACTACCAGGTTGATAAAAGTAAAGTAGGAAGCCCAGGAGTTCCAGCATTATTGTTGCAATACTGTAGCTCACCACCCATCCTACTGTAAGAGCCCTCTTCATGCAGAAATAAATGGGCGAACGAAGAGGGAACTGGATAACCGCCCTTCAAGAGTTCAACCTAGAGATAAAGCTAGCACATATAGTTTGAGGGTAGGGACTTTGCAGGCTAGTGGCAGAAGCCTTAGCGGACCAAAAGGAGGCATCCAAAGAATTAGGAACATTGAGCTTGCAATATGCACAAAGGGAACTTAGGGAGGAGCTCTTATGGAGTAACGAAGCGTTGATGTATGAGCGAGAAGCATCAAAAACCTTTTTGGACCCTAAGTCGTGGTACCACGACATACGCTTCTATCTAGTGTGGGGTTCGTGTCCTGAACACATGGATGCATCACAGAGGAGAGCTCTCAGATTAAAATCCAATCTGTATCATTTGGCTGACAGCATCTTATACAGAAAAAATCATGATGGAATCTGGCTGAGGTGTTTGGAGAAAGATGATGCCAACCATGTATTGAAAGAAATGCACGACAGCCCAGCAAGTGGTCACTATGGCGGAGAGACCATTGCCCACAAAATATTGAGAGCTAGATATTATTGGCCTATAGTGTTCAGAGACTTGCATGCCTATGCTCGCAAATGCAAGGTGTGCCAAACCGCCATAGGATGAGAAAGAAAGCTCGTTTTTCCCCTTAGGCCTGTCATAATTTACTAACCATTCCAGCAATGGGGCCTAAACGTCATAAGCGATATCACTCCAAACTCCTCGCAACAACACAAGTATATACTCACAGCAACTGATTACTTCACTAGATGGACCGAAGCCATCCCGCTCCGAAAGGTGAACGAAGATGAGGTAATATCATTCATTGAGAAATTCAATATTAACAGGTATGGCATCCCTGATGCTCTCATCTTTGATAACGCTTCTTACTTTTCATCTCTGAGACTGACTGAGTTTGGGAATGATAAGGCAATCCACATAAAATATGCAGCAAACTTTTACCCCCAGGGAAACAGAGTTGCAAAGTCTTCCAATAAGAACCTTATCCGCATAATCCGCAAGACAGTCGCTGAGAAACAGAGGAACTGGCACAACACCTTGACAAATTCCCTTTGGGCCAATAAGGTCACCCCCAAAGTGGCCCTGGGAAACTCTCCATACTTCCTAGTCTATGGATAGGAAGCCACCTTGGCCCCAAACGTTGCCCTTCCATCCTTACAACTCTCCCAAGCTTCAAGAGGAACCCCTTCAGCCTCGCTTCAAGAAAGGATCGACCAACTGATGAAGCTGGAGGAATTAAGGGATAGAGCCAGAATTAAATTCAAAAATCACCAAATGATTGTAAAAAAATGGTTTGATCATCATCTGGCAGGAGATAAATATTTCCAAGTGGGGGAGCTAGTCCTGAAATGGGACAAGCTGAGTGAACCAAAGGGTAAACACACAAAATTCCAACACCTATGGCTGGGCCCATTCCAAGTTGTTGAAAAAATTGGTCAAGGGACTTACAGGTTGAAAACGTTGTAGGGAGAGACTAAGAGCTCCCTGTTAATGGCCAGCATTTGAAGAGATATTTCCAATAGCAACCACATGGTGGTTACCTCCTGAGTAGGTTAGAGTTCATTTCATTTTGTTGTTAGTGTAGTTGTATTCCTGACCTTTATTTTTGTTTTCTGCCAAGTCTATTCTCCTGCTATTTTGAATTACATTCCTTTTCAGCCAGCTGATTGTAGTCCTCCAGTCTCGTTCTACCTTTTAGATTTTCCCTCATTCACCATTCTCGGCCTTTCCCTTCCTCATTAACTTGTTGATGATTCTGTTGTTCCTGAATCCATCATTTCCCTGCAAATCAAACAAACTTTCTATCAGCCCATGAGCACTTGAGAATCAGCAATGGAATGCAAACCGAAACCCCTCATTAGCATCTGTTGGGAACTGTGTGAGATCTATTGATAACTTGGATATCTGGAGCATGTAGGGGCATCTTTATAAAACAAAAATGTGTAACTACAACTGGACTAGCATGGAGGAATGCTACATTTGAATAAATCCCACTTAGACCTAGCCTATGCTTGCTTGTAAGGTTTACAATCATTCTCCATTGGTCCCATCCACTACACTAAATGGTCCAATACCTGTTACTCATGAGTAAACCTCCTTTCATGGGCTAAGCTCATTGTCTCATACCCTGTGGCAAATCTAATTGTGCTCTAGTCCTTGTGCCTGAAACTGGAAGGAATTATCTAAAAAGAAATGAAATGTAAAGTCCTTATGCCAATCTGGAAGGACAAGTTGTTTGGGAAGCCGGTTAGAGTAAGGACTGCTATTGGGCTCAGCGTACCGGTTGACACAGCAAGCCCAACCTTGTATAAGAGGTTTAAAAATATGGCATGATCCATGATTGCACCCCATTCAATCAATAAATATAGCACTGAAATTCTCATATAAAGTGCAAGAAAAACATGTCTACATCAAGCTTGATGAGCAATAAAGAGATGAGGTACACACCTAAACAGGTATGGACAGACCAGTGATGGCCCCAAAGGGATTTTTGAAAGTGGGAAATAGGTAAAGGAAGGTAAATAAACCCCATAATACTGCCATTGGATAATGCCTATCAAAATCATATCAGCAAGTAGAAGCTATTTGTCTCTATCCCTTCTGAAGCAATAATGTTTAAGTGGAACCCATGCTTGTCCATCTATATAGTTTGCATTTCAAGTTTACTTTAACATCCTGATGTTCTATTGATCTGAAAGGTTATTTGGAAGTGGAGATAACTGGTTCACCCAGCGGTTCACCATTTGTTGTGGCCACAACTGCCACAGTATTGAAACATGCTCTTACAGCATGTTTCCAATAGGTCCCCTAGAAGTTTGATTTTTCATCTTTCCGAATGATCTGTTCTATCACATGGATGTCAACTTCTTTCCGAGTCAAATTCTCAAGGCCTGATGGGTAAGCCATTAAATATACCTCTACTACATGGATCATTCATGACACAGCCTGTCCCTTTATCCTCTCCCTTCATCGGGATCTTTCTATCCTCACAAACACGCCTGGTACATTTGCGATTGCACGAACCCTTATCATAATCATTTGTTGGTTAACTCGCAAAACCCTTCATTGAATCGTTGTCATGTTATAATCCCTCTACAAAGGAAACCCTTAGCAAAATACATAAACCATCCCTCTTTTGCTTATCAAACTCAATATGGGTGCATAACACATGCCATAAGGGCCGGACCCAACAGCATTATAAACCAATATATATATATATATATATATCTGTATGTATGTATATATATGTCGGGTCTGGGGCCCCATCACATATCCCACATCAGCGAAGCACAGGCCTTATACACAATGTGCATGGCGATGTGGCAGATCCACCGATTTCTATGAACTCGAGCGTATAACATTTCAAGTCTGGCATTATGGCTAGAGATGGTTTTCCCCACATATTCCTTTGTATCTCAAAAAATATTGAAATCTCAGTTTTCAAAGGCAAGCCTGTATTGTCGACCCGCCAGCAGTATTAACGTGTATATATATATATATATATATATATATATATATATATATATATATATATATATATATATATATATATATATATATATATATATATATATATATATATATATATATATATATATATATATATATATATATATATATATATATATGTTTTCGTGTCCGGGCCATATCACATATCGCATATCGATGGAGCCCCAGGCTTATGCATATTTCGATATGCGATATGCTGGACCTAGCGATATTCATAAGCGCTGATATATATCATTTGAGGTCTTACTTGGGTGATCGGGGCAAGATTTCCTGTGTTTTCATATATTTTCCAAATTTTTTGAAATTACAAAGGGTCAGGTTTTCAATGAAAAAAGTGGCCTTGTGGAGTCTCGATAGTGCAATTACGCATCGGGGTAGTGGAAGTCATGGGTCTTGTGACCTGAGAGGGGGCCGATACCCAATTGCGATGAAAGGAAGCCCTTGAAAACTGTGGCAAGCTTATGGGTTGAGCGAGAAATTATATGATTGACTGTGTATCAAGCATAAATCCTTTTCACACTTACTCCGTAGTTTTATAAAATGAATGAAGGAAGTGTTATGTTTGATTGATGCATTTTTGCTCTATTGTTCACAATCATCAAGATAATGATATCTATCCTTGCAGGTGAGAAGCAAAGGATGCAGGAGGGGATTCGAAGGGCCATGTATGCAAAAGCGCTGCATTTAAGAGTTTAGCTATAACCCCACGCATTGCCTATACATTCTGCAAGAAAACCTGTCCTGGTCTCCATTATGGGAAGGCAACATACAGTCACCCTTTTCACCAGCATTTTTTTTCCTCCTCAGGAAAGGAATCGACCCGACAGTTATGCCTTCTACATCCCAGCGGTCACACGAATGATCCTATCTCTATGTACTCAATTGGCATATCTGAAACAGTGGGAAGATGAAGAGGCAGGGTGACCTCATCTTGTTAGTAGTTTCACCAACCTATGGCATCTGTACATACTGATCTATGTAATGGTAAGAGTGAAAGGAAAGGTCATGGAAGGCCGAGGGTCATCAGGGCCGCATAAGTATTACCTCCGAAGGGTAGAAAGGGCTTTTGATTTTCAAGAAGAACTGTGTTGCTTTATTGTGAAGGAGGACTATTTTTTAGGGAAGAAGGAGCCTTAGTTTCATACTTATCTGATTGTTTCAGTATATGTTTTGGATTGGAGTGTTATAGTTGGGATGAATGTAAATGTGATTTATATTTATTCTATTGATGACTTACAGTGCACTATTAGTCTTGTTAAACTGAATGTGATTTAGTTTCATGGTTAACTTATGAATGGTCTCTGATTTGAAACTAAGTTAAACATCAGTTGCAAGTTTAATTTCATAAAAGAATGTGGATTCCTATATGGATGATTGGATTGCAATTTGGCTTTAATACAATCTTGTCTAGCTATGAATTCAATGATTGACTCATTTGGAATTGAATCTATACATGATGTTTAATCTTCTTTATCATGCTCCTGCCAAACATATATATGATGTTTAAACCTCTATATTATGCTTATGCAGGATAGACTAGGATAGCTATGGCTAGATTATATTAGCTAGAATTAGTATAGATAGGATTTAATACATAGTGGTTAGCTGTTTTATTTTTTTGATTTAATCGAAGTCTTCCACCCGGAAGCAATCTATCAACACATTTAACAGTTTATGGGGTCCTTTAAAAACCATTGGAACTAGCCATTCCAAACGAAAGCAGGCATGATTGGGGCTTACGATCAGGTTAGTTCCCCTTGATGGCATAGCTAACATTAGCCATGTCAACAGATAGCCACGGACTATTTTACAAAATGGATTGACGCAATCCCATCCAGGTAAGCCACTGATTTTGTTCTTATTCAATTTATTGAATCTAATATCTTGTCTATATTTGGTTGCCCGCAAAAAATAATCACTGATAATGTTGTTGCTTTCAAATCACAAAGGATTGTGGAGTTTTTTGCTAAGTATCATATTGTATTGGGACATTCCACTGCTTATCATCCACAAGGGAATCGGCTAGCCGAATCTTCCAACAAATCTTTGATCAACATCATCAAGAAAGTTTTAGAAGTCAATAAGAAGAACTGGCACAAAAAGCTCATATGGGCGAACAGAGTCAGTACTAAGAAATCAATAGGTATGTCTCATTTTCACTTGGTGTACAATGTTGACACATTTTTTCCTTCATCTCTTCCTGTCCCAATCATGACAATTCTGTAGGAATTGGACAACGAAACCAATGATATGCAGTGAAGGATAAACCCACATGATCCATCTACATCAAAATAGAGAGGAAGTCTTGCAAAACACTTCTGAACTTCAGGAAAGAATAAAAAAGAACTATGATTGCAAGACAAAGGAAGAAAAAGGAAAACATGGAAAATTTGAAAATTTATGGAAAGGACCATATAGAATTTCAGATTTCAGAGGAAACAATGCTTTTCTATTGGAGGAAATGAATGGAGAATATTATGTAGAAAATTTGTGATAGGTTAACCCAACAATGCAATATAAATCAAAGCAGAATTGTATAACCTACTTCTACTATCAATTTGCAGAATCTTAAAGATATAGCTGAACAATATAACTAGAAGAAGAAGAATCAATGGCACAATACACATGAAAATACTTTGGGGAAAGTCACAGATAAAAACCCCACACTATTTTATCATCATACATGATGGAAATACATAGGAATTATACAAAGCCCTAGCTCTCACAGCTAGCCAGCTCTCAGTACAATCCTCACAGATGCTCACAGGCAATCTTGGCTTCTCTCTGGCCTTCCTCTCTACCCTCCAAGCTCCTATTTCCTTGTGTTGTGCCTTGAGGATGATTTTTTTATTACCAAGTGGAAAACCAACCTTCAAAACTGCGCAATCCTCAAGGATGAATCCTTAGTTGCATGCATGAGTTTTCTCTGTGAGAAAACACATGCAACTGATAGTACACTATCCTTGAACATTAATGTCAACTGGATCTTTCTTAGAATAGACTCGCATGAGTTTCTGACGAGGGAATATTCAGTTAACTGGAGTAGCACTAGTTGAGTGCATTAATGCATCAACTGACTGTTGACTCACTATTAGTTCCTCAAACAGTTTGGAACAAATTTAACTAGACTTGACTCAGTAAACTAAGTTAACTATTTACAACTCAAATATAACTCAATCTTATCTCCTTAATTTAAGGGATAACTCTTGCATGACTTCAAAGAGACTTCTAACTTGAATTTCTCCAACTAATTAATTTAAAATAAATAAATTAATTATTTCCAAGTAGATGTTAAGACTAAATTCGATTTTAATTCACAATTTAATTAAAAGACAAATTAAATTAGAATATTCTTGTTGCCATATTTCAACACTCTCTCAACAAGAAAGGGATTATCTTCCACCCCGATCCTGTCTCTATGGAACTCGAATTTACACTTTAACAATGCCTTTGTGAAAATGTCAACATCTTGTTCCTCTGTCGAAATATACTATAGCAACATGATCATCCTTGCTACATAGTCTTTGAGATGATGATACCGGATGTCGATGTGCTTGGACCTATCATGAAATACTGGATTCTCAGAGAGTTTGATACAACTTTGATTATCACAATAGATCACAGTTGGATCTATCCTTTGATCAAACAAACCAACTAGGATTTTCCACATCCATATGGCCTCACATGTTGCCTGACTTGCAGCCATGTATTCTGCCTCTACCAAGCTGAGTGCAATCGATCTTTGTTCCTTGTTGTACTAAGAAATTGTCAGTGACCCAAGGTTGAAAATCCCTTTTGATGTGCTCTTCTGATCTGATGGGCTCCCTACCCAATCTACATCAGTGAATCCATGTAGATTCACTCCCTCTATCCGTCTGTACCATAATCCATATTGATATGTGCCTCTGAGGTATCTCAATTCATGCTTTTCTGCCTTCCAAAACATCTTGTTAGGTTGAATCATCACTTGACTCAGTTGGTTCACCACATAGCACAAATCTGGTCATCCATTCATTAAGTACATCAGTGAACCCACAAGCTTCCTATACACAGTAGCCTCTACCACTTCTCTTCAAGTAGCAACCTCCTTCCTCCAATTACCTGCTAGAGGAGTCTGCATGGGCTTTCACTTCTCCATGTGGAATCGCCTGAGTATCTTGTTGGCATACTTGCCCTGAGACACAAACAACTCCCCATCCTTCTGCCACACTTCCATGCCAAGGAAGTAATGCATGAGACCCATGTCTTTCATCTCTAATTCTCTTGCAAGGTCCTCCTTACAAGACACAATCAACTAATCATCACCAGTCAATATGAGATCATCAACATAAAGTTCGATTATCAACAACTTACCTTTCACCACGATGTGGTACAGGTTCGCATCCACTTCACTCTTTGTGAAGCCCAACCCGGTGAAGTAGTTGTCTATCTTGGTGTACCAAGCACAAGGTGCTTGCTTTAGCCCACACAACACTCTCTTGAGTTAGCACACATGCGACTCATGATCAAAGGTCTCAAAACCTTTCGGCTACTCTATGTACACCTCTTCCTCAATCTTCTCATTGAAGAATGCAGTATTCACATCCATCTGATGGATCTTCCAACCCATCTGTGTTGATAGTGCCAACATATATCTGATAGATGAGTACCTTGCGACAGGAGCAAAAGTCTCATCATGGTCAATCTGCTTGACCTGCGAAAAGCCACAGGCAACAAATCTTTCCTTATGCTTCTCCACACTACCATTAGCAGCTTTCTTTACCTTGTAAATCCAATGGGAACTCACAACTAACTTGTTCTCCCATCACGGAACCACGTCCCAAACATTGTTACGAACTATGGAGTCATACTCCTCCACCATAGCATCAACCCAAATCAGTTATTGTACTGCTTCCTCAAAGTAAGATGCCTCGATATCAACACATTCCCCAGCAAGGGCCATGTATCCAGTGTACCTCTCAGGTGACCTCCTCTATCTATACTGAGAAGATGGTGCTACCACATTCTCTCTCACATCCTCCAACAATCGGTTAACTTCTCTTGTGCACTTCCATCCATCTTTGGAAGACTCTAATTGAGTGGATCTCTCCACTCTTGGAACCTCTGCATATGGTTGCTCTGCATCAATATGAGGCTCCTCCTCCTTAGAAACCAACAGTTCCTCCACAGCCTGTAGTTGGAGCTCCCTATCAAGGGAAACTCTCATGGCCTTCTACTCATCAAAATTTAGATCTTTGCGAAAAACTATCCTCCGACTGGTAGGCAAGTACACCTGATAGTTGCGAGGTGTACCAGTGTACCCCACAAATATCCCCAACTCTATTGTCGTCTCAAGCTTCTTCCATGCATCCTTTGTCACATGGCAATATACTGATGAGCCAGAGATCCTGAAGTGACCCACATCTAGTCTCTTATGGGAGAAAGATTCCTCAGGGGTCTTCATCCCAAGTATGCAATGCGGGCTTCTATTCTGCAAATAGACTGTTGTGTTGCATTCCTCAGCCCACAAGTGAAGTGGTAGGCCTTGGTCATGTAGCATTGCCCGTGCAGCCCCTACAATAGTTCTGTTCTTCCTCTCAGCCACCCCATTCTACTGTGGGTTATTAGGTGCCGTCAACTCTTGTTTAATTCTTTCCGCTGCACAGAAGTCCTTAAACTCTTGAGAGACATAATCTCCACCATTTTCACTTCTCAAGGCCTTGATCTTCTTCCCTGACTCTTTCTCGACCAAAGCTTTGAACTCACAAAACTTTGTGAAGGTTTTGTCCTTCTTTTGCATGAAATAAATCCAGCATTTACGAGAATAGTCATCAATGCAAATCACATAATACATTTTCTTCGTTGTGGATTCCGTCAAGAATGGTCCACACAAATCAGTATGAACTCACTCTAAGATAGCCTCTGCTTGACTGTCTCGATCATGAAAGGAAGACTTGGTGTACTTTCCCAAGGTACCACCTTTGCGTGTGTCAACTTGCTCAAGTTTACCTTTGGGAAGTCTTGTAGATATCTGTTGCATTATCTTCAAAGCCCCATGATGCAAATGGCCCAACCGCCTGTGCCAAAACTCACCAATGTCTTGACTTTGCACTAATTCTACCTTCGTACTCAATGTTTCACAATCATCTACCTCTAGTTTATAGAGATTCTTCACCTGAATCCCTATCCTCTTGGTCTGACCCATGGCTATATGTGCTAGGAACACCTTTCATTTACTGAAGACAACATCATAACCTTTGTCCTCCAACATTGTGACCGATACCAAGTTCTTCTTCAATCCAGGCACATACATCACATCTGTTAAGGTGAGAGGAGCTCCATGCTCCCTCTGAAAAGCAACCGCGCCCACTCCTGAAACACTATACCTTCTGTTGTCACCCATATCTATGCACATCTTGAGGTCTTTCTCTTCCAAGGAAATGAATAATTTTTTGTCACTGGTCATGGGGAATGAGGCTCCACTATCAAGATACCAGACACAACCCATCATCGATGACACCATGCATGTGATGAGGGTAAATTCCATTTCGAACTGAGAGGCTAATGCCTCACCTTCCAATCCTTTTGAGGATCCCTTCTTTGACTTCTTCAATGGGCAATTAGTCACATAATGTCCCATCTTGTGACAATTAAAGCATATTACTTTAGACATGTCACCTTTCTTCCCTCCATGAGAAGAATTCGATTTGAAATGGGAAGCCTTCCCCTTCCCTTTCCTTGCCTTACTTGCTAAGGCCATATTTTCTTCATCATCATTCTTAGATGAAGAACCATCTCAGGTGCTACTCCTGATCTCCTCCTGCATAAGATCTGACCACAGTCGTTCCCAATCCGATAGTTTCTCCCTTCTATTCATAGAGTCCTAGTAGCTATTCCAACTCTTTAGAAGGCCAAGAAGAGTGAGGCTCACCATATCATCATCGGCAATAGTTATTCCCACACTATCAAGCTCATCTCTACAGGTGGTGAGATTGTTTAGATATGTGGAAATAGTATCGCCCTTCTCCATATTGATTCTTCGAAGCTTATCCTTGAGTGCCAATTTCCTCTGGTCGTTACTGTTCTAGTAGAGGTCCTTCAATGTCTTCCACGTTGAAAATGGAGTATCCTTCCCATGGAGACTCGAGACAATATGGTCTCAAACTCCCTCAAGGATGATCTATCTTGCCTTTTCCACACACTTCTTCCACTCAGCCAACTCTTGTGCATTAGTTGAAGCTGGCTTTGGGATTTCTTGATCAATGACTTCATTCAAGCCATTGACTTCTAATACAGCCTCCATTCTATCTTTCCATGCTATGTAATTTGAGCTACCTTCCAAGACATACTCGAGTCTCAATCCATAGATTACCATTGGCCAACCTTGAAGTATGATATGAATTTGATTTGCACATGTAACCCCGAACTTCAAACATAGAATTCTCTTCTCAGTATATTGTTCACAGCTCCGATACCATGTAGAAAATATGTGATAGATTAACCCGATAATGCAATATAAATCAAAGCAGAATACTATAACCTACTTCTACTATCAATTTACGAAAGCTTAAATATTGAGCTGAACAATATAACCAGAAGAAGAAGAATCAATGGCACAATACACATGAAAATACTTTTGGGAAAGTCTCAGATAAAAACACCACACTATTCTATTATCATACATGGTGGAAATACATTGGAATTATATAAAGCCTTAGCTCTCACAGCTAGCCATCTCTCAGTACAATCCTCACAGATGCTCACAGGAAATCTTGGCTTCTCTCCAGCCTTCCTCTCTAGCCTCCAAGCTCCTATTTCCTTTCGTTGTTCCTTATGTATGATTTTTCTATTACCAAGTGGAAAACCAACCTTCAAAACTTCACAATCCTCAAGGATGAATCCTTGACTATATGCATGAGTTTTCTCCATGAGAAAACACATGCAACTGATAGTACACTGTCCTTGAACATTAATCTCAACTAGGTCTTTCTAAAAATAGACATGCATGAGTTTCTGATGAGGGAATCTTCAGTTAACTAGAGTAGCACTAGTTGAGTGCATTAATGGATCCATTGATTGTTAACTAATTGGAACTAATTTAATTGGACTTAACTCAGTAAAATGAGTTAACTAATTACAACTCAAATATAACTCAATCTTATCTCCTTAATTTAAGGGATAACTCTTGCATGACTTCAGAAAGACTTCTAAATTGAATTTCTCCAACTAATTAATTTAAAATAAATTAATTAATTATTTCCAAGTAGTTGTTAAGAATAAATTCGATTTTAATTCATAATTTAATTCAAGGACAAATTAAATTGGAATATTCTTATTGCCATATTTCAACAGATTATTCAGGAGGAGCACTCAATAGTAGGCTTCTCAAGCACTACCATGTTTGAAGCAATTTCTGCAAATTCTCACCACCATTGTATATACCGGTTTGTTTTTATGTTCCAGTGTCTAAGTGGCTATCATAGGAGTTTGAAGCCCAAGGAGAAGGCCATAAGGCTTATTTGATCAGTCGCTACTTTTATTTTACTTTTAGTCTTATCATGTTAAATATTTAGTCAAATTTCAGTTTCATTTTAGTTTTTTTCATTTTGACTCCATTGCCCAACGAATAAGGCTACCTGGTTTACGGTATTCTTGACACGTCCAAGGAGTTGCCATCCCCAGCTGGAGCCAACGTTAGCGTCAATCTTATCTTCCTATCACCAGTGATCAAATATGATTTTACCAAGTCTGTTAGGAGTCTCAAGGTCAAATTTTATCATGTCACTAGGTTTTCAGAGTAAAATTTGGTCATTGGCTAGTTTGTCTAGGAATGTCTCTATTCTTTTGAAAAATATCACATGCCAATCACCTACTTCACTCAGATGAGGGAATCATAATAAAGAGAATGTTTTCATCATATCATTCATCATCATTACCATTTCACTCAGTCTGATGTCTTCATTAGGTCATTAGGGTTTCAAGGTCCATCCTCATTCCATGCATAAATCTAGCATTAGATGAGTTGTGATAAGCAGCTCTTTGCATAAGTTTTTATGAATTTTCATAAGTTCTTCATGGTTACAATCTCAAGGTTCCAAAAGAAGAAGTCTCACTGTTCAAAAAGATAAAGAGAAGCTCAGGTTTCAACTCTCCAAAGTGGCCAAGTTTAAAAGGTGAAAGTCATGTTTTGAAAAGGTATGTGGGGCCCATTTTATTCAAAAGAAGATCATATTGTGCCTATAAAAGCTCGAAAAGTCCCAAACTTGTTTCATTTACATCCTAACATCCTTTATTCATCAAGCTATCCTCTCCATTGGTGAAAAAACACAGGTTCCTAGCTAAATTTGGAAAAAATCTCTCGGCGCTGCTCTTCTGCTAACTGAGCTGCACTTCTGGAGGTGGCATTGCGCTTCCATGAACTATGTTGCGCTTTTTCTAACTGCACTATGCTTGTGACAAAGTAACTCTAAAATCACCCAAATTTAAAATTTGAGCTTGCATTCCTATGTTTTTCTTTTCTAAGCTTATTCACAAGTATCATCATCTTTCTCATTATTTTCCTTTGGCAAAATAAATGCAAATGTGAGTTTTCTTCATCTAGGGTTCATGTGAAATTTCATGCTACAAGACTAGTGTAACTGATGGGCTTGGTTAGTTATGACATTGAAAACTTGTAAATTTGTCACCTCATACCTTTGCACATGTATGCATCACCCTATAATCCACTAATTAACTCATCTACCCTCAGATTACCTCACCTTTACACAAACCCTATCTCATACCTATCATTTCGGGAAAATTTCCTAGCAGGATTTCTTTTCAATTTTTCCTAATCATCTCTTTCTCTCATTTCACTCCATTCAGACTTCCTAAGTTTCTTGAAACCCCTGTTCACCTCCCAAAATTCCCCTACCATCATTTCCTTTCCCCAACCCCCTCATTTCATCATTTCACTCATTCCTCACTGTTTTTCTATTTTCCAATTATCTAGGGTTTCTATCATAATGGAGGGATATTCTTCACCATCACAAAGAAGAAAACATCACTAAGGAGGTAAAATCCTAAGATATGAGCCTACCAACTGCAATGAAATCAAATCATCACCATTCATCAAGTAGTGTTTCAAACATGTCAATTGTCTAGGGTTTTGTCAAAGGGTAGGTGAAGTGGGTTTCCATGAATAGCTAACTGATTGGATTGCCACCAGTCTGAAAGGGGAAAGGGCCATCATAGCAAGGGTTGAATTCACATTTTCAGTAACTGCCATTTCTCTTGTCACAGGGATACCTCATCATGGAGAGAACTAGTTCAAAGGCATGAGCTTGGACCTTGAACATTACAGATTTTTCTTGAAATCACCCTACAGAGAGGCCCATACACACATCATCCCATTTAGTTACCTATTCTAGAAGTATGCACCAATAATGAAGGCTGTAATGAATTTTTTCACGTGTGAGGGAAGATTTTCCAGATTGTATGCATATCACATCAGGCTTCTCATGCATTTCACAGCTCTAAAACCTCTTGACATGTGTAATTATTTACATAGAAGCCTTATTAAAATGTTTGAGAATGTATAATTGAAAGGAAAGGAACATCACCCTAGTATTTTTCCTCATAGCTTAATAAAGATTGTAGTTCTCCATCAGCTAGCAGAAAGAAACATGACATGAGATTCATTCTTAGAAACATCTTTGTAGTGGCATGAAACTACTTTTTCAATTCATCATCAAGACATATCAACATAGTAGGTGGAGGTAGGATCATCAAGAAAGTCAGTGGAAATTCCCAAAGCATCTAGACCTCAAATAACCATAATGTATCAAAGAGGAAAAAGGCTTGTGTTTACTTCTCAAGTTGAGAAAAATGCCAAGCCTTCTACATCAACAAAACAGGGATCACATGTACAGGATGAAGACCTAATTGAACATGATTTTTAATTGGTGTACTTGGAAGTAGCAAATGAACCTTCAAACATGAAACGGATTATCAAAGATAAGGATTCTCAAATCAAAGAGCTCATGGACAATATGGCATGAGCAAGGTTCGTCATCTCCTTCCTTGAGCAAGAAAACAACAAGCTTAAGGCTAAACAACTCAACATGGAGAAAGAGAAATCCAAGGTGTTGCAAAAAGGAGGAAAAGGAAAATCAGTGTTGGAGCCTAGTGAACATTAGGAACCTAAAAAATAAGTTAGAAAAAAGATTCCAATGACCAAGGGACTTAAAAGGGCATTGAAGGAGGAGAAAGCACATAATCTGCTAAATGAAGACCTAGACATGGAGGACAGAATTGCCTTGGAGATCAATGAGGATAGAGAGTATTGGCTAAGTAATGTAATTGGACACTTAGAATAGCTTCTTGACAAAGCCAACATGGATAATCAGCTACTGAGACACATGGCTCATCATTATCAGACTAGAAACATGATTTGCAACATCAAGCTCAAGCAGTTGAAAGACAAGCTAAAGGAAACCATAAAGGACAAAAATGAGAGGGATAGATTTGAGATGCTTGCTGAATAATCCATGAGGGCATAACATACCTAATTTTTCACTTCATGACCAATTTTGAATGTTTTCTGAGAATTTTTGGTTTTTTTAGAATTTTGGTGCCAAATTCAAAAATTGGGCTAGTCACAGAAGCGCAGCGCCTTGGAGCTGTGATTTTTCCCAAGAGCTCAAAATTACAAGTGAATTAATTTTTTGGAAATATTATGACCTCGTATCAAAACCCATTTCATCATGTTTCTCATAGATGGCTCAAAATTTGATAAAAAGGGGTCAAAAATCATCATTTTGCCACTCTTTTTGACAGGCGCTGCACTTTTGGAGACACCTTGGGAGAATGAGTTTTTGAAGGCCTTCCCATGGGTTATTTTCAAAAATTCAAGATGTTCCCAAAACTAGACAGGCAAGGCTAGTAGACCATTCTCCCAGACCTACATTCTGACTTCAGGAAGGCACCTTAAAGTTGGATCAAAGTTGGCGTTGTGCTTCTGCAAATTTCTGAGTTTTTATTTAAATTTTCACTATATAATTTCCTAGTTTTTAAGTTTGACTTGGTCAAAGTCAAAGATCATGATGTAATTGTAGTAGTTCGAGGTTAAATGATGTAATTATGAATAAATATACATGATAGGTTTTTTTATGGTTAATTAGGCCTCATAAAGGAAGCAAAATTCAAAACACGGTTTAAGAGAAGAGTTTGTATTTGACCTTCCCACTCTTACCTGTTAGTTGAGAGAATCTTGGAAATAGTTCCACCACTTATGAATTTGACTCTTGAAGGTAACGAAGTTTTTTGATTGAGTCTATATGTATCATTTCTCATTCAGAGAGAAGGGTTGGAATTTGTTTGGAGAGGCTTGTACCTTATGTTTTCTTACAGCTAATCAAGGAGCAGTTGCATCTATCTTTCAGGAATACTTGTTCAATGAGTCTATGTTGTTGTTTTCCTTTCATATCAGCTTTTAATTTATGAAATAACTTATATTTTCATGCTTTACCTTCTTCTTATGATTTTCCTTGCAGTCATATAGATAGAATTATTAGATTTAAGCTCTGTTTATGTGGAAAATCATGCTTGTGTTTCTTTTCTTCTATAACTAATGAATTCATGCTTATACATGCTCATTATGTTCTCCTAAACTCTCAAACCTATACTACAATGACAAAATATTATGTTCACCACAACACACTGATATCTAGCTCCTCTTTATACATGTTATTGTACACTTGAGGCCTTGACCTAATTACCTTCCCTAGCCCTAGTCCAGCAAATTAAAAATCCCTAAATTCTCAAATACTCATACAAGACTTATATATCTAGCCTAAAACCTATTTATTTTCAGTTATTCATTGACAAATCCTTAGAGAGATCCCTCTCTGGTTCATTAGGGCTAGCTACTAAACTGAAAGTGGTTCGAGGTTACCTCTTTTGATCTCCTCCTCAGCTTGGGAAATTGTAGAGGATAACACATAACATGTATTTTCTTATCTTGTGAGAATAAGATAAAAATCCTTGATACATGATTGGCAGACCAAAAAATAAAAACCAAAGTAAACTTATGGCCATATTTCCAAATTCTTGCATTGAATTTTAATAATAGAAATGTAAAATTTGGCACCCAACACAGCCTATGCTATCAAGTGAAGTCCTTGCATAATTGAACCAGGATTAGTCTCAACAAAAGGTAAGCAGTCTCAACATCCATTCCACAATTGAAACTTTGACAATATTTGTTATGAAACTAGCTCACAAAAAAATAGAAAAGATATACCAATGCCTTAGAATTCAGCCTCTTTGAGGGGGAAACCTCCTTTACATTACACAAATGAACAATTCTTGGATGATTCAAATGGAAAAACCTCCTTTCTATATATAGGAGTCTAAGGGGTCACAATATGACCAAGCTGACCTAACAATAATAATATAAAGGCACACAAATAACAATAGAGGGATTCTATGGGGCACAATAATAACAATATGGTGACAATAGGGGCACAACAATAACAATAAGGGATACAACGACAATAGTAATGGGGGAATCACTAGTATTATAGGGACCTAACATGCCCCTCTCCTTCTTCTGTATAAAATTCTCATCCTCCCATGTGGAATCTTCAACGAGTAAGTTCTTCCACTTGATGAGATACTCTGAAATTGATCGATTTCGTAGCTGTCGAGTTCTTGTTTCTTTGACTGCTTCAGGTTCCAATATGATTTTTCCTTCCTCATCAAGTTCTCGCAATATTGTTTGAACTGGAAGCTTGTCACATATAACCTTCTTTAATCATGAAACATGGAAAACTAGGTGCACTCAGGAAGCTGCAGGAAGCTCCAATTTGTATGCCATAGTACCTATTTTTGCAACACCTTGTACGAACCATAATACTTTGGTGATAATTTATTATCCTTCTTAGCTTTCTTGAGGGACATTTTTTTATATGCTTATATCCATAGGAATACCCAATCACCTGCATCAAAACTTCTTTCACTTCGATGTTGATGTGCCTGTTGTTTCATTCTATTCTACGCCAAGGTGAGGTTATCCTTTAAGAGTTGGAGAAATTTTGTTGATGCTCGATGTGATCTTCCACTGCTTGAACCTTAGAAATTTCTCTTAAATATGATGTGATGGATGGTGGATGACAGGGAAAATTTTAGGGGCTAATATTCGCCCATGGGCTAATTTTTTATACCTTTTCCAACAAAAAGATTCGCTAATTTCCATTTTTTTGTAAAAATGATTGGCCCAAATTTTATAGGATGAAACTATTTTACCTTAAAAATCGCCAAAAAATTATATATAGACTATATAAAAATATTATAAATTTGAATATTTTTACAAAAATATGTCCAAACATTTTATAGATTTCATATTTTGGACTAGTGGGATTCACCAAGGTTTCTAAACTTTAAGATAAATTTCCATCCTTAAAATTTTCCGTAGTGGATGATATCCATAAAGTGCCATAAATGGGGTCATTTTTGTTGCAGTATGGAAGGAAGTTTTATACCACCATTTAGCCAGAGGCAACCATTTGACCCATTGTGTTTGTTTATCAGATACAAAGCAATGAAGATATCCTTCCAAACATTTGTTTACTATCTCAGTTTGCCCATCAGATTGAGGATGATAAGATTAGCTATGAGCTAACTAAGTAACAAGACAAGAAAATAATTCTATCCAAAAATTTCCAGTGAAAATGGGATCTCTGTCACTTACAATAATCTTTGGGTTTCAATGTAGCTTTTGAATTGTTTCCATAAATTCAGTAGAAATTGTACTCGCTTTAAATGGATGAGATAATGCACAAAAGTTTGCATACTTGGTTAAGTCTATCAACTACCACCATGATAACACTCTTTCCTTCAGACTTGGGTAAACCTGTGATAAAATCCATTGAAACCTCCCCCCAATGTTGGCTTGGAATGGATAAAGGTTGTAATAGTCCTGGGTCTTAACTGTTTCAACTTTATTTTGTTGGCAAACCAAACATTCTGCCACAAACTTTTAAATATCTGATTTAAGGCCATCCAAAAAAATTCCTTCTTAACCCTGTGGTAGGTTTTTAGAAATCCTAAGTGCCCTCCTAAGGGAGAGGTGTGCAATTCCCTAAGAATCTTTTGTTTGAGTTGGGAATTCTTACATAGGTATAACCGATTGTTGTACCATAACGAATCATTTTTCTAGCTAAATATATCAGATGTAATGGGATCTTGTTTTATCTTTTGAATGAGTGCACACACTTCCTCGCCATTCTTCCATTCATCCCTTGCTTCATTTATCCAATCTGGTTAGATAATAGAAATGGCGCAAAGAAATGCTTCTACATCCTCATCCTTTCTTGAGAGTGCATCTACCACAACATTTTGCTTCCCTTTTTTATAGATGATTTCAAAGTCATAAACCAACATCTCTATGACCCATTTTTGCTACTATTCTAAAGATAATCTTTGTTCTAAAAAGTATTTAAGACTATCATGATCTGTTTTTACCTTGAAGTGTCTTCCCATTAGGTAGGGTCATCATTTCTTAAGTGCATGTAGTATTGCCAACATTTCCTTCTTATAAATAGCTTTGTGTAAATATTTTCCTTTCATTGGACTACTTTTGAAAGCAATGGGTATTTCTTCTTGCATTAAAACAACACCAATTCCATTTCCTGAGGCATCACATTCCATAATAAAGGTTTTTTTGAAGTCCGATGTAGCTAAGACTAGTGCTTGGAACATTGCCTCTTTAAGATGTTCAAAGGCCTTCATTGCTTATGGAGTCCATGAAAATGCATCTTTCTTCAATAATGTAGTTAGAGGTGGTGTTATTCTCCCATAATTCTTAACAAACTTGCGATAATACCCTGTCAACCCGAGAAATTCTCATAGATGCTTTATGGATGTGGAGATTTTCCATTCCTTAATGGTTTTATTTTTGCTAGTGTCTACCTTAACACCTTCATGAGATACAAAATGACCTAGATATTCCACCTCTTACACACCAAAGAAACTTTTGGAGATTTTTGCATATGATTGTTTCTCCTCCAATAGTTTGAGCACCATGTCAACATGTTTGACGTGATCCTTCCAAGACTTGTTGTAGATTAGTATATCATAAAAAAATACTAACACATATTTTCTAAGGAAGGGTTTGAAAATGGAATTCATCAAACCTTGTAATGTAGAAGGTGCATTAGTAAGGCCAAAAGGCATGACCAAAAATTCATAATGACCCTCATGAGTTCTAAATGCTATTTTTGGAATGCCTTCAGTCTTCATTCTGATTTGATGATATCCTTAATGAAGATCCAACTTGGTGAAGTAAATTGATCCATGCAATTCATCCAATAATTCATCAATGATAGGAATGGGAAATTTATCTTTAATAGTGAGCTTGTTGAGCTCCCTATAATCTGGACACATGCGCCATGATCCATCCTTCTTGTGAACCAATACTACTGGAGCAAAGAAAGAACTTTGACTAGGTTGAATTATACCAGCCTCTAGCATTTCTGCAACCATATGTTCAATTTCACTCTTTTGGACATAGGGATATCTGTAAGGCCTGATGTTTGGAGGAACACTTCCTGGAATCAAATTAATAGCATGATCATGATCACGAATAGGTGGGAGGCCTTTGGGAGTCTCAAATACCTTGGAATGATTGTCTAAGACTTTTTAGAGATCTGGAGAAATGGATGATTTCTATGTGGGGACCTCTAGTGAACATAATTGTGCAATTATGCCTCATTGTTCTTTCTTTAGAAGCTTTGTCATTCCATTAGAGTTGATAATCTTTCCCGGTTTCCCTGCGATACCCCTTAATTCAAATTCTTTTCCTTCTAAATAGAATTTCATGAAAAGTTCTTGAAAGTTAAAAGCTATTGTACCCAAGGATTGTAGCCATTGGACTCCAAGTACAACATCAGCACCACCCATTAGAATGGAAAGAATTGGGTTATTCAATACATATTCTCCCATGGATAGCTTGATATTATGGCACTTTCCTGAGCAATTTATGGTTCCTCCACTTGCAACCATCACTTGACACTCTGGTGTTAGATATAGGAAGAAATTCAATTAATTGGTTATCTTACAATGAATAAAATTATGGGTACTCCCTGAATCAATCAACACTATTACCTTTTTCTTCTTGATATGCCCTTCTATCTTGATAGTTTGAGGAGTGGTAATTCCAGCCAATGCATTACAAGATATGGTCAGATTCATTTCTTCTTTTTCTATGGTTTGTTCCTAGTGTATATCCTCTTCTTTTGATGTTTCTTGTTCCTTTGCTTCCTCCTCTTCGCAATCTATGTAAAATAATTTCTTATCGGCACAGTTATGACCTTTAGTGTATTTGACTTCACAACTATAACAAAGCCCTTTTTCTCCTTTTTAATCCAATTTTTGTGGTGTCAACCTTGTAGGTTGTGTATGGCTAGGGGCAACAACACTTCCATATTTATTATTATGAGTGGTAGGCTCCCTTGTTGCCATAAATTTGCTTTCCATTTTTCTTGTCAACCTGAATGCCTTCTCCAATGAATTTAGTTTCCAAAGGTGAACCTCATGTTGGATGTTATCTTTTAAAGTCCCTATGAACACATCAATCCTATGCTCCTCTAGAATATCTTTTACCCTTATATTCAATTTTTGGAAGTCCTCAATGTGCTCCATCATTGAACCCTTTTGTTTGAGATTTATCAATTGGCTAAAAAAAGTGTTGCTTTTTGTATCCTCATAATGTGCTATCATTTCATCCATAAAAATAGCTCAAGTGACAATTTGTTTACAAGAGCAAATCCATCGATACCATACAAACTGATTTGGTTCCAAATATAAAGTTTCAATGTGTACCTTTTGTGTGTTTTTCACATTATGGAAATCAAAAAATTTCTCCATCTGTAATATCCATGTTTCGGGATCCTTTCCATCAAACTTCCTCATATCGATCTTTGGAACATGGTGGTTCTTCGATCCAACATTAGAGTCTATGAAATCATGATTAACATTTATGTTGTTCTCATCATGAGTTTCTTTTACTACCCTTTCACCATTAGTAAGCATTTCTTGTAGAAACTTTGCCAGATTTGTCTTCAAATCTTCCATTCCTTTCTTTAAATCATCCATCTTAGCTTCCATGACATCTATCTTAGCTTCCACACCATCCATCTTAGCTTCCACATCATTCATCTTAGCTTCTACACCTTTCTCTAAAACATCCATCTTAGCTTCCATGCCTTTCTTAAAACCATCCATCTTAGCTTCTACGTCTTTCTTTAAACCATCCATCTTATTTTCTGTTACCTTTTGTGCAAGTGAAATTTGTTGCACTGGGTCTTGTAATTTTGATATATCATGTTGCATTTATTCCTCCTCTTCATGAGTCATGCTAGATCTTTCAGGTTTCTTACTAGGTGTTCCCATTTTCTTTCTTCGAGGCATCAATTACCGATACTAATGCTTCACTATGCCCTTTGAATTCCTTTAAACTAATTTTTCAAACCAAGCTTATGCAAAAATTTAAAAAAAACTACACACATTTTTTCACTTTGTAAGAGCTTGATATTGACTCTGATGTATCTCTGTAATTTTGGATCTCCCAAGTTTGAAATTTCTTCTTGTGTTAACCCTCTGACCAATCTTTCTAGCCCCGCAACTCTGATCAAGATTGGATTCTCCAATGAAGAGTTATGCCAAATCTCCCACAATGACCTGAGTATAGACTAGTTCAATAGAGTGAACTTGTATGATGTTCCATAGGTCCCTGTTTCCACCTTAGGTTCTTAAAATTATATCCAAACAAACTAAATTCTGTCCTCTTTCTATAATTTCTTACAAAAATTCAATCCAATGCTCAGAACGAAAGTTATGGTGATTTTCCCAAGGTGACCTGTTTGGAATGTAATATGGGGGTCTGCACAAACCCTAACTTCCTCATATTATATCTCCGAAAATTTAGCGATACAAGACCTGAATTTCGGAGCCGAGGTTCAAACTAATTTCTTCTCAAGTGGGTTTTATTTTTAGCTTCTGAAACTTCGTAGAGAAATTCCGTGATGACCTGTTTTAGATCAAATTCTGGAGCTTGCAAAAACCCTAACTTCCTCAGATCATATATCCGAAAATATAGCGAGACAAAATCTGAAATTTGGACCCAAGATTTAGCGAGATTTAGTATCAAATGGGTTTTTTCTTTAGCTTCTGAAACATCGCAGAAAAAAAGTTATAGCGAAAATTCCACAATGACATGTTTGGAGTAGCGAAACCCTAGAATCCAAGCCCATGATACCAAATGTTATGAAACCAACTCACAAAAAGATAGAAAAGATAGATCAACGCCTTAGAATTCAGCCTCTTTGAGGGGGAAACCTCCTTTACATTACACAAATGAACAATTCTTGGATGATTTAAATGACAAAACCTCCTTTCTATATATAGGAGTCTAAGGGGTCACAACATAACCAAGCCGATCTAACAATAATAATATAAAGGCACAAAAGTAACAATAGAGGGATTCTATGGGGCACAATCATAACAATATGGGGACAATAGGGGCATAACAATAACAATAAGGGATACAACGACAATAGTAATGGGGGAATCACTAGTATTATAGAGACCTAAGAATATTGCATGAACATAGGGAACAAATTTTGAAATCAATTGGAAATTATTATGAACTCTAAGCTCCACCAAATCAAATAAGTATTCAAGAAGGAAATCTAACGAAAGGCAGATGTAGAATATGAAACTTGCAAGGAACATTTCTAAAGACCTAGGTGTTGATCTTTCTTGTTATCATAACTCCAACTATAGTTGGTGCATTTCATCAAAACTTTAGTCCTGTCTGGAAACAAAACAATTATTACAATAAGAAAATCAACTCAACATTGAGTTAACCATACCTAGAACACGTTTTTAGCTAGCAGAAGATGGTGAATATCAATAAAACTTGAATTACTCCAATGAACTGTCACTGCAAAAGTTGTCTATGTGCTACTACACCATTTGGCATTAATCCAGTGGAATTTTGGAAGTATAAATTCAAACCTTGATATCAAATGGGTAAATATTCCCATCATCAAAAGGGCATGTAGCTCATTGGTAGAACAAGTCCTAGGTTAAATTCCTAGCCTACCTAATTTTCAACAGAATGGATTTACAAACAATGCAATAAAAGCACTGAAGACAAATAACACTCTATGTTGATGTCACACTTACAAAACTAATCACATCAACCACAAAAATAGGCAACAACCACTTTACAACACAACAACTACTTGCAACAAATAATTTCATTGAATAAGAGAGCCTAGTTACAAAAACCCTACATCAAACAATAGAACTGTTAAACTTATTATACTCTGGTACAATACACCAAATGTGGTCTTCTCCTCCATAAAATCTCTTCTCCCTCCTAAAATATTGTTTGTATCTCCTTATATGTATTCATTAGTTGCAAGATTGGAGTCCATTCTGGTAGATATCACACAACTGGAAATGAATTCCACAACAATCAAATTGAATTACTAAAAAAAATTGTGCTAAGAAAATTTAACAACTTATTTATTTTTTAATGAGAAAATTCGACAGGTTACCTAATTTTTAGTCTTTAATATGAAAAAACTAAATGTACCCACTTGATCTAGTATACTACCACTCAGGTGAATATCAACAAAATATTATCATATGTTTAATTTTTTATTCACAAAGAATTGGGAATAAATTTTGATCCTTGAGTTTGTGCTAGCTGATCTCGATTACATACAAATCTTATAATCATTGTTGAGTACTATAACCTCAGCTAGAACCGTTGTTTATAGTTATAGAACTGAGTGAAATAAAAATAAAAACTTAAAATAAAAATTGTTATAATATTTGAGGCTAAATCCTATGACCAAACACAGTGGTAGACAGAACAATTAAGACAATATTTTTAATGGTATTAATCAAAAATATCTTTGAAAATTTGACAATAGAGTTTTCTCAATTTTTTTCCTATAATTTTTTCTCCCCCAACCCAATCATGACCATGACTAAAAATGAGGAAGTGCCTGTCCATATCAGTATTACGTGTCATTAAACTAGGGAAAATTTTAGGGGTTAATAATCGCAAATGGGGAAATTTTCTATGCTTTTTCCCCAAAAAAGATTCACCAATTCCATTTTTTCCTAAAAATGATTTGCCCAAATTCTACAAGAAAAAAATATTTCACCTTAAAAATCGCCAAAAAATTATAGAGACTATATAAAATCATTAGAAGTTTGAATACTTTTACTAAAATATCACCAAGCATTTTATAATTTTCATATTATGCATTAGTAAGATTCGCCAAGGTTTCTAATCCTTAAGATAAATTTTCATCCTTAAAATTTTCCCGGCATTAAACACTCTCTAATGTATCGTCTTGTCCACGTGAGGTACCAAACGGCACTATGATCCCATATTAGTAGTAGGTGTCATTTACAAATCTATAATGTATTGGTTGAGAGGTATTACTGAATTAGAATAAACAACCCTTCCCATATTGGTATTAGGTGTCATTTAACACTCACCCATGTATTATCTCAATTAGGTGAGGTCCTATAAGGCACTATGGTCTTGATTAAAATATCTTACTAGACTGGAATAACCAATCATTCTAACTCAAGTCTCCACAACATATGTATGTACGTACAATATTATGCCCTCAAGTGAATGTTAGTTATAGAACAAAATATACAAATGAAATATGAAAAAAACAATCATTTACAATAATCATCAAATTGACCATAAAAATAAAAAACTATTTCCCAATATGACTGGAAAAGAACAATCCAAAACTCATTGAAAAATGACTTACTTTAACATATAGGTAAATGCAACCTATAAACATATGAATGAAGATGAGGGAGGGAATAAAAAATCAAACTAACCCTAAGAGGAACCAATGCCACGGTATATATAGGAAGCTTAATTTCCCTTCGTATGAGTGTGGGTCGGGACACTTGTTCTTCCTTTTCTTCTCCTTGGTTAACTTCACTAAGTCCGCTCTTACAAAATCCTCTAGCCAAGCCAAGTTCCTTGGTTCTTCCAACAACCCATCTATCTGTGAAGAAGAGTTGATAGGAACTTTGTAATTTTATTGACCTTTTAGAGTAGAGAGTCCTTAATCTCCCACGGTCAACAATACATGGAGGAATTGGAGAAGGATTGTAGAATGAGAATGTTGGGGAAATGGATGAAACATAGACAGGACAACACATAGAAATCACCATTTCCATATTAGCACAATCATATAACATGAACTTAAACTGACCTACATTTACTAAAAATAATCACACTAAGAAAATTCAATAGGTTATCTAATTTTTAATCTTTAATATGAAAAAACTAAGAAAATGTACCCACTTAATCTAATAAACTACCACTCAAAATAATATCAACAACTTATTTATCAAATGTTTTGTTTTGTGATTCATAAAGAATTGGGAGTAAATTTTGATCCCTGAAGTTGCTCTAGTTGATCACAATTACATATAGATATTGTAATTAGTGCTAGGTATTATAACCTCAGCTAAAACCATTGTTTACAGCTATAGAACTGACTAGAATAAAAATAAAAACTATTATAATATTTGAGGTTGAATCCTATGACCAAACACAGTGGCAGACAAAACAATTAAAATAGTTTCAACCTCGTCACCATTGTGGTTGTTGTGAACCTTGCACAAAAGAGAGAAGACGAAGAGTTTCCTAGTGCTTATGACTTAGGTTTATCTACAGTAAGTTCAATGAAGAGAGCCCAAAAATTAACTTGAAATAACAACAGACAAGGGTCCTTAAAGGGTTTTAAATAAATTTTACAAGAAAACCATAGAATCATATCAAAGAAGGTAAATTAAAACTTGTAACTCGAAAGAGTTTTGTGGCTTAAAAACCTGGGGATGGAAGGATTCTAGTTATCATTATAACCCTAGGAACTGAGAAGGAGACAAAAAAATTCGAAAAAATAAAGTGCTCAGTTAGATAAGTGATGGGCCTCTAAATTAGACATAAATTAAGGCCCATGCCTCTAAATTAAACATAAATTAAGGCCTATGACCACTCTTCAACACATTAAACATCTCTTTCTGCATTAGATAATGTATTTTTAACTTTAATATATTCATTAGGAAGGTTTAAGAACAATTGGATATTTGTGCCTAATATTATTTATTTTGTGGAACATTATGAGAATATTGGGCAGATTATGAAGATTTGGAGGATGAGATAATTTAGGGACTTTCTCCCTAATACAAGAGGATTGTTATTAAATAATAAATCAACAAGATATTATGGAATTATGCCACATATTTTGGAACTCCAATGATTGAGAATATCTAGGAATGTGTTCCTTGCAATTTAATGCAGATTCCTAGTATTGGGAACCAAATCCACTAATCAAGGGATTTTGGTGGGAAAATCTTCCTCCATTCATGGGGAATGATTCCTAATCATTTTATATAAGTACCGAGTTGAATTTTCCTATAGGGGGAGATGTTCATTACTGTTCTTGTGCAGAGAACTCATATTTTTGTAGCTCCATTGTATTTTCTTGTAGGGATGTAATTGTATTGATCAAAATACTGAAGATGGTGTCATGTTCAGCTTCTAAATATTTTTCTTCTCCATAGGTATCTGAGTTTCCTTGGGCTTTGCCATACCAAGAGCCTCAGAGCCCTTTTGTATCATTTTCTTTCCTTATTTTCACTTCTTATTCACATGCATCTCTTGTTTTTATTTCTTTCTACTTCTGCATTTAGTACTAATGATTTCTTGTTGTAGGATTGGGTTAAATGGTTAAGGTAAGTTCTTTTGCAGGATCACAAGCATCATTTCATCCTTGGAAAATATTTATAATTTCATAGTAATAATTAATCTGCTTGGATTAGTCTTCTTATTCCTAGATCTAGATTTTTGGAACTCCTTTGTGGCAACTAGCAGTAAATTTCTACTATTTTTTAGAGCATGCTAATGAGATTTAATAAAGTTGATTCCATTTGTATTAGATCAAAAAAAAAAAAAAAATTCATAACAAAATTTACCCCATTGCATTTTCACTTGATTAGGTTAGGCATTTTATAGATTTACTAGCTGCCTAGTTCTCGAATTTCTACCTTTTCGACTAGTAATTTTCTGATATTTTTTAGCATGGGTTAAAAGAGGTCTTTTTGAGTGATTCCACTTGGAATGGGGATGTAATACATCCTTGTCAATAAAAAAAATTGTCCCATCCAATTTGGATTTTATTTCCTTGGTCATTCGATGAGTTATAATTTCATATAGTAAATCTATAACATCCTATAGTAAATCACAGAATCATGTAGGAGAACCAGGGGATCCTGTGGGAGAACTAGTACATCCTATAGGAAAACCTGTAGTGGCCTGTTTTGAGCATGAATTGAGAAAAATCATCATTGAAGCTGGGATTAGGCCTCTACTTGACGTCAATGCCATCAAGACCATTTTAACCTTCTTCCCCCATACCTTTCTCCCCTACCAAAGAACAAGGAAAGATTAACATTTGCATTCATAAAGCAAAAAGATAAGAAAATGAGTTCTTTTATATTTACACATGCACATAGTACTTAGTAATATTTAGATCATATTTCATGCTTAGATTAGTTAAAACATCACATGTGACAAATAGCGTTAGAATAGGGTTCTTTTGCAAGCAAAGTGTGTTAATGTGTAGATAGAGGATTTCATGTTACTTTGCAAACATTTTTAAACTTAGTATTTCATTCTTGCAAATAGGCGGCTTTTTTCCTCTCATGATAGAAAAGGAAGAACACATTGTATGTTACACATATAGTTCTGATACCTCTTAAGTTGGTACGAACCCCAGGTTGAGAGTTAAAGTTGGTAGCCTTGGGAGTTGCAACATTCTTGATGCAATACCAAGGCTCATCACTTTTTGGCACCATTGTCAGGGATCGAACCTGAGTCAACCACGTGAGATGGCCAATGTTTCCAAGGAAATGGTGTGTTCCAATTACTTTGAGGTGGATGTGCACAACCTTGAAATTATGAATTAGGCTCTTGCATCATACTAGGTTGACTAGGCTGCCATGGTCCTCTTGGAGCTACATAACATAGCAGCACTGGCAATTGACTAGCTCCATTTTCCTCTTGGTGAAATTACTTCAACCTTGGTAATGAAGAGAAACTTTTAACATCATGTGATTCTGCATGGACAACACAAATATCAACATCTTCTTCATATTGCATTCTTAACATTTCTACTTTTTTGGTTAGATTGCTAAGAGTTTATGTTTTAAAATCATCAAATAAATTTCCAAGTTTAGCTTGACTTATCGATCTTGATGCTAATTTACCTAATCTTTCCATTCCTCTTGATATGTGTTTGCCTATTTCACAAATTTCTTCAAATGATAATTGGTATACATCATCTCTACTCATGAGATCAAGGAGATCAATCCACTCATCCCTAATTGTTCCAAGTAAGGGGGTTTTTCATGTGTCGGATCATAAATGATGTAGTTTTTCCCTCTTAACATTATACATGAACCTCTCTATTAGATCCTCAAGGATCTCATCTTCTCTTTGATTCATTCTAAAGATTTCTTCCCTAAGATCATGATATTTATATTTTTCTAGAAATATCTTTTTTCATATCATTCCATGATCTTATTGAATTAGTCCCTAAACTCATGAACCATTTAAGAGCTCTATCCTTCAATGTTGCTGAAAACGATCTCAGTTTTTGAGTTTTTAATAAGTAACCATAATATCTACAAATAATTTCAAATTCAAAGAGAAAGGTTTATGGATCCTCTGACCTTTGACCATGAATTGGAAGAAAAGACGGAGGGATGTTCTTCATGTGCATACTACCATCAGTATCTTGAATGGGAAATCTGAGAGGATCTTCCTCATTGTCATCATTTCCATCCATTTCTTATACATTATTTGCCATCTTCTTCTTCTACCTGCAAAAGTTAATGGTAATGTGGCTCTTACTGCACCACGTGATCAAATGCGGGGGTGGGTTGGTGTTGGAGATTGTTTTTGTTTTTATGATTGAATGAAAACTATAATACAATGCAATTTTCTACTTTTGAAATTAAATATGCCTAATGCAAATATTTTTTTGTTTTTTGAAAAAGTAAAAAGAAATGAAACTACTAGGGAAGAAAACAATGCATACTTTGACACCTCCCCAGCAACAATGCCAAAAAGTGATGAGCATTAGTATTGCAACAAAAATGTTGCAACTCTCAAGGCTACCGAATTTAATTATCAACCTAGGTTTCGTACAAACTTAAGAGGTATCGGCACTATATGTGTAGCATACAATGTTTCCTTCCTTTCCTATCATGAGAGAAAATAAATGTTGCCTATTTGCAAGAATGAAAGACTAAATTTAAAAATGCTTGTAAAGTAACATGAAATCCTATATCTACTTATTAACACACTTTGCTTGCAAAAGAACCATATTTTAACCCAATTTTTCACATGTGATTTTTTAACTAATATAAGCATGAAATATGATCTAGAGAGTACTAACTATTGTGTGCATGTGTAAATATAAAAGAACTCATTTTTTTTAAATCTTTTTGCTTTATAAATGCAAATGTTAACCTTTCCTTATTCTTTGGCAGGGGAGAAAGGTATGGAGGGAGAGGCGTACAATGATTTTGATGGCTTGGAGGTCAAGTAGGGGCCTAATCCCAGCTTCAATGATGATTTTTCTCAATTCGGGCTCAAAAAATGCCGCTACAAGTTTTCCTATAGGATGTACAAGTTCTCCTACAGGATCCCCTAGTTCTTCTGCAAGATCCCCTGATTTACTACAGCATGTTACAAATTTACTTTACGACCAAGAAAGTAAAATCCAAATTGGGTTGGAAAAATTTCATTATTGACTAGGATGCCTTAGGTCCCAATTCCAAGTGGAATCACTCAAAAATACCTTTGTTAACCCATGCTAAAAAATAGCAGAAAATTGCTAGTTGAAAAGCTAGAAATTCGAGAGCCAGTGAGCTAGTAAATATATAAAATGCCTAACCTAATCAAGTGAAAATGAAATGGGTTAAATTGTGTTATGGAATATAATTTTTTTTTATATAATACAAGTGGAATAAACTTTATTGAAGCTCATTATTATGCTCTAAAAAATAGCAGAAATTTACTGCTAGTTGCCAAAAAGGAGTTCCAGAAATCTAGATTTGGGAATAAGAAGACTAATTCAAGCAGCTCAATGATTACTATGACCTTCCAAATATTTTTCAAAGATGAAATGATGCTTTTGATCCTGCAAAACAACTTACATTATCAATTTAACCCAATCCTACAACAAGAAATCATTAATACTAAATGTAGAAGTAGAAAGAAATGAAAGCAAGAGATGCATGTGAATAAGAAGTGAAAAGAAGGAAAACAAATGATACAAAATAGCTCTGAATCTCATAGGATGGCCAAGCCAAAGGAAACTCAGAGACCCATGGAGAAGAAAATGATTTAGAAGCTAAACATGACACCAATCTTCATTATTTTGATTAATACAATTACATCCCTGCAAGAAAATACAATGGAGCTGCAAAAATACGAGTTCTCTCCACAAGAACACTAATGAAAATATCTCCCTAGAGGAAAATTCGACTTGATACTTATAAAAAATGATTAGTAATCATTCCCCATGAATGGAGGAATATTTCCCCACAGAAATCCCTTGATTAGTGGATATGGTCCCCAATACTAGGAATCTGCATTAAATGGCAAGGAACACATACCTAGATTTTCTCAATCATTGTCGTTCCACAATCTGTGCCATAATTCCATAATATCTTGTTGATTTATTAATTAATAGAAATCCTCCTATAGTAGGGAGAAAGTCCCTAAATTTTCTCCTCCTCCAAATCTTCATAATGTGCCCAATATTCTCATAATATTCCAGAAAAATAAATAATATTATGCACAAATATGCAATTATTCATAAACCTTCCTAATGAATATATTAAAGTTAAAAATATATTATCTAATGCAAAATGAGAGGTGTAATGTGCTGAAGGATGGTCATAGGCCTTAATTTATGTTTAATTTAGATGTATGGGCCTTAATTTATGTCTAATTTAGAGGCATTTTATAGATAACGGGAGGGGCTAGTGATTGCATGTACAAGTTGCAGAAGATTTACTATAGGATCCAAAATATTGCACATGTAAAATCTGATTGCAAATGATCCTAAGCTTGCACCTAGGTACCTTACTGCACAAGAGCAAGCAATCACACACTTTGAAGACATGTTTAGATTGCTAGGAATGAAAGCATGCAAGCTTGCCAAAGGAGATGGAACACCTTTCCTTACAGTCTGAAAATCAGAGAATACCATTCTCCCCATAGGATGAGAGAGACACTAAAAAGAACACCCATTTACAAGCAAGCTCTAAAAATACTCAAATTCAATTGGATTGGCTTGAGACTCATTCCACCACTGCTCTTAGGAATTTTGGAAGGAAGGAAAGAAGAAGAAGAAAGAAAGCAGTGGGAAGAAATAGAGAGGAAAGTAGGATTTTATTCACAGGAAGAAGAAACTACTGAAAAAGCATGGGATGTCATGGAGGCCACTAGAGCAATGAAGGACATGGATATAGATTAAGTTGCTCAGAGGATAAGCAATACTTTCAGTAGGTGGGTGATGATGATCCTCATCATTTGGTAACTATATGGACCTTAATACACCTCCAAGCTTATTACAATCAACTGTTCTCATAATTCCTTACATATTTTAATTATATTTTTCTTAATGAGATGAGTAAAAGTAAGATGTTATGTCTAGTTGTCTAATGTGCATTGATTGCAGGTTTTTGAGAGCAAATTATGGAAATTTTGGTTAATTAAGGGCAGAAAATCGAATGAGACAAGGAGGAGAGATTATAGGAGATAGATCCTCCTCATTAAATCCTCACTCATTTGAATATTCCTCAATCAAATCACACTATCTCAGAGTTGCAAGCAGTCGAGTCATGGAGATCATGGGCAGTCAAGCTAGTGGCAGTTAAGAGCCAGTTCATCTTGAGTTTGGGAGCCAAGCCTCCCTACATTTAACTAAGTCATTGGAGACTTCAGTTGTATAAATAAGGATGCCTAGAGCCTCATTAAGATTCATATTTTTTATGTAAGATAACTAAGCATTTTCGAATTCAAGTTTTGTTGAGAAACATTGTTATGTAATTTTTTTAATATGATAATGAGAATGAACATTTCCTTGATCCAGCACTGAGTTGACTTAGAGGGTTGAAGCTCCTGGGTTAGGACCCAACCCTAGCAGCAAAGACTCCTCTTCTTGTACTTATATGCTTAGGTTATTTCATAGATTAATTTCATCAATCTATGTAGGTTATTCAGATTTTCATGCATGAACTAGGCAACTAGATAATGAATTTTTTTTTTTTAAGTTGATTGAAAATATTTCTTGTTTGACATGATTCATGGATAAATGCCAGTGATGTATGTATTGCAGGAATTTCAATAGTGCAGGAATATCTCATGCTAGCAACCCCAGCCTAACTCCATCCATCCATGATCACCAAAAGCCACTAACGCCCTCAACCAATTCATCATTCCATAAGAACAACTTTCTAGATTTTTTGAGCAAATCCAACCATCTTACAAACTCTTTTTTGAGATCTGAAGAAGTCCTAGCCGCTCCCTTGCCTTATTTCTTCCATCATTCACCTTCCCTAAGCCCTATATCACCTTCCAAATCACTCATATTGCTCTCGGTCGGATCCTGTAGGAATACACGGGATCATGTAGGAGCATTAGGACATCCTGTATGAAACATTAAGACATCCTGTAGTGGCATGTTTTGAGGTAAACCTTAAATTCCATAAGAAATCAGAATTTTGTCTTTTTGTGGCTGCATAGGAGTTATTTCCTTAAACCATGATCCCTTAAGGGAGGAGTGAGGCCAAATCCACTTGCTATCGGCCTTTTTAGTATTCCTTTATCTCTTTAATCTATTGCTAAATCAATACACAAATGGAATCAAACTAATCAAATTCACAACTACTTGCAATAAAACAATGCTAAAACCAATTCAACAATTAATCTATGAAATAACCTATGAATATAAGTACAAGAAGAGGAGCCTTTGCTGCTAGGGTTGGGCCCTAACCCAAGAGCTCCAACCCTCTAAGTCAACTCAATGTTGGATCAACGAAATGCTCATTCTCATTATCATATCAGAAAAATTACATAACAATGTTTTTCCACAAAACTTGAACTCGAAAATGCTTAGTTCTCTTACATAAAAAAATCTAAATCCTAATGAAGCTCCAGACCTCCTTATTTATACAACTGAAGTCTCCAATGACTTCCTTAAATATAGGGAGGCTTCGCTTCTAAAATCAATATGAACTGGCTCTTAATTGTCACTAACTCGACTACCCATGATCTCCATGACTCAGTTGCTTGAAACTCCTAGCTAGTGTGATTTGATTAAGGAATATTCAAATGAGTAAGGATTTAATGAGGAGGATCTATCTCCTATAATCTCTCATCCTTGTACCATTCGAGTTTTTTCCTTAATTAGCCAAAATTTCCATGATTTGCTCTCAAAAACTTGAAATCAATGCATTTTAGACCACTAGACATAACATCTTACTATTACTCATCTCATTAAGAAAATAAGATTTATTAAAGTCGGTAGTCTTGGGAGTTGTAGAAACCATGGTCCCTCAACTAAAATCATGTCTCCCTAGTTGATTCATTTCTTTTTACCTTTTGCAAAAACAAAAAAATAATTGCATTAGGCATATTTCATTTCAAAAATAGAAAATTTCATTGCATTAGTGTTTTCATTCAGTCATAAAAACAAAAACAAAAAATCAATACCAACCCACCCCCCCATTTGATAAAGTGTTACAGTAAGAGCCACATCACCATCCCTTTTTGCAGGTAGAAGAAGAAGAGATGGAAAAGAAAGTACAATAAATGGTTGGAGATAATGAAAATAAGGAAGATCCTCTTGGATTCCCATTCAAGATACTGATGGTAGTGTGCACATGAAGAACATCCCTCCATCTTTTCTTCCAAAATTTCATGGTCTAAGGTCAGAGGATCCGAAAACCTTTCTCTTTTAATTTTAAATTATTTGTAGATCTTATGGTTACCTATTAAACACTCAAAAATTGAGATTGTTTCTAGCAACATTGAAGGATATAGCTCTTAAATGGTTCATGAGTTTAGGGACTAATTCAATAAGATCATGGAATGATATGCAAAATATATTTCTTGAAAAATATAAATATCATGATCTTAAAGAAGAAATAGCTACAATGAATCAAAAACAAGATGAGAGTCTAGAGGATCTAATAGAGAGGTTCATGTGTAATGTTAAGAGGGAAAAAGTACATCATTTAGGACCCGACACACTAGAAACCCTCTTACTTAGAACAATTAGGGATGAGTGGATTGATCTCCTTGATCTCATGAGTAGAGTTGATGTATATCAATTTTCATTTGAAGAAATTTGTGAATGATGCAAACACATATCAAGAGGAAGGGAAAGAGTAGGTAAACCAGCATCAAGATCGGTAAGTCAAGCTAAACTTGGAAATTTTTTGGATAATTTTAAAACAGAAATTCTTAGCAATCTAACCAAACAAGTAGAAATGTTAAGAATAAAAAATGAGAGAAAAAAAGATGTTGATATTCATGTTGTCCATGCAGAATCACATGATGTTAAATGTTGCTCCCCATTACCAAGGTTGAAGGAAGTTCACCAAGAGGATAATGGAGCAAGTCAATTGCCAATGCAGCTATGTTATGTAGCTCCAAGAGGGCCATGGAAGCCTATTCAACCTAGTATGATACAAGAGCCTAATTCAAGGTTATGCATATCCACCTCAAAGTAATTGGAACACACCCTTTCCTTGGCAACATTGGCCATCTCAACCCCAAAACCAATTTTGGCAATAAGGTTGGCAAGGAACTTATGGGAGCCATCCACAATATCCTCAGTATTTTCCTCAATATCCTCCATACCCAACTCCATGTTATCCTTTTTTTTATCTAATACAAGTGGAATCAACTTGATTGAATCTTGATAGCATGCTCTAAAAAATTGTAGAAATTTACTACTAGTAGCCACAAAGGAGTTCCAAAAATCTAGATTTGGGAATAAGAAGACTAATCCAAGCAGCTCAATGATTATTATCACCTTCCAAATATTTTCCAAGGATGAAATGATTCTTCTAATCCTGCAAAATAACTTACATTAACCATTTAACCCAATCCTACAACAAGAAATCATTAATACTAAATGTAGAAGTAGAAAGAAATAAAAACAAGAGATGCATGTGAATAAGAAGTGAAAAGAAGGAAAGAAAATGATACAAAAGGGATTTGAGGCTCCTGGGATGGCCAATCCCAAGGAAACTCAGATACCTGTGGAGAAGAACAAGATTTAGAAGCTGAACATGAGACCAATCTTCATTACTTTGATCAATACAATTACATCCCTGCAAGAAAATACAATGGAGCTTCAAAAATACGAGTTTCCTCCACAAGAACACTAATGAAAATATCCCCCTAGAGGAAAATTCAACTTGGTACTTATAAAAAATGATTAGGAATCATTCTCCATGAATGGAGGAAGCTTTCCCCACCAAAATCCCTTGATTAGCGGATTTGGTCCCCAATACTAGGAATCTCCATTAAATGGCAGGGAACACATTCCTAGAATTTCTCAATCATTGGAGTTCCATAATCTGTGCCATAATTCCATAATATTTTGTGGATTTATTATTTTCTAGTGATCCTCCTATAGTAGGGAGCAAGTCCCTAAATTATCTCCTCTTCCAAATCTTCATAATCTGCCCAATTTTCTCATAATATTTCACAAAATAAATAATATTAGGCACAAATACGTAATTATTCATCAACCTTCATAATGAATATATTAAAGTTAAAAATACATTATTTAATGCAAAAAGATTGGTTTAATTTGCTGAAGGATGATCATAGGCCTTAATTTATGTTTAATTTAGAGGCATGGACCTTAATTAATGTCTAATTTAGAGGCCCATCATACCCCCTGCTAAAAGTGTTGCTCATACTCTAAGCAACTTAGTGACCTCATTATGCCTCATTCATGGCCCTGGTGGCCTATCTCTGATGCATTAAGAATTTTGGTTGTAATTTCTACAAGGACAAACTCAAAACTCTATTTGTGCATATAAAAATCATTGTTTCGGGAGACCATTAGCTTGCTTTCTTCCACTTATTCAAGATGGGTTCTTGAATATTTTTCAATTTGGAAAGGTCTTTTGCATCCTTATCAACATTCTGCTACCTTGTTCCACCATTTGGACACCTCTAACAACTTCAAAATGCCTTTAGATTAGAAGTAGGACATCCTGTATGGGAGTGATAAGAAATGATGTAGGTTTGTGAAAATGGAGAAGATGCTCTGTTTGTTTTTTTTCAAGAAATTTTTAGGGTGAGACAAAGTGTAGGGTTCGTTCTTGAAATTATGAAATGGGATGGATGAATGAAGGATAGATAGTGAATATGAATTGGATGGAGAGCTTGGAGTGTTGTGGTGACTTTGCCTTTGCAAAAATTTCTTCTTTTAATTGTTTTCCTCATTCCTTGAAATCATCACCCTTTATAATATGATTTTTCATCATTGCATGAGTGAAGGAGTGAGATGCAATTAACTGGCTGAAGGCGGTTGAGACTACTGACCCATCCTTAGCTTATAAAACCTCATCTCTCATGCATTGACAACAAATTTCTAACTACAATATGCTCAAGAGAAGAGGTCAAGAATATTGCATACATGTACCTACCTAATGGTTATTGGAGAGAAATGCATGCTGCTGCTGAGTTGATGTTGTTGTGCTTCTCATGACTCAGGTACATCTTCTTGACTGCCTTTTTATTTTTTGTTGATCTTATTTTGCTCATGGGTTGTTGTTATGAAACCAGCTCAAGAAAAAATAGATCAACGCCTTAGAATTCAGCCTCTTCGAGGGGGCAACCTCCTTTACATTACATAAATGAACAATTCTTCGATGATACAAATGACAAAACCTCCTTTCTATATATAGGAGTCTAAGGAGTCACAATATAATCCATCCGACCTAACAATAATAATATAAAGCCACAAAAATAACAATAGAGGGATTCTATGGGGCACATAAATAATAATATGGGGGTAATAGGGGCACAACAATATAAATAAGGGGTATAACTACAATAGTAATGGGGTAATCACTAGTATTATAGGGACCCAACATGCCCCTCTCCTTCAAAAAAGTGTTGTCCTCAACGCTTGAGTAGTTCTGGATACTTCTGCATAAAATTCTCATCCTCCCATGTGGAATCTTCAGCGGATAAGTTATTCCACTTGATAAGATACTCTGAAATTGATCGATTTCGTAGCTGTCGAGTTCTTGTTTCTGTGACTGCTTCCGGTTCCAATATAATTTTTCCTTCCTCGTCAAGTTCTGGCAATATTGTTTGAACTGGGAGCTTGTCGCCTATAACTTTCTTTAAACATGAAACATGGAAACTGGGTGCAGTCGAGAAGCTGCAGGAAGCTCCAATTTGTATGCCATAGTACCAATCTTTTCCAACACCTTGTACGGACCATAATACTTTGGTGATAATTTATTATCCTTCTTAGCTTGCTTTAGGGACATTTGCTTATATGGTTGTAGACGTAGGAATACTCGATCACCTACATCAAAACTTCTTTCACTGCGATGTTGATCTGCCTGTTGTTTCATTCTATTTTGTGCCAACACGAGGTTATCCTTTAAGAGTTGGAGGACTTGTTGTTGATGTTTGATGTGATGTTCCACTGCTTGAACCTTAGAATTTTATCTTAAATATGATGTGATTGATGGTGGTTGGTACCCATAAAGTGCCATAAATGGGGTCATTTTTGTTGCTGTATGGAAGGAAGTGTTATACCACCATTCAGCCAGAGGCAACCATTTGACCCATTGTGTCTGTTTATCAGATACAAAGCAACGAAGATATCCTTCCAAACATTTGTTTACTATCTCAGTTTGCCCATCAGATTGAGGATGATAAGATGAGCTATGAGCTAACTGAGTACCAGACAAGAAAATAATTATGTCCAAAAATTTCCAGTGAAAATGGGATCTCTGTCACTTACAATAATCTTTGGGTTTCCATGTAGCTTTTGAACTGTTTCCATAAATGCAGTAGAAACTGTACTGGCTTTAAATGGATGTGATAATGCACAAAAGTGTGCATACTTGGTAAGTCTGTCAACTACCACCATGATGACACTCTTTCCCTCAGACTTGGGTAAACCTGTGATAAAATCCATTGAAACCTCCTCCCAGCGTTGGCTTGGAATGGATAAAGGTTGTAATAGACCCGGTGTCTTAATTGTTTCAACTTTATTTTGTTGGCAAACCAAACATTCCTCCACAAACTTTTGAATATCTGATTTAAGGCCATCCCAAAAAAATTCCTTCTTAACCCTGTGGTAAGTTTTTAAAAATCCTGAGTGCCCTCCTAAGGGAGAAGTGTGCAATTCCATAAGAATCTTTTGTTTTAGCTGGGAATTCTTACAGAGGTATAAGCGATCTTTGTACCATAACGAATCATTTTGCCAGCTAAATGTATCAGAAGTACTGGAATCTTGTTGTAGCTTTCGAATAAGTGCCCACACTTCTTTGTCATTCTTCCATTCCTCCTTTGCTTCGTTTATCCAATCTGGTTGGATAATAGAAATGGCACACAACAATGCTTCCATATCCTCATCCTTTCTTGAGAGTGCATCTGCCACCACATTTTGCTTCCCTTTTTTGTAGATGATTTCAAAGTCATAACCCAACATCTTTGTGACCCACTTTTGTTGCTCTTCAGAGGATAATCTTTGTTCTAAAAAGTATTTAAGGCTATCATGATCCTTTTTTACCTTGAAGTGTCTTCCCATTAGGTAGGGTCGCCATTTCTTAAGTGCATGGAGTATTGCCAACATTTCCTTCTCATAAATAGCTTTGCTTAAAAACTTTCCCTTGATTGGACGACTTTCAAAAGCAATGGGTCTTTCATCTTGCATTAGAACAGCACCAATTCCATTTCCTGAAGCATCACATTCCACAATAAAGGTTTTTGTGAAGTCTGGTGTAGCTAAGACCGGTGCTTGGCACATTGCCTCTTTAAGATGTTTAAAGGCCTTTGTTGCTTCCGGAGTCCATGAAAATGAATCTTTCTTCAATAATGTTGTTAGAGGTGCTGCTATTCTCCCATAATTCTTAAAAACTTGCGATAATACCCTGTCAACCCAAGAAATCCTCGCAGATGCTTTATGGATGTGGGGATTTTCCATTCCTTAATGGCTTTAATTTTGCTAGGGTCTACCTTAACTCCTTCATGAGATACAATATGACCCAAATATTCCACCTCCTGGACTCCAAAGAAACATTTGGATCTTTTTGCATATAATTGTTTCTCCTCCAATAGTTGTAGCACCTTGTCAACATGTTCAACATGATCCTTCCAAGACTTGCTGTAGATTAGTATATCATCAAAAAATACCAACACAAATTTTCTAAGGAATGGTTTGAAAATTGAATTCATCAAACCTTGAAATGTTGAAGGTGCATTGGTAAGGCCAAAAGGCATGACCAAAAATTCATAATGACCCTCATGAGTTCTAAATGCCGTTTTTGGAATGTCTTCAATCTTCATTCTGATTTGATGATATCCCGAACGAAGATCCAACTTGGTGAAGTAAATTGATCCATGCAATTCATCCAGTAATTCATCAATGACAGGAATGGGGAACTTATCTTTAATAGTGAGCTTGTTGAGCTCCCTATAATCTGGACACATGCGCCATGATCCATCCTTCTTGTGCACCAATACTACTGGAGCAGAGAAAGAACTTTGACTCGGTTGAATTATACCAGCCTCTAGCATTTCTGCAACCATACGTTCAATTTCACTTTTTTGGACATATGGATATCTGTATGGCCTGATGTTTGGAGGAACACTTCCTGGAATCAGATGAATAGCATGATCATGATCACGCATAGGTGGGAGAACTTTGGGAGTCTCAAATACCTTGGAATGATTGTCCAGGACTTTTTGGAGATCTGGAGAAATAGATGATTCCAATGTGGAAACATCTAGCGAACATAATTGTGCAATTACACCTCTTTGCTCCTTTTTTAGAAGCTTTGTCATGCCATTAGAGCTGATTATCTTTCATGGTTTCCCTGCAATACCCCTTAATTCAACTTCCTTTCCTTCCACAGAAAATTTCATGAAAAGTTCTTGAAAATTAAAAGCTATTGTACCCAAGGATTGTAGCCATTGGACTCCTAGTACAACATCAACACCTCCCATTGGAATGGAAAGCATTGGGCTAGTCAATACATATTCTCCCATGGATAGCTTGATATTATGGCACTTTCCAGAACAATTTATTGTTCCTCCATTTGCAATCATCACTTGACACTCTGGTGCTGGATATAGGAAGCAATTCAATTCTTTTGCTACCCTACAATGAATAAAATTGTGGGTGCTTCCTGAATCAATCAACACTATTACCTTTTTCTTCTTGATTTGTCCTTCTATCTTGATGGTTTGAGGAGTGGTAATTCCTGCCAATGCATTACAAGATATGGTCGGATTTATTTGTTCTTCATCTAGGCTTTGTTCCTGGAATATATTCTCTTCTTTTGACCTTTCTTGCTCCTTTTCTTCTTCCTCTTCACAATCTATGTAGAATAATTTCTTCTCAGCACACTTATGACCTTTTGTGTATTTGCTATCACAATTGTAACAAAGCCCTTTTGCTCTTTTTTCTTCCAATTGTTGTGGTGTCAACCTTGTAGGTTGTGGAAGACTATGGGCAAAAACACTTCCGTCTTTATAGTTGTGAATGGTATGCTTCCTAGTTGCCATAATTTTGCTTTCCATTTTTCTTGCTAACCTGAATGCCTTCTCTAATGAATCAGGTTCCCAAAGGCGCACATCATGTTGGATATTATCCTTTAAAGACCCTATGAACACATCAATCCTATGCTCCTCTGGAATATCTTTTACCCTTATGTTCAATTTTTGGAACTCCTCAATGTGCTCCATTATTGAACCCTTTTGTTTGAGACTTATCAATTGGCTAAAAAAAGTGTTGCTTTTTGTATCCTCATAATGTGCTATCAATTCTTCCGTAAAAATTTCCCAAGTGATAAATTGTTTACGATAACAAAGCCATTGATACCATACAAACTTATTTGGTTCCAAATATAAAGTTGCCATACGTACCTTTTGTGTGTTTTTCACATTATTGAGATCGAAGAATTGCTCCATCTGTAATATCCATGTGGCGGGATCCTTGCCATCAAACTTCCTCATATCGATTTTTGGAATGTGGTGATTCTTTGATCCAACATTAGCGTCTATGGAATCATGATTAACATTTCTTTTGTTCTCATCATGAGTTTCCTTTACTACCTTTTCACCATTAGTAAGTATTTCTTGTAGAAAATTAGTCAAATCTGTCTTCAAATCTATCATGCCTGTCTTCAAATTTGTGTTCAAATCTATCTTCAAATTGTCCATCTTAGCTTCCATGCCATTCATCTTAGCTTCCACGCCATTTATCTTAGCATCTGTTAACTTTTGTGAGCGTGACATTTGTTGCACTTGTTCTTGTAATTTTGATATATCATGTAGCATTTCTTCCTCTTCTTCATGAGTCATGCTAGAGCTTTCAGGTTCCTTACTAGGTGTTTTCATTTTCTTTCCTCGGGGCATCAGTTACCAATAATAATGCTCTACTATGCCCTTTGAATTCCTTCAAAATAAATTTTCAAACCAAGCTTAAGCAAAAATTTAAAAAAATCTACACATCTTTTTTCACTTTGTAGGAGCTCGATATTGCCTCTGATGTATCTCTGTACTTTCCAGTCATCTAGTTCTATACTTGTGACCTGTAGTAGCTCTCTGTGTCCTCTTTCCAATGCCACAAGTCTGACCCAAATTGGATTCTCCAATGAAGCGTTATGCGAAATCTCCCACAGTGACTTGATTATAGACTAGTTCAGTAGAGCTAACTTGTACGACATGCTGCGAGTCACTGTTTCGACCTTTGGATCTAAAAAACACCCACACGAAACTAAAGTCCGTCCTCTTTCTGTACCTTTTTACAAAATTTCAATCCGATCATCAGAGAGAAATTTATGACGATTTTCCCCAGGTCACCTGTTTTGAATGTAATTCAAGAGTCTGCAAAAAGACCAACTTCCTCAGATCATATCTCCGAAAATATCACGCGAAAAGCTCTGAAATTTGGACCCCAACTTCAGCGCCAATTCTTCTCAAATGGGTTTTTTTTTCAACTTCTGAAACATAACAGAAAACAAGTTATAGCGAAAATGCCACGATGACCTGTTTGGAGCAGCGAAACCCTAGAATCCAAAGCTCTGATACCAAATGTTATGAAACCAGCTCAAGAAAATATAGAAAAGATAGATCAACGCCTTAGAATTCACCCTCTTCGAGGGTGAAACCTCCTTTACATTACATAAATGAACAATTCTTGGATGATACAAATGACAAAACCTCCTTTCTATATATAGGAGTCTAAGGAGTCACAATATAATCCAGCCGACCTAACAATAATAATATAAAGCCACAAAAATAACAATAGAGGGATTCTATGGGGCACAGAAATAATAATATGGGGTTAATAGGGGCACAACAATATAAATAAGGGGTATAACTACAATAGTAATGGGGTAATCACTAGTATTATAGGGACCCAACAGTTGTCTTCTTGTTGATGTGCAAGTGATGGCTTCCTCTGTTGTTGCTCAGCTATCAATGGTAATTTCAGGTTCTCTTTTAGTAATTGAGTTACTATCACAGGAAGGAATATTATGTATTCACCATCAAGTTTAATATAGAAAAGAGAATGGACACAACCCTAATTCGAACACAACATTGGGTTTTTCTCTACCCATGGAGAATAAGCAACCTTGTCAAGTATCAAGGGGAGAGGATATAACATAAGTTGAAGGGAAATAGCCACCTTCATAAGAAAGTAATTGGAAATTTTTTGAACCAATTTTAAAGACTTGCAAAACATGGTGGCTTTGTAACCAAAAAGGATTAAGACTTTAAAAAAGATTTTTTGTCTTTGCGACTCAAGAATGCACCAAGCGAACTTGAGGAAAAAACCCTTATTAAAGTTAAGCTATAAGGAACAAGAATTTATTTGTTATTCACAACATAAGGGAGTACATCATAAACACATCTCGTAGTGGAAGTAAATCATAGTGCCTAATTTTGACACTATCTTAGCACAATGGATCTTACTGGTAACCAACGGCAAATAATACTCAATGACCAATGAAGATAGAAGTTGAGGTTGGGCAACATCGCTAGTTGTGAAAGACCATGGAGGTAAAGGGAGACTTTGAACCTGAACTTGATAGAGGTTGTCTTCCCAACGAGAGAAGAAGACGAACAAAGATAGAGATAAGAAATGAGAACAACCACATGGAAAATTGGTATTGAAGCTATATCATTCAAGAAACTTGCTTCTCAATATTTGAGATCCAAGTCCATAGAGGCCTGAAGAATGCTAATCTCGGTTGTGGGAAAACAAATAAGGAAACTAAGTATAAGAAACTCTCCCTATGTGGGGATATTGAGACTGAACTGAACTCCCATTTTTCTGAAGCTATTGGGGAGACGTTGTATCCTTCTTTTGATCCTAGACTAGTGAATGGATCTCTTGAATCATCAGAGGAAGCTCCTTCTCGAGACCTTAGAGCATCATATCTTGGCACATCCATTCCTTAATGAAGGTGATGTCTCTCAACATCAAGGGCTTGGGATCTGCCAATACAATTTGATCCCTCAAACACTGCATATCCACAAACAGACCCTCGATTGTCTTTCTCTAGGAAACTATGTTGTCTAAGGAACATGCTCTAGAGATTCTTCTCAAAATCTTTCCATCATGGCATGGTTGTGCCACTAGCTCACAGGGTTTCTCTGGGGGTCTAGTCGCCATCTGGAACCCCACATACTTCTCCTTTCAGGCATTTAAATTTCCTATCGGTATTGTACTATCCGAACATTGCAGGGGTTGGAATCATAGACTTTGTATTATGAATGTTTATGCCCCATAAAAAAGAAATCGTAAAGGTCTTTGGGATTTGATTGACTCTTCTGGAATTATGGACATTAATCATATGATCATGGCAGGGGATCTAAACTTTACATTGGAGGTTAGTGAGTGTTGGGGTCACAGGTCAAAAATGGATGCACTTTCCGCTTTCCTCATTGACCTTTTTGACAGGAAAACCCTCAAAGACATCACCCCTGATCCCCTCTTCCTGAATTGGAGAAATGGTCGCTTAGGAGTTGAGCTCATTGCAAAAATATTAGACAGGTTCTTTGTGGATTCCTGCTCGTGCCAAAGTTTGATCAACATCAAATCTTGGACTCTATTCTCTAAAATGTCATACCATGACACTATCTTTCTTGAGTGGTAGGATGAATTGACACATGGAAATATACCCTTTAAATTCAATCATATCTGGGTCAATAATCCTGAGTTCCAAAACCTAGTCTGCAAATCCTAGTCTACATCAATTTCTCCACCCCTAAATGATCCCATATATCAGATTTCATGCAAAATAAGGAGATTGAAGATTGTTGTTAAATGTTGATTCCATTGCCAATGAAAAGCACTCAATCAGGAGCTTCACTCCATTGAACATCAGATTGCCCTCCTTATTGACCTGATTACTCCTAGTCTATTCTCTACCCAATAGTACAGTGGAATTCTAAATCGAATTCAAAGAAAGGAGGAAATCCTCAAAATATAGGAAGAGGAATGGAGGAAGAAAAGTGTTGTGTGTCGAGCATGATTGTTAAAAGATCTTTGTTTCAGTTGGATGTATACCCCAGGAAGTTTGTACACCACTCCATGTGGGGGGGAGCGGGGGGGACTTTCCCCCCTACAGGGGTCCAGGGGGGCCAATCCCCCCTAGCTGGGGGGTCTAGGGGCTAGCGGTCCCTTAGCGAGGGCTCAGGGGCAGCGCCCCCAAAGCTAAAAATAGATGTAAAATTGCCTTGTAAAAGTATAGTAATTTCTAGTCAATATGGGCCGTTCATTAGGCAGATGATCTGACAGTAAAACTTATGTATAATTTAGGGGTTTTTGCCCTAGAAGGCAACCCCTCTCTTTGTATGAGAGCATTGTATTTGAGACTGTGTAATAGATGTGTATTTTGTGTGTGAAAAACAGAGAGGTGAGGTTGTGAGAGAAAATAGAGGATATTACAGTAGATTTGTTGTAGGTTGTGTCTCTTCATTTTGTTGGATAATAGAAAGGAAGGACTGGCTGTTTGGGGTGGACGTAGAACAAACTGGGTGAACCACGTATATCTGTGTCTCTCTTGTTTTATGCATTTTCTATGTTTATATTTCTACAATATTTTATGTGTTCCATTGCTCCATAATATATAATTTTACAACAAAAGGTCGCCTTGCTTGGATAAAGTGTGGAGATAAGAACAAAAAAAAATTCCACTAGGTTTCCTCCAAAAGAAAACTGTGGAGCTATAAAAAGGGTCTCTTTCACCTCTAATTACCTCACATTAATATGTCAATCTAGGAATGTTTTGTTATTTCAAAGAGTGTCTCAGTCTGAGGCTATCATTTTCCAGAGTAATGCTAGTAGTACAGTGTTCAGAAATACAAGAGTAAATTGATGCTTGTTTACGGCTAACTACTTCAAAAGATTAAACCACACATTCAGAAAGCTAAGCAATTTATCAGTCAAGGGTTCAGTAGCAGTAACTCATCCCTTTGTAAACTGATGGAACTAAGGTAAATCAGAGAACAGACTGTGGATCTGGGAGCCGGACAGTAAATGTCAACGCTCACTACAGCCTGAGATCGTTCTTCACACCAAAATAACAAATGACAAGAAATGAAACAACAGATGAGAAATGGAACAGCAATTAAGAAATAGAACAGCAAATCTGAAATGGAACAGCAAACCTGAAATGGAACAACAGTTAAGAAATAGAACAAAAACTAAGTCTATTAAGCAGTAACACCTTAGTCTATAAGATCAAATGCACTAATTGTAATCTACATGAATCAAACGACAATTCTTCACTCTTAAGGGCGGATTGTACAACACAACAAAATGAAACAACTCTAATTAATGATGAATTATATAACAGCACTTCAAAATCATATATGCACACGACACACCTTAATAGTAACCCGATCTTGGTAAACCAATTATCACTCTCAGTTATAAAAGATTATGACTGCGTTTCAGAATGGAACAACAATGTCTATAAATACAACAATCGCAAAGAACATAATCGCTAAGATGAATTCCGTAATAAGTGTATAGCACAGAGGCTCTGTAATTGAACAGCAACAATATTCTGTAAAGACTAACGATATTATAACAACATTTAGAAGAACAGTGATTCGTTGCAGAGTCAATGCAATAAGTTTGTCTTTAGAAACCTTAATAAATTAAACATAACAGATCATGTGATGTAAACTTACAAAACACATCAGACTACCAAATAACATCGATAAACAAACCACGCATAAACCAAACATAATGGTACAGAAGAAAGTTTCCTCCAGGGCCAGGCCCTTAGCCTCCAAGGGCACACCGCTTGAAGTTATTCCAGACTCAGAGATGAAATGGTAACCAAGTTTGTATTAATTCATAAAGCGAAATTACAATAGATCGGTTCTTAACAAGACTCAGTGATCAAAGTTCTGATCTTAAAGGAAATTACATAAAACGTCAAAAAAACTCTCCTCTCAAGCTAACAGTGCTGCCCCTTTTATAAGGGTGAAGGTGGAGATATCTAAGTGCAGAAATAGATAAAACAGCGATCCCTCAGGATCAAGGATCCTGAGGGATTCGCCGAACCGTTAGTCCTCAGTCATTTCTTTCCTTTCCTGTGCCGAGCCGATATCTCCACTTCCTTTCCAGGGCTGATTCGCTTTGATTTGCTTTGCCTTGTTTGCATACATTTTCCCATCAAAGGGATAGTGGTTATCCCATCCTTGTTCTTTCCTTTGGAATGGCAAATTCTCGTTTTCTTCCTTCCTGCATAAGGAAATGACAATTGTCAGTGTTTTCGTCTTGCATATTAATCTCACATGTTTTATTACAATTCATTATCGTTTTCTAGTTCATGATGCAAAATATTTGTAAGTTATAATGAAAAGATGCTGAAATAATTACCAAAAACATACCTTCTTTAGTACTCCACACATCCCCCTGCTTACCCTTTTTCATGCCCTCATGAAAACATTGTAGTTGACATGTAAGGCAGTGAGGGAGTAGGCTGGAGATGGAATCTCATGTGGAGGTCTACAAACATGATGCTTAACTAGGTGTTCAAAGAAATGGCCTGTCTGACCCTCAGGCATCTCATACAGGGCTTGGTACCCAAGTGCAGGGTGCCAAATAATTGGACTCCGAAACCTATATCCTAACCAGGATGGCCCTACCCTCAAAATGACTTCTCCATAGAGGTGCAAGCGGTTGGCGGCTAATTTAAAATTTTCATACTTAAATGGTTCCCTGAGCTGGATATTCGGATTAGAAATTTGATACCGAAATTTAGCCGCATCAATGGCAGGGTCTTTGATAGAGAAAAAGTATTCTAATCCCTGTCGAATGGTTGCCTCATGCATGGGTTCTAATGCTTCAATTACACCTGGAGTCTTCATGAGGTTTCTATGTTTTCTCCACAACTGTACTGGATCCCTAGGCTCAGCTCTGATCCACAAATCTAATCTGTTTTCTTGTCTTTGGAAAGCATTATAGGCTTTAAGCCATTTAATTTGATTAACCCCAAATGAAATAAATGCCTGCAATTGGATATCCCCAACAAAAGGCCCAGGGTTCAGCTCGGTCTCCTGGTCTAATACAAGGTTATGTAAGTAAAATTCACACAGTAGTCTTTGAACTTTTACCCCATAGTGCTTACAACAGTTTATAAAATCATCAAGGGTATTAATTTGTATGGGAGCACCTGCTTTAACAGCCTTTATTTTCAATTGCAAATATCGGTCCATTAAAAACAAGGCATAATTCTTAGTAGGGGCTCTACATGCTAGGATGTCATTGTACAAAGAACATAAGGTATCCATCTGCGTGATAACTATATCTAACCTACGAGTTAACTTCGCGACTTTTTCTTCTTCCCTTCACCACCCTTCAAAGGCCTGGCTTTTGGATAGATTGACATTCCTAAGCTGCTGCTGTAGCTCTTCATACTTTTCTCGAGGGATCATTTGCTCTCTAAGCTTCTCTGCTGCTTGCTGAGCTTGCTTCAAATCCTTTCGTAGGGTTACCGTTTTTGGATCTCTTTTCCATGCGGCAGTGGAGGCCGGGAGTTTTACCTGAACTTTCTTATTGCGTTGTTTTGAGTTCATGACTCTTATCACTCCCGAAGGCAGTGTCTCCGTCTGAATTTCCTTATCGCGGGTCAACATCTCATCCATTTCTATCTTAACATGGACATCAGTCCATTGCTGTTCCTTTTTAATTGGAACAGCAGTCTGCTCCCCAGCATCATTTGGAATAGCAGCCTGGTTTTCGACAAGGTTTTGAACAGCAGGATGGACTCTGGTCCTCCGCCCCTTTGTCTTTAGGGGTTTTGCTGGAGTGGTTGCATTTTTCTTTCCTGAAGTCCTTTTTACCCTTTGCCTTGCTTTTAGAATCCTAATTTGCTGGTAGAGCTGGACTATTATATTTAGTAATCTCTGATGTTCCTTTTGTAATTCCTTAATTTCCAGAATTTCGTTAGAAGGAATAGCAGGCTGTTCACTGTGGCCTGGACTATGACTAACTTCCCGATTTTCTCTTTCGGGTACTTCTTCATTGCTCTGCTTTGGTTGTTCTGAGGCAAGAACCCTAACTGGTTCTGTTATTTCTTGGGTGACCTCCTTTTTTTCCCCCGTTTCCTCCAGAATTTCTTCTGGTGTCTTTTGGCTAGGAACGGATTGTTCCTATTCAGCATCTCCTGTCATATTTTCATTATGAACCAGTAGATTCTCTTCTTTTGTCTCCTTTGCATGTGATTCTTTAGGTGCATTTTCCTCCTGAGGTTTCTCTTCGGCATGGAGGTCTGATGGGCTGGAAGATTGGCCATATTCGCCCATATTAGCCAAAACTTTGGCCAATTCATCTTCTCCCAATGGGTCCTACAATGGGCTACCTTCCTGTTGTTCTGTTTCCTCCTCCTGCTCAGATTTCTTGGCTTCTTCTTCTTTTTCTTCCTGTACTCCTTTCTCATCGCCTTCCCCTTCTAATCGTGGGGGTTGCTCATCTTCTATTTCTACCGGCTGGCTGGTGTTTTCTTGGGGCTTCTCCAGACTCCCTCTTATCCGTGCTAGCGGATCAATTTCCTTCGTTTTTCTGGACGCTCGGGTGTACTGGTGGCATGTTTACTTTTTGGGGATAATCGGACCGATTTCCTGCTTTTTTCTAGACGTTCGGGTGTACTGGTGGCATGTTTACATTTTGGGGATGGTGTGGTCAATCTTCCCTCTATTATGGCAATTAGCTCTTCCCAGTTGCTCTGCTACTGGGTAAGGCTATGGCTAACTATTAACCGTATCAACCCATGCTGACTAACAACTAATTCTACATGCTGTTCCTTTTTCATGCTTCGTGCAACATCATGCAGTAATGAATTCAAGAATGCAGGTAAATTTACAGATCATTTTTGCTTTAGTACAGCTAAGAGTTTAAGATGTCGTGGTCTTACCACGTCTTTTCTGCCTTCACAGGTGATGTAGCTTTGAATGGTCTTCGCCAATTCCACCCATGGTTCTCCTAATGCTGTTGGCAAAACCCCCTTTCCTCTAATTGTCAAGCTCTGGCCTTCGTCCTGGAAGGTTTCTATAATCTTTTGCAATCTCTCCTTCTTTAGCGTCCATATAGGCCCAGTGGCTGGCAGTCCCAAGACCTCTGCGATTATGTCATCGGTGACTGCTATGTGTTTCCCCCTCATTGTGGAGTGATCCTCTTGCAAGTTCTGCAAGAATTCAATTGCTACAGCCTCATTAGATTCCTGTAAGCGATTAAAATAGGTTAGCCACCCAGCTCTTGCTAGGATTTCCTGTGCAGCATCAGAGACTGTTAACACCGGCGGTTCTCTCTGAATCGATCTCCCTCCCATGTTTATGGTTTTGCTGTGAAATCTCAGAATTTTGACAATGGAACGACAGCTGTTTACACTGTTAGAAACATAGAGAGGTTGCGAGAATCGCTCAAAATCTAATGGAAATGGCTTAGGAACAACAAGTCATGCAAAAAATAAAAACAGTATTCCGTTGAGTCATGCTATACCCCAATACACAGCTTCCCGAATAGTGATATGACACGTAATCTAGGGAATGGTTAACCCCCCCGCAATGTGATAGGCCGTCCCGGCCGTCAAATAAAGGAGTAGCGTGCCGGTCTGTTCTGAAGCAGAGTCATAAAGGAACAGCGTATGGCAATATGACATGTTTACAAAGGTAGCAGATTTACCGAAATCGAGGTGTCATGTTGGATTGCTTAATACGTAAGAGACTGCTGTGATATGATGCAAGGCTGGGAGGATAGGACATCTGTCATACATTCTGAGTCTCATGCGGTCATTGTCAACTGCTCTGTCATGATTGGTGATAATAGATATTCATGCGTTGTATGGTTTGGGAAATAATATATAATTGATTACTAAGGCATAAGAAATAGAAGGGTGCTAATAACTACCTATTGGTGTAAATAATGTGACTTCAATACCATTAACAGTGCTCTGCTGCCGACAGGTGTCCATAACCTTGGTAGAGTTGTTTATTTCACCCATGGAACCATGATCCTTTGTGTATGCTCAGGAAGTGTTGTATGGTGTCAAAATGTAGGCCATTATGCTGGCTTGGTGACCAGTTAGCCATAATGCCATTCACAAGGAAGGAGCGAAAGGTGGGCAGGCCGGCTCGTGATGAGACCTCCTATTCCAAGGGTTCTTTATTTGATATACCTTTTGAACCATATCCCTGGTGTGGTGGCCATAGTGGGAATGCCACTTTGCTTTCGTCCTCATGATCATGGTAGGCTGGCTCTTGATGAGACCCCCTATCCTGCATTTGACAACTTATAAGTCATTAAGACATCATTGTTTGCTCTTTTTTCTTCTTTTTTTTCATAAAGTACTTTCCCTATTTATACACAAAGGGTGGTTCAACACTCCTTAAGAGTAGGAATGGTGGAAGAAGTCTTAGCATCTCAATAGGAAGATATAAACCCTTTTCTCTTATTCCTGAATAATAATCAAAGAGGAATAAAAGGGACCAACATGATAAAGATAACCAATCAGAGCAGAATCAGTAGAACAATGTCAGCAAAAGATAATAAATAAGCGTGTCCTTCCTTCTGTCCTCTTACCAATTCAGAGCAATTCCTTATAAAGATAACGATTTTTTGATTCATTGATTTCAGTATATTGTGATTTTGTATCCATTGCATAAATGCATAGCTGTATTGGAAAAGACTTGAAAGAACAGGAACAGTAAGCATCCTTCATTTAAAACAACAAGGAGAACAAGCATAAGTAAAAGGGAGAGCAAAAGAATGCAAGTGGTGTTCCTTTTGGAAAAAGGAACAACAAAAGACCACAAATGTTGTTCCTTTGGAAAAGGAACAGCAAAAAACGCAAATGTCGTTCCTTTGGAAAAGGAACAGCAGAAATCGAAAATGTTATTCCTTTGGAAAAGGAACAGCAAAACACACAAATTCTGTTCCTTTGGAAAAGGAACAGAAAAAATCGAAAATGTTGTTCCTTTGGAAAAGGAACAGAAAAACACACAAATGCCATTCCTTTGGAAAAGGAACAGCGGAAATCGAAAATGTTGTTCCTTTGGAAAAGGAACAGCAAGACACACAAATGTCGTTCCTTTGGAAAAGGAACAGCAGAAAGCAAAAATGAAGAAAAAGAAAAAAATTAAAGCAGAATGACGGCCGATCCAACAGGTGTTGTTCTTTTGAAAAAGGAACAGCAGAACAAAAAATGTTGTCCCTTTGAGAAAAGGAACAACAGGAATAATAATATTGCTGCTGGTTCAAGAAGTACGACAAAACAACATGTACAAAAATGTACAAAAATGATTCAAAAAAAGAAGAGAAATTATGTACAAATTGTAAAAAGAGATAAATTACTTAATGAATCACAGGTGAGGAAGACTTCTCTCCCTCCCCCAAAATTTCCATATCAGAGTCTTGGCGTAGCTGCTAGTAGAAGGACTCCCGAGTGACTGGTTTGTGATAAAGGCAAACTCGGTGGCCATTTGTCTTGAAGGCATATCCAGAACCGTCAATAGTGATTAGAGTAAGAGTACCATTGTCATGTACCTTCTGGATTTCGTATGGTCCCAACCAATGAATTTGGAGTTTCCCGGGAAAGTCCTGAAACCTGGAGTCGTACAAAATAGCCCAGTCTCCTTCATGGAAGACTTTATTCTAATGAGAGCATCATGCCATTTAGCTCGCTGCTGTTGGATCAGTGCAGTATTTTGAAGTGTAGAGAGCCTGATTTCATCGAGCTCATTGATCTGTTGTAATCGATTAATCTATGCCTCCATTAAATCTAAACCAACTTCCTGTGTTGTTCGCAATTTTTGGATTTTGAATTCTATGGGAAAAATAGGTTGCTTTCCAAACATTAATTGATAAGGTGAGTAACCAGTGGTACTTCTCCATGTTGTTCTATAAGCCCACAGTGCCTCTGGTAGTCTGGCAGCCCAATCACGTCTATGCGACGCGATTGTTTTTTTTAGGATTGCTTCTATTATTTTATTGTTGCTCTCTACTTGACCATTTGCCAGTGGGTGGTATGGAGTAGTGATTTTGTGCTGGACATGATAGTTTTTTAGTGTTGCAGCTATTTTGTTCCCAGCAAAATGTGGTCGACCGTCTGTAATTATATCTCTTGGAAGACCATAATGTACAAATAGATGGAACAGGAACTGTATGACAAAGTCCTCTGTAGCTCTTAGCAATGCCTCTACTTCAACCCACTTGGTGACATATTATGTTGCCACCAAAATATATGTTTTCTGGTTTGAGGGTGGGTTAATTGGTCCGACGAAATCAAGGGCCCATCGTTCGAATGGTTCAATGACTAACTGTGGATTCAAGTGCATCTCATCAGACTGACCAGGGCATCCTGCTCTATGGCAACTGTCATAAGCTTGGACGAATTTCTTTGCATCTTTGAAAATCGTAGGCCAGTAATACCCTGTTTGTAGGACCTTATGTCCAGTTCTGTGATCGGCGAAATGTCTGCCACATGGTCCGTCATGGCAGGCTTTTAAAATGTCAAAGATTTCATCTTCTCGAACGCATCTCCTGATATGCATGTCTGCCCCTGTGTGGAACAAATAGCCCCTAGTTCAAGAAAATCGAGTATTCTGCTGAACAATCTGTTTCTGCTCAGTAGGGGTTAGATGCTTTGGTAGTTTACCTACTGCTAGGTAATTGGCAACATCAGCATACCAGGGTGTTTGAACAGCAACAGCAAACAGATGCTCGTCTGGAAATTGATCTTCAACTGCTGCTGCATCGATTGGCTTTGGCATTCTTGAGAGAAAATCGGCTACAGGGTTTTCTTTTCCAGGTCGATCCTTGATTTTAATATCAAATACTTGCAATAAAATTAGCCATCTAGTTATTCTGCCATTTGTGATAGGCTTGTTTGCTAAATATTTTATGGCAGAATGATCTGTGTACAAGATAACAGGATATCCAGTAATGTAATGTCTGAACCTATTGACAACATGTATTATAGCTAGAAATTCTTACTCAGTAACAGTGTAGTTTAACTCAGCAGGGGATAAGTTTTTGCTAATATAATAAATTGCATATGGTTTTTTATCCTCTTCCTGCCTAAGGACTGCTCCAATGGCTGTATCTGAGGCATCAGATGATATCTGAAATGGAAAATCCCAATTTGGTCCTCGAAGGACTAGGGCTGTGGATACAAGCTTCTTTAGATCCTGGAAAGCACATTCACATTTTTCTGTCCAAAGAAAATCAATATTACCAGTTAGTGCATACAGAGGTGCAACAATATGCGAAAAATGTTTTATAAACCTCCGATAATCACCAAAAAATCCAAGAAAACTGCATACCTCCATTTGAATGGTAGGAGTGGGAATAAGAAAAATTATTTGGATTTTGGCTGGGTCTACCTGAATGCCAGCTGCTGAAATATAGTGTCTGAGAATAAGTCCTTCAATCATCATCATATAGCATTTTTCATGGCTTAAACAAAGCCTGGTAGCAATGCAGCGCTGTAGGACTTTTTCTAATGTATCCAATATTGGATCGAAATTGTCTCCATACGGTGTAAACCAATCCATGTATACTTCAAGTCCTTCATTTATTAAGTCTACAAAAATGTTGAGGATAGCCCTTTGGAATGTGGCAGGAGCATTGCATAAGCCAAAAGGTAGAACTCTGTAGGAAAATGTTCCCCAAGGACAAGTAAAAGTGGTTTTGTCTTGGTCTTCAGGGGCAATCTGGATCTGATTGTATCCACTAAAGCCATCTAGGAAGGAAAAGAATTTCTTTCCTGCCAAAGTGTCTAATACTTGGTCGATGAATGGGAGAGGGAAGTGGTCTTTTTGTGTTGCTTTATTTAGCTCTCTATAGTCCACACAGATTCTCCATTTCCCATTCTTTTTTGGTATCACCACAAGCGAAGAGACCCATTTACTATCGGACATAGGATAGATGAAGTTGACATCTAAAAGTTTTTGAAGTCCAGCTTTTACCACATCTTTTAGATGAGGATTAAGTCTCCTCTGAGGTTGGCAAACATGTCTCACATCTTTTTCTATGTAAATGTGGTGTGTACATAACTGGGGGTCAATTCCTTTCATATTAGGATAGTCCCATGCAAATGCTTCTTTATATTTCCTCAACAGGTGGATGAGCTTCGTTTCTTGTTTGGAGGTGAGGTTGGCATTAATGTTCAAGGTTTTTCCCAGTTCGATTTCCACAATTTTACTATTTGCAACAGAGGTAATAGGTATCATTTGATCATGTGTATCTTTAAGAGGATCTTCTTCTAATTCGTTATCGAATGCTGCCTCTATCATATGACATTGTGTGCAGGATCTAGATTCAGTTTGACTAATAAATTTATTAATGGCATCGTCCTCTGTCTGATCTTTAAAATCAAGTGCCTCTTGTATAGTTAATGGAGATCTAATGTTGTCAGTAAGATATGATACAAGGTGCTTATTAGTTTTGATCATTGTGACACTTGGCTGTGTTGGAGGATATAAGGCTAAGTTCTTGATATTTTCTCCCCTCGTTATGGTCATATTTCCTTGCTGGCAGCCAATATAGGCATCGGTGGTGGCAAGCCAAGGTCTACCTAAAATCAATGGATGTCCATCAAGTCAGGTTTTGGGATTTATTATCAGAAAATCGGTTGGATATTCCCAAGAGTCAACAGAGACCATGGCATCTTGTAGCATGCCTTCTGGCCTAACCACAAATCGATCAGCCAGCTCTAACAAGGTAGAGGTGGGTTCTACAGATGTAATGCCTAGCTTTTGGCAAGTAGTAGTTGTTAAGATGTTGATTGCAGCTCCTAGATCAACTAAGGCATTAGGGAAGGTTTGACCATAAATTTGCACAGTTACTATTGGATTTCCTGGGTCTTCATATTTAATAGGTGTTTCTTTTCCTGATAATAAGTCAGATAGAGTGCCGACTACTTGGACTCTTGGATTATTTGCTGCATTCCTCCTTGGTTTTTTTACACACAATTCTTTGATAGTATTTGCATATATCGGAATGTCTTGAATGGCTTGGAGGAATGGAATTTTTATGTACAAATTTTGTAATTCTCCCAGAATGTCAAAATCAGGATATTGTATAGGTCGAGGTATGACTAATCGTTCTGGGAATGGAGGAGAGGATGTGGTTGTTTGGTTATGAGTTTTTTGTTTGGTCACATCCTCTTCTTGTGTCAGATGTTCTCTGGGTAACTGATTTTCAACATGGGCTGTCTTTTCTCCCTCAGTTTCAAAAATACGCTCAAATCTTAACTGAAGATCATTACACTCCCTCAAATCAGCTCCTATTTATGATGTTTCTATTATTTGGACAGATTGGACTGGTCTGTTATTTGGATTAGGGTTGGGTTGGGCTGGGAGTTGCGGTCTCAGATTAGGCTAGGGATTTTGTTGTAAGGCTAGCAGTGTAGGTTGAGGGAGTGACATAGTTCCTACTCGCTAATGCATCGGTCTT